>SJYO01034137.1:39175100-39703028 GCA_006410555.1 Capra ibex
CTACCGGGCTAAAGTTCCCGTCCCGGAACTGTCTCCGTCCCCTTCCAATCTCGCGGGGGTCCACTAAGATTATCCGATGTCCTCGACTCTTAGTGACACGACCTCGGATACGGGGGCCCCCGTCTCCTTGGTAGGGTCAAGACGGTGATTGAACGACACACTAAACTTCGTTTAGGGTATTGGAGAGACAAGAAGTCAAAGAAGTAAATAGTTTTCCCTCGAGAGAAAGTCTCAGACAGAGTGTGCATTAGACACTCAGTACCCTATTACCCTACTACGATCTTCGGGAGTCGCTCCCGGTAACACCCCTTCCCGAACCCTAGGACCGGGAGGACCGTAGTCTGACCTCCCTCTTGTCCGGGTCGTTTACCGCACCGACAGGGACAGGAGGGGTGGGACGTGAGACACCCCACCCGTACCCCAAACCCTCCGTGGGTCCCCTCCGGACGGTCCAGGTGCGGAAGGAACACCACGAGTCGGGGGTGTCCCGGACATCCTGGGACACCCTGACTGCGGACACCTAGAGGTCCCGGTCCGGACCTCGTTCCTCTCTCCGGTACAGACCAGGACGTTCAAGTCGTCGGGGCCCTTCCCGACCGGACCGGTACCCCCAAGTGTCTGTTCTTGGGTCGGAGGGCTCTATTCACCCCTCTCCCCCCTAGGAGAGGATTGTACTAAGAGTGTTGATAGTAAACAAGAGTCAAGGACCCCCATTTTTTACACAACGTCTTCTTTCTCTCGACACGAACAAGTGGTTCAATGTTTCCACTCAAGTGTGAGAACTCACGAAAAGGCACAAAGACTCTATCTCAAGTGAAAAGAAGACCCTATGAAATCCCATGTGACCCCGGAACCACCCCTTGTAATCCCCGACCCCTCGACCGCCTCTTGCAACGGGGATGGGGGTGGTGTCGTGTGAAGGATGATCTCACCTCCCCGAGTCTCGCGAGACCCGATCCTACGCCCACACACCGACTCCGAGTCTCTCATTTTCCCGTCCTCCCAACCGGGTTCGGGGGTCCTCGACGGAGTTCGGGGAGAGGGCACTCCTCTCTTCGGGGCGGTCGGTCCCGGGTAGAGGTGCCAAGGGAGCTCATGACCTCCCCGCCCACCGCGACTGGGAAGACTGACTACAGTCCCCCTCCGTCGAAGGGGTACCTCACTGTCTGTGGGGACAACACTCGACTCGGGGGTTTGTACCGAGGTCGAGGAGAGGGACTGAGCCTCCTGTAAAAAGAGGAACCATCCTCTTTTAGGACTAAGTCTCGCCAGGTCTCCTACGCACAACTGACCGGTGTAAGAGTGGTTTTTACACCCGGGACCCCGGTCTTAAAGAACTAAGACTTTTTCACCGAAGACGACCGTCACGGAGTCATTCACCTAACATTTTTAAGAAGAGACGCACGAGTAGAAGAACACACACCCCGGAGGTCCAAGTCTCAGACATTGTGTTTGGGCAGTACCGGTCCTTTCCTCGACGCCAGTGGCTCGGCACAACGCCCCGTGGCCCGGGAGGACAACCGTCCCCGACACCTAGGCGAGACACTGGAAGTCGACGCTTTAACTCGTCAAAGGAAAGCAAAAGATCGGGGGCCCGAACTTTCCTTTGGGGAAGACAACACACACCCCTCGAAAATACGAGGAGCCCAGGTTCTTTCACCTCGAGACCCTGAGACCAGCGGTACGTGCCGGTTCTCAGACCGAGAAATCTGCAAAAGCAGTGACCGAGTCGGGGCCCCAGGAGTCCGGGGCAGGGGCTCTTGTTGGTGCCGGTGGGGCGGGGGTGGCCTGAGGAGGGGCAAACGACTCTGGTGATGGAGACAAGGGGGGAGTAGGACCGTACGAGCTGCGGGGAGAAGTTGAGCTCAGGTTAGAGTAGGGAGGAGGGAGACCCTGGTGTGTCTAAGGGGAGAGAGGGAAGAGGGACACCTGGATTTTATGTTGTCAAGAATTGAACGCCTCGACCCCACTCATCTACTCTCTCGGATCGGAAAGCATTTGTGTTTTTACCGGAGAAGAAGGGTCTTACCTCTGTCCCGTCCCTTTCTTCTGTGAAATGAGAAGGAAACTCTTAAGTCTTGTTTTCGAAATCGTTTACTATGAGGGTAGGAGACGGGTGTAGGGACTTTGTTTTGGTTTAGGGTTTCTGGCTAAATAAAACAAAAGGATTTATCGAGTGGAACAATGTCATTGGAGTAAAATGTCTACTCCTTTGGTTCCGAATCTGCCTAATCAATGAAGTCGACGGTAAACCGGAGTGTAGTCTCAAACGTCTCTATGGCCGGGGTGGTAAATGATGAGTCACCCTGGTCACAGTCTACCGCCCGTGACGAGACTGGACACCGGTGTCTCGGGGTTCGTCAATGGGTGGACGACTCTGTGCAAGACAGTGTTGGAATCGGTCAGTCACTCGTCCATCGTGGACTGGTTCTCTGCTAATGTAAGGTCGGTGACTTCTGTCTCCGATTCGCTAGAACTCCTTCCGTAGTGGCGACTCCTGAGGTATCGAATCCTCACGAACTAAGACTAGTGGAGAGGACCCGGTGTGTGGTACGAGTGTCACCATACACACGACAGAGTGTAGTAGGGGGTGTTCTTAGGTTGATAATGAAAGGACGAGGTCTATTCTTTTTCAAACGATTCTCACGATTCGTTGAAAGGGTTCAGGACATCAATTTTTCTTCCAACTGTCTCATCTTATACTCTCACTTAGAGGATTGAACTTTTTTTTTTGGGTTGATAAATTATATATTAAGTAAATAAATACCGACGACCCTGACGTAGCGACACACCCCGAAAGAGGTCAGCACCGCTCGTCCCCGGTGAGAGATCACCGTCGCGCACCCAAAGAGTAACGCCTCCGAAGAGAACACCTCGTTCCCGAGACCCACCCGCCCGGAGTCATCGGCGTCGTGAGTCCAAGTCCTCAACACCGCGTACCCGAATCAACAGGGCTCCCTACACTCTAGAAGGACTTAGTCCTTAACTTGGGCACAGGTGACGTAACCGTCCGGCTAAGAATTGGGGATCTGGTGATCCCTTCAGGCACTTAAAGGATTAAAATCAGGGCACAAGAAGGGTATTACATAACCAGTTCTATTGACCCGCTAAAGTAAAAAGTCTCTCTGTTTTCGTTTCTCCCGTTACGGTCACAGACGAGGAAATTAAACACCCCTATCTGGTCGGTTGTCATCTGGTGTCCCTTTTTTCGTTAGTTCTGTAAAGGTAGACAGCCCTTGAGGTGCTACCCTTTCGTCGGTGATGTCGCCAATAAGGTGTTTCCTGGTGGACCACCGTGGTAACATGTTGTTGACGTATGGGTTGACGAGCCGTGTGGTTTTGGCCTTCTACGGCGGGTCCCATCACCGGACGAAAAGTAACTTTCAGGGACCTTACTGGACCTTCAGATTACTCCGGCACAGGTACCGGGCAGTATCGAGTACGAGGGGACTACAGGTCTCGACGAGACGCTTATTCTTTGAGTCAGTCGAGGACAGGGAAATGATTGGGTAGATAAATCGTTTGTACACGAAACATGGAACATCGATAAATTTTATAGAACTGATACGATCTAGAAATTATATTGGACTAGACAAAGACTTTTCAAATACGAAGAAACAGACCTCCAGGTCTCTCGTTGAAATCACTTCAAGGGGAAATCGGACTCTTCTACCATCCCTCTTCATAACCTAGACCTAACCTCCACTTCCCCAGTCTCCAGTACGTTCCCGTCTCCGTCCCAAACTGGTCTAACTCCCGGTCCGTCCGTCGAAACGCGTCGGATGGGTACCGGAGACATTTTCCAGTCCCTGAACCTTTCGAAACCGTGACCTCTCTCTCCTCTCCCCACTTCACCCACTATTTGTTGTTGAAGAGTGTGACAACTACCTGTCACAGTAGACATAACGATTCGACCAAGAACCTAAAACCTGTAAGGATCCCTCTCACACCACCCGTCCTCTAGTCCCTTCAGAGGTCCAACGGAGGTGGGACCGAAGTTCTCACAGACAGTGTGTGTGACGTTTATGTCCGTCACAGTCCTGGGACTGTGAACCCTCTTTGCCCTTCAGTTTGGTTCCGAGGTCCGTAAATTTTTTTAATAAATAAATAAATAGAAATCGACGTGACGTAGAAGCAACGACACGTACCCGAAAGAGATCAACACCGTTCGTCCCCGAGGGGAGATCAACGCCACGTGCCCGAAGAGCAGAATCACCAAAGAGACCAACACCTCGTGTCCGACATCCCGTGTGCTCGCAGTCATCGACACTATGTGTCCGAATCGACGAAACTCGGTGCCCCTAGAAGACCTAGTCCCTAGTTTGGACACAGGGGACGTGACAGTCCGTTTGAGAATCGGTGCACTAGGGGTCCCTTCGGGTCGAGGTCCGTGATTTACACTTCTCTACTCAGAAAGGACTACCTCTCTTTATTACCCCGTTAGTCTGGGGAATCACCACTACACGTGTATCCTTGTGTTTTAGGGTCCCAATGGAAGCTTCTCGTCCACTTTATCTTCCTCTAAGATGAAGTCAAGTCAAGTCAAGTCAAGTCAGCGAGTCAGCACAGGTTAAGAAATGCTCGGGTACTTAGCGTCGTGCGGTCCGGAGGGACAGGTAGTGGTTGAGGGCCTCAAGTGAGTCTGAGTGTAGGTAGTTCAGGCACTACGGTAGGTCGGTAGAGTAGGAGACAGAGGGTAAAAGGGGGACGGGGGTTAGGGAGGGTCGTAGTCTCAGAAAAGGTTACTCAGTTGAGAAGGGTACTCCACCGGTTTCATGACCTCAAAGTCGAAATCGTAGTAAGGAAGGTTTCTTGTGGGTCCTGACTAGAGGAAATCTTACCTGACGAACCTAAAGGAACGTCAGGTTTTCTGAGAGTTCTCAGAAGACGTTGTGGTGTTAAGTTTTCGTAGTTAAGAAGTCGTGAGTCGAAAGAAGTGTTAGGTTGAGAGTGTAGGTGTGTACTGGTGACCTTTTTGGTATCGGAACTGATCTGCCTGGAAACAACTGTTTCATTATAGAGACGAAAACTTATATGATAGATCCAACCAGTATTGAAAGGAAGGTTCCTCATTCGTAGAAAATTAAAGTACCGACGTTAGTGGTAGACGTCACTCAAACCTCGGGGTTTTTTATTTCAGACTGTGACAAAGGTGACAAAGGGGTAGATAAAGGGTACTTCACTACCCTGGTCTACGGTACTAGAAGCAAAAGACTTACAACTCGAAATTCGGTTGATAAAGTGAGAGGAGAAAGTGAAAGTAGTTCTCCGAAAAATCAAGGAGAAGTGAAAGACGGTATTCCCACCACAGTAGACGTATAGACTTCAATAACTATAAAGAGGACCGTTAGAACTAAGGTCGAACACGAAGAAGGTCGGGTCGTAAATAGTACTACATGAGACGTATATTCAATTTATCGTCTCACTGTTATATGTCGGAACTACATTAGGAAAAGGATAAACCTTGGTCAGACAACGAGGTACAGGTCAAGATTGACAACGAAGGACTGGACGTATGTCCAAAGAGTTCTCCATCCAGTCCACCAGACCATAAGGATAGAGAGAGTCTTAAAAGGTGTCAAATAACACTAGGTGTGTCAGTTTCCGAAACCGTATCAGTTATTTCGTCTTTATCTACAAAAAGACCTTGAGAGAACGAAAAACGTACTAGGTCGCCTACAACCGTTAAACTAGAGACCAAGGAGACGGAAAAGATTTTGGTCGAACTTTTTATTTATTTATTTATTTATTTTTTATTTATTTTGGTCGAACTTGTAGACCTTCAAGTGTCAAGTATATAACAACTTCGGACCGAACCTCTTAAAACTCGTAATGAAATGATCGTACACTCTACTCACGTTAAGACACCATCAAACTCGTAAGAAACCGTAACGGAAAGAAACCCTAACCTTACTTTTGACTGAAAAAGGTCAGGACACCGGTGACGACTCAAAAGGTTTAAACGACCGTATAACTCACGTCGTGAAAGTGTCGTAGTAGAAACTCCTAAACTTTGTCGAGTTGACCTTAAGGTAGTGGAGGAGATCGAAACAAGCATCACTACGAAAGATTCCCGGTAAACTGAAGTGTAAGGTCCTACAGACCGAGATCTACTCACTAGCGTGGTAGCACTAGTAGAACCAGCACTTTAAGAAAAAACATGTCAAGAAGACACATAAGAACGGTGGAGAAGAATTATAGAAGACGAAGACAATCCAGGTATGGTAAAGACAGGAAATAGTTCGGGTAGAAACGTACTTTACAAGGGAACCATAGAGATTAAAAGAACTTCTCTAGAGATCAGAAAGGGTAAGACAACAAAAGGAGATAAAGAAACGTAACTAGGGACTTCTTCCGAAAGAATAGAGAACGATAAGAAACCTTGAGACGTAAGTCTACGAATATAGAAAGGAAAAGAGGGTACCCCGAAGAGAAGAAAAGTGTCGATAAACATTCCGGAGGGGTCTGTCGGTAAAACGAAAAAACGGAAAGAAAAGGTACCCCTACCACAACTAGGGACAGAGGACATGTCACAGTGCTTGGAGTCAGATATCAAGTAGTCCGTGAGATAGATAGTCTAGATTCGGAAATTTAGATAAAGAGTGAATGTGTCACATTAGTATTTCCTAAACTAAATCCAGTATAGACTTACCAGATCACCAAAAGGGATGAAAGAAGTTAAATTCATACTTAAACCGTTATTCTTCGAGTACTAGACTCGGTGTCAGTCGAGGACCAGAATAAAAACGACTGACATATCCCGTAGAGGTAGAAACCGACGTTCCTTATATTAGGTAGACTAAAACCACAACTGGTAGATCACTACAGGTACACATCTCAGAAGAGAACACAACAACCTTCTCCCACAAACGCTACTGGTCACGTAATAGAACCGTTTTGAGACAATCGGAAACGGGACGAAGTAAGGCATGAGGTTCCGGTTTAAACGGACAATGAGGTCCACAAAGAACTGAAGGATGAAAACGTAAAGTCAGGGGATATTACTTTTCCTGTAGAAAAACCCCACAATCAAGATCTTCCAGAATCCCCAGAAGTATCTTGACAAGTTGAAGTCAACGAAGTCGTAATGACTAGTCCCGTATTTGAACCTAATGACACTATTACTTACCAAACGGAACCTTTACTTGCCTCTAGTAAGACAGCAAAAACTCTAACGTAGATTCATGACGTAAAGCCTGAGAAAACAACTGGTACTACCGACGAGGTAAAGAAGACTCCCTAAGGACGGGCGTCATCCTCCATATTACCAGTAGACTCAATTTAAGTGGGTAAGGTCAGGTAAAATCAAACGACTAAGGATCTTACAGTTACAAGTGAGAACGGTAGACGACAAACTGGTGAAAGTTAAACGGAACTAAGTACCTGGATTGTAAGGTCCAAGGATACGTTATAACGAGAAATGTCGTAGCCTGGAACGAAGTTAGTGGTCAGTGTAGGTGTTGACCCATACAAAGACGAAACCGAGGTAGGGTTGGAGGTTTTTCAGTCTTGATCCCATTCCCCAGTCCTCTCCTCAGTCTCCCCGTGGTTCACATCCCGTCACGTCCGCGGACATCGGGTTCCTCGTCTCGGTCTCCGTCCTACCTCTGGTCGAAGGGTCACTGCGTGGTCCGTCCCGGAACCACACTCACGAGTCATGTGGAGTCTTACGACTCACGACTTGAGACTGGATAACCCTTCCTTGACAGAATCACTTCCTCCGGGGTTCCGAGAGTTTGTCTTAAAAAATCAAAAATAAAAGAGACTTTGGAATTGGGAATCATGTTACTTATCAGTCGTGACCTCTTAAACGACCTACCGTACACCCCAAGACCCATCTTTAAGATTCGACGCAACTTATTTCAATATTTCACTACACTGTCTGACTTAACGCGGAACTCTAGGGGAAAGAAGAAGAAGAAAAAGTTTGATTGTATAACAGAATACGACTGCCCGCAGATTAAAAAAAAATTAATTAAAAATAACGTCATATTGACGAAATGTCACAACACAATCAAAGACGACACGTGGTTGCACTTAGTCGACATACATACGTGCATAGGGGAGAAAAAACCTAAAGGAAGGATAAATCCAGTGGCGTCTCGTGACCCATCTTAAGGAACACGATATAGTATCTAAGACTAGTCAATAGACAAAATATGTATCATCACACATATACAGTTAGGGCTCGAGGGTCAAGTAGGTTGGAGGAGGGTAAGCAAATAAGAGATACAGACATAGAGATAAAGACGGAACGTTTATTCAAGTGGAACCCAAGGGTGCACCGAGTCGTCATTTCTTAGGCGGACTTTACGTCCTCTACCCCTAAACTAGGGACCCATCCCTTCTAGGGAACCTCCTCCTTTACCGTTGAATGAGTCCTAAAGACGGACCTTTTAGGGTACCTGTCTCCTCGGACCACCCGATGTCATTACCTCAACGTGTCTCAGCAGTCCTGACTCGTGGACTTATGTGTGTGTAAGGTAAAAGAATCTAAAGCGTTTATTCGTTGTAATATACCATAAACAAAAAGAGAAAGACTGACGTGAAACTTACTGTCAGAAAACGTTTACCGTGTTAACACGAGGAAAATTTCTGATTATAAGGGAACAGATATGCATGGTGTAGAAATAGGTAAGGAGACAGGCACCTGTAAAATCAACGAAGGTACAGACCGAAAACAGTTATCACGACACTACTTGTGACCCCACACACATAGAAAAACTTACTACCAAAAGAGATCCATATACGGGTCCACACCCTAACAACCCGGTATACCATCAAAATAAAACTTAAAAGTTTTTTGGAAGAAAAACAAGGGGTATCACCAACATAGTTAAACACAAAAAAAAATTTTTTCTAATACATAAATAAAAAAATACACCGACGTGACCCAGAATCGACACCGCGAATCTTAGAAACTAGAAGTAGCACCGAAAACCCTAGAAAGAATACCCTAGATCAAGGAACGGGTCCCTACCTTGGGTCCCGGGACGTAACCCTCGTGTCTCAGAATCTGTAATCTGGTGGTCCCTTTATGGGAGTTAAATGTAAAGACAGGTTAATAAAAATTTTGATGGTGTGTTTTAGATACTTATTACTTTTACTCATAAAAATTTACAGTATCTTTTTATTAACGACAGTGAATAAATTTATATCAATGTTTCCTTCAAGTATTGTCTTAAACGTAAGTTCATAAAAATAACACATTGAGTCTATTAAAAAGGAAGACACATGGGAGTGAATACACCTTCGTATTTTACAGTATTCGTTAACAAGACATTCTTTTGTATTTTCATTTAATAGTTGTTTATTCTACTTCTTTGTGTCGTATCGGAGATACGTGACATCTTTATGAATAAAAATGAATTATTAACCCTAAATGTCCTGAAACTTATAAAAATACATAGAACATATAGTAACGATTGAGTTTCATGGAAGTCCGACAATTTAGATTTAAGATCAGACACATCTCCACTACGGTAGAAGGTTCATAATTCCCAACTTAACAAGGAGGGGGGTGGGATCGGGACGTTTTAAGTATACAACTTTAGAGTCAGGGATCGTGGGACCTTACACGGACATAAACCTCTATACAAGAAAAAAAAGGTTGAAAAAAAAAAAATTATGCCATATCAACAAAATGTCACAACCCACATATATATATATACATATACATACACACATACACAATCAACGACTCAGCACAGACTGAGAAACGTTGGGGTGCCTGACATCGGACGGCCCGAGAAGACAGGTACCCTAAAAGGTCCGTTCCTATGACCTCATAGGAATGACTGTAAAGGAAGAGGTCCCCTAGAAGGGTTGGGTCCCTAGCTTGGGTCCAGAGGACGTAACGTCAGCCTACGAAATGGTAAACTCGATGAATATATATATATATATATACATATATATGTGTGGGTGTGTGTGGGATGTAAAAGAAACAGGTAAGACCCAAGAAATGGTCTCCATTAATCCAATTTTAATCCAGTAATCGAGTCTGGGGTTAGAGTATACTGACCACAGGAATATTCTACTCCCTCAGACCTGTTTATGTCTCCCTTCTGGCACACTTCAGAGTGCCTCTTCTGTCGGTAGACGTTTCGGTCCTTTCTCCGGAGTCCTCTTTGGTCGGGATGAGTGTCGAACTAGAACCCGAAGATCAGAGGTCTTGTCACTCTTCTATTGAAAGGTAACAAATTCGGTGGGTCAGACAGCAGGAAACAACACTGTCGGGATCGTTTACTTATGTGACTCAATGTGTCTGATTGTCCCTTCTCGTCATTCCATCTCCTTCGATTCTGACGAAGAAAGTCACTATTTAAGGAAAAGTGTCTTATTAGACATGTACAGAAGAATTTCATCGATAAAAGTGGTTTCTCTTTTGGTACGTAAAAGTTTAAAGTTTGTACAAGTAAAAACAGACACATTGACATATACCAAACTGTCACTGTAGTGGGAACACTCGTTCAGGAGACAGAAGATTCCTCAATCCGGACACGACCCAGCTCTGACACCGAGGACAAACCCTTCTATTGACTTGTCTAAGGAGTCCAGGACATGGGACATCTCGAGACTCCATCCACAGTCCTTGACCGTGTCCCTCGGGCCCCTGAACCCGTCCCGGTCGGTCTACCGCTACACTGAAGGTCCGGGGCTCTGGTCGATATCGTTCGAGCCGCTCCGGGGACTCCGTCCCGTCCCGTCCTCTGGTGTCGACCAGTCCTTCGTGAACGGTACATCCTCACGGACCACGGTCGGTTCGAGGGGGTGAGTCTTGACCTGACCCCCGGCGAGGACCGGTCGCGAGACAAAACCTCCGTCATCGATTGATGACCGGCGAACAAAAATTTTATTAATCAACTACCTAACTTATCACGAAACGTTTTAAACCAAAACACACCTACCCGACCTAAAAGGAGTGTGCGTTTCCTTTAAAAGACCCTCTTTTTAGAGGTCTTACCCATCGAGAGCCACATACTCCAACTGTCCGGTTCCTCTTTTTAATTAATAATATCTCGAAACAACGAACCCTCAACCGTAGGACGACCGTAGCGACGTCTGTCCACGGACTTGAAAAAGATGTTATTGTGGTATAATTAAACTTTAGGTTTCTTGTTTTTCTTTTTAAGAGGTAGGGGATGACCTAAAACGTAAATGGTCCAAGTCGAATAGAGTCGTGAAAGTAATTTGTCATTATTTTCCGCAGAACAACCCCAACCCCTGATTGTCACCGAAACTTTATCAGTGATAAAAATTAATTGGTCGTGACTTTAGCCCAAAATGACATTAAACCATACTAAATTAATTGAAGCACAGTCCGGAATTTGGAGGAATTTTGGTTTTTCAGGAACCAGTCTCCGAGTCCAATCCACAAAGTGTATCGTCATCCCGGAGAGTCTTCCGACCAGAACAAGACGGAAGACCTGTCGTCACCCCTGGGGTGAAGACGAGTCGTCGAATACCTCATTGGACAAAAAGAAAAAAATAAACGACAACGACGGTTGAGTTGCACAGGCTTCCGAACAGCGGAAGAAAAACGGGACCCAGGGGTGGTGTGTAGCAGGTAGGTGTCGGAGGGTCCGAACCTTGGTGGGAATTGTTCCGAAGAGGAAAAGGGAGTCTGACATGGTTTAGGACATGGTCGAAGGAAAAAATTTTTTTTTAATAAATAATCAATAAATAACCGATATGGCCCAGAAGTAACGGCGTGTACCCGAAAAAGACCATCACCACTCGTCCCCGATGAGAAGGAACACCCCGAACCCGGAGAGTTACGCCACCGAAGAAAGTAACATCTCGTGTCAGAGATCTCACGTCCGAGTGATCAACACCAGGTGCCCGAATCGACGGGGCCCCGTACACTCTAGAAGGGTCTGGTCCCTAGCTTGGACACAGAGGACGTAACGTCCCGTCTAAGAATTGGTGACCTGGAGGTCCGTTCGGTCGGTAGAAGGAAGAGTTTCGGACAGGTGGAGACCGGCGAGGGTAGGTACCAGGAGCCGAGGGACGGGAAGAAGAATTGGACGAGTTAGGTAAGGGAAAAGTTTACTGGGAGAGTAAGAAGACACTGTTGGGAGGATGTCGACGGGTCGAGAGTGACCCTTAACAGGAACGAGACGACTCGAGGTCTTTAACTACCCCCCTAGAACTCCACTCTCACTCCCCCGTCTCCCCTGGACCCGTTCGGTAAACAAGAGGGGTGGAGACGAGACTGGTCTCACCGGGCCGAAAGAGGAACTTAAGTACGCACTTCGAAGACCCACTATAAACTACACCGTTGTTTTCCGCAGACAACCATTTTTATTTTTGGTGACTAGACACGTTATCCTGGCGTGGGAGGTCGAAGTGTCAATACTGGGTCTTTGTCCCTTGTTTCCGCGAAGAGACAAAGGGAAGCAAGAGACAAAGGGAAGCAAGGAGTGAGAGAAGTTGGGTAAGTGGGGTACCCCGAAACCTCGTAGAATAGTAAAGGGTGAAAAAACGGACTTTATTTTTCCGGGGAGAAGAGATCAAGGGTCAATAATATTAATAAAAAAATCTAAAATTTTTACATCCAGTAAAAATTTCGGAAATAACTTAAACAATGTCATAACAAAGACAAAATATAAACAAAAAATTTATTAAAAAACCTTCGTACATTATACTCTAGAATCGGGAGGGTGGTCCCTCTCTTATGTGTGGGGCACGTAACATTCCACTTCAGAATTGGTGACCTAAGGTTAAGGGTCAATAACTTCCGGATGGACGGGACTACACTGACACACACGGGACTGGTAAACCCGACCTTCCGAGAGAGAGTGAGACGTGGGGACGAGGAGAGAGACCGGTACCGACCTACCTGGTCCCCTGGGAAGTACCGGAAGACACCGGACCGCGTCTTTGGGTACGGGTGACCTCTTAGACTCGACCTCCTACCTCTGACTCGATAATCCACGGGCACCGACTACGGTGTGCCTCCCTGGTGTACCGTAGTCCTCGTTGAACAGTTAGTCTTAACCCTCCACCCCCACGTCCGACACCCGTTTGTCTCTTTCCATCAGTCGTCTCCGTCCTCTCTCTCCTCCTACCTACCTACTCTCACTGATCTCTCTCTGTGGTTAAGAACAGGAGTAGACACTCTGGGAGCCCCTCCAGAACATCGTTGGACGGGAAATGACCGCAGGTGAACGTCCCCGGAGACGAGGACGGGTGTCTTTTCGGTCGAGTGTAGGGGACCTGACCTGTAACTCGCGGAGTCCCGTCTGGAAGTAGAGTAAGTCGAAAATAGAGGACTTCGGGTGTAGTGTCCTCGTACAGTCTCTCACACGCACATCCTTGGTCTCGGTGAACGGACGGAACCTTTGGTCATACAAACACGAAATTACGACTCACGCACGTTGGGTTTGGACCCATCCCTCACTAAGGTTTGGTACCCATGACTTGTGGGTGGTCCTCGTAAGAGTTCCCACATCTCTTTCGTCTTGGGAGTATACGACGACCGCCCCCACATTCCACCACGTCGACGACACCCTTTGTCGGACCGTCAAGGAGTTTTCCAGTCTGCATCTCAGTAAGATACTAGGTCGTTAAGGCGAGGATCCAGACACGGGTTCTTTTTATTTTTGTGTGAAGGTGGGTTTTTGAACGTGTACCTACGGGTTTCGTGGTAATAAGTATTATCGGTTTTTAGTCCTTTGTTGGGCTTATAGGGGTAGTCGACTACTTACTTATTTGTTTTACACCAAAAAGGTATGTTACCAAATAATGAACTCTTATTTTTCTCTACTTCATCACTCTATATGATATTGTACCCACCTGGAACTTTTGGGACTCGATTCACTTACGCGAATCGAAGGTACACGAAGGTACACCAGTACCTTCTGGTGTGTCCTTAGGTAAATATACTTTACAGGTCTGATCCTTTTAGGTATCTCTAGATATCTTTTATATACTCACCAACTGTCCTGGACCCGTCTTCCCTTTTGCCGTTCACTGACGATTACCCTCATCTGAAAACCCCCTTCCACTACTTTTACAAGACTTTAATCTGTCACTACTACAAACGAATTAGAACACTGATATGATCTTCGGGTGACTTAACATGTGAAATTTTACCACTTAAAATATCCCACACTTAATATAGAGTTAAAAATTTTTACCCGTGGGGATTACTGACTTATAGATTTGTGATTTGTCGTCAACATAGATTATACCATTTTTCTCTCTGTTGGTCTATAATACTCGAAGGAAACTTTCTCTAAGGTAGTGGATACTTCCTCGAAACGGTTCCCTTTTTTTTCCACTTGGACTCAGGTCCGTTCGGGTATGGAGGTTGTGTTTAAATGTCTTTTGTCTCTCCGTCTCTTTGTACATCTTACTGTAGTACCCCTTCATCAGGTCTGAAGTCCTTTGACTTGGCCTTTTTACTGAGTCAATGAAGTTGTTTGTTTAAGGTTTTCTTTTTCTCTTGGGTGTTTAATTTTCCCTTGTCGGTTAACGATGTACACTTTCAATGGACTAAGACTCAGTTTACTGGACAAAATTTTTTAATCCCGTAAACTGTGAAACCTTCACACTTCTGGCTGATCTATAAACTATTATAACTACGTTGTAACAATTAATAAAAGTCTAAAGGCGGGGGCGGTCGAAATAACTATATATTAATCACATATTGTAACATATTCGACAATGTGACCGTACATTGTAACACATTCAAATTCCACACGTCAGAACCGAATTATGTGAATGTATAACGGGATACTAATGGCGGTATTAAAAAATCGATTGTGGAGGTAGTGCAGTACATTGACGGTAATAGATGAGAGAATCGTCGAAAGTTCATATATCCTGTCATAACAAAAGACATCACTGTTGTACCACGTAATCTAGGGGTCTTGAATGGTAGATTGACCTTCAAAAATGAGAAACTGGTCGTAGAGGGGTAGGGGTGACGGAGGTAGGGTATCATTGGTGGTAAGATGAGACAAAGATGTTCAAACCGGAAAAGTCGCAGGTGTATATTTTCTTTAGATATCATAAAGAGAAAGACGCAGACTGAAGAAGTGAATCGTATTCCGAAATGTAAAGTAGGGAAAACAGGGTTTACCGTTCTCAAGGAAGAAGAATACCGAGCTGTTACAAGGTATCGTACTTACATGGTGTAGAAGAAATAAGTAAGTAGTTGTCTATGAAGGAATCCAACAAAGGTACAGAATCGATAAGACTCATTACGGTTTGTGCCTTCACATCTAGAGAGACTCTAAAAGTAAGGGAAACGTATGATTCGGTCTTCACCCTGACGAGGTAGTATACCACCAAGATAAAACTTGGAAAACTCGTTGGAGGTATGACAGAAGTGTCACCGATGTGGTTAAATGTAAGAGTGGTTGTCACGTGGTTTTCAAGAAAAAAGGTGTGGAAGAGATTGTGAATGCGAGAACAGAAAAACTGTTTTCGGTTAGACTGGTCGTACCCTACTATAGAAAAACATCAAAACTAAACGTAAAGAGATTTTTAATCTTCACAACTCGTAGAAAAGTACATGGACAACCATAAACGTATAGAAGAAACCTTTTGACAGATAAATTTAGGAGACGTTAAATTTTTTAGTATAACAAGAAACCCATAACTCAACATACTCAATATACAAGATAGGTATAAAGTCTATAATTGGGTAATAGACTATATACTAAAATTTTGTGAACGAGGGTAAGGAGTCCGACAGAAAGTAAGACAACTATCAAAGAAAACGACTAATCTTGAAAAATCAAACTACCTTAGGGTACATAACTACAACCAAAAACAACAAACATGAAAACTACAATAGATGTTTTTTAACAACGATTCTCTGTACAGTTCTTCGAAAGAGGGAGGTAAAAGAAGATCGTCAAAGTGTCAAAGTCCAGAATGTAAATTCAGACATTGGATAAAATTAACTTCTTTAAGAGTAAAGGGGTAACTCATAAGAACCGACGGAACAGTTTATAGTCAAATGATATACACATACTCAAATAAAGGTCCGAAGACTAAGACAAGGTAACCAGATACACAGATAAAAATACGGTCATAGTATGACGAGACTAATTATATCGAAACATTATATCAAACTTTAGTCCTCCAAACCATAGAGATCGAAACAAGAAGAACCAGTCTTAACTAAAAATATTAAGATACGTTAAAATCCTAAAAATTTGTAAAAACACTTTTTTTCGGTAAACTTAAAACTATATCTAACGTCACTTAGAAAAGTCTAAACTATTATCATAAAATCCAAAACACACACACCAGTCAAGAACAAAGCAATTTCTTAGGAATAGAAAATCTTAATGACTCTATAAATATTTTTTACTATACTATGAACCCTAAATAATGGTTTATTAATTCTCCCTCCCTTTATTCCCCTCCATAACTATTTTATCCTAACCGGTATTCATCTGTAATAGCTTTGACCCACTACCCATATACTCACGAGTAGTATACAAGGATGAAAAACTTTAAGACAAGTTTTTTAAACTTTTTAGAACTTTTAAAGGTATAAAGGTACAATTACATAATAAATCTTCCTTTCTTCTTCTCAACTTTCTCTTCTCAACACCGCTTCGTCGACGACACCACCCCACGGTCCCGTCTGCGAGCAGTTGGTGCCTGACGGTCCGAGCGAAACAGACCAGAGACTACCGTGGGAGGGAGGGAGGAACGGGGGTGCCCGGGAAAGGGTCCTCCCCCGAGAGAGTCACCGGTACGGGAAGACCTGGACACCTGAGGGTACCTGGTTCCATCCTACTCGTGTACACTGGTGCACTCCGATGGTGACAATGCCTTGTTACCTACTCAAATGTCGCACCGGGAGGGTATTAGTCTCGTGAAAGCTTTCGTTTCTCAACTCTGCACACTCCTCTTTTCCCTCCTTTGAAGAACTGGTCCTTGGATGACGTCAAATCCCTTCCGTCTTCACGAAAACCCCCAGTTTCCAACCCCTTTTAAGACCAGATTCCTCACTGAACTCGATCTCGCTGTCTATCTAGAAACTCAAGTAAAGAAATACTTTTAATTTTTCGGGACGTCCGTCTGTACGAAGAAGGAACGAGTTTCTACGTGAAATCTTTACCGACCTCCGAGTCACCTTCTAGTCACCGTCCGACCGACAAAGTCCTCTTTCTTGTGTAAAGGGTGTCTTCGTTACGATGTACACCACGACCCAAAGATTCGAGAGGTAGTTAGAAATTTTAACATATATTAGAAACTTTTAACACTTAGTGATTCCTTAAAGAACCACCAGGTTTTCGACTCCGAGCCACGAAGGTAACGTCCCCCGTGTCCAAGTCAGGGACCGGTTCCTTGACCCTAGGACGTACGGAGTTCCACACCAAGGGGGGTTTTAACACTTAGTGACATGACACGTGGACTTTACATATATGATAATATTTAGTCAACATGGAGTTATTCTTTTTCTCTTCTTTAGACTTTCTGATCTGTGAATAGGTCGACTTTCTGTGGTGACTGAGAATCCATGTTGGGATCACGGTACGACGTCTAAACTGTAAGTGACCCCGTGAATGGCGTCATTGAGTGCACGTACGCACAGACACGCACGATTCGACGAAGTCAACACAGACTGAGAAACGGTGCGATACCTGACATCGGGAGATCCGGGGAGACAAGTACCCTAAAGGGTCCATTCTTATGATCTCACCCAACGGTAAAAGAGGAGGTCCCCTAGAAGGACTGGGTCCCTAGTTTTGATACAGAGAATATAGAGGACGTAAACTTCCGTCCAAGAAACCGTGACCGTGTTGGACCCTTCGGGGGTATCTAGTTGATATGGAGTTAAAATTTTTTCTGTTCTTTAGACTTTCTGATCTGTAAATAGGAATTTTATTACCTAAATACAATGCAGAAATGGTATACAACTTACGTTCAAACATTCCTTTTCGATAAGTTAATAAATTGTTTTTCTTCAATGTTAATAAATCAAGGTAGACTCTCAGTAAACACTTTGAAGTTACTTTAGTAGAATAGTTGACTTCCTTTTAATTCAAAAAGGAATAACTTCTTTTAACTGAAGTTTATTTCTTCTTTCAAATGCGTCGGTCAAATTTACGACTCGTAAACGTGGACTTCATTGTTTCTGTTAAAAGTTCGAAACCCTTCAATGTCTTACGGACACAATGCAGTCCGATCGTCTCTACACACGGGCCATCGGGAGTCCCTGACAGTCACTCTAAGTCTCCTCCCTCTCTCAGGAAGGTCAATCCTTCGGTCCCATCGTCACTCTAAACTCGATCCGAATCTCACCACCTATGTAAAGTCCCCGCCTCGTTAGGGAGACTGGAGGAAGGAGTATAAACAAAATTTAATAAATAAATAAAAACCGACGCGACCCAGAAACAACACCACGTTCCCCGAAAGAGATCAACGTCTATTATCCGAGATCCCGCACACCCCAGTCATCAACATCGCGTACCCAAATCAACGGGACGTCGTGTACCTTAGACGGGTCTGGTCCCTAGTTTGGTTACAGGGGTCGTAACGTTCCACTTAAGAATTGATGACCTGGTGGTCCTTTCGGTGGAAGGAGTAGAAACAATTCCTATTAAGACTTCACACGAAACCCCGTTAAGGGTGTAATCGGACATAGTCCGGGTCCCTACTTCGGACTAATGCTCCTTCACGGTCCTGATTCCGGTCTAGGTAGTCTCCGTCTGTCTTTGCACGAGTCTTCCACGACTCACTGTCGGGACGGAGGTCCGGAAGTCCCATGGAGGTCGACTAGCAGTACCGGGGTACGAGGAGGAGGCAGTCTAAGGTCAGACGTCAAGGACTGGACCAAAGAGTGAAGGCGAAGACAGTTTTGACGTCCCAGTCTAACCGAGAATAGAAACAAAAACAATACTACAAGGTTTATGTCGGAAGGAGTTCACTAGAAAAGGTGGTCCGGGTATTGAAGAAGGACTTTGATCGTAGGTCTTATGTTTATGGTCTAGGTAGTTCGTCCAAGTTTTTTATCCAGAGCCTACCGAAGGAATAAAGCCCTTCGTAACCTAATTAATAAAGGTGAGTCCTTTTATAATGCGACCTCAGGTAAGGACGAAGATCAGGGGTTCACTTGAGGTCCTTCTTTGTTTACTTTTCGTCAAAATCACGCACATTTAGTTTCCTCCTTTCCCGGAACAAAAGGGAGTGTACTTTGAAATTATTCCTCCTATCTGAGAGAACTTAAGGAGGAAAGGTGAGGGTATCGTAGATCCTTGAGTAGAGAGTAAACAAAGAGTCGGCAGACTCGGTTGACAGGCATAGTCAATAGATAACGTTGTCATTACGACACACTTAGAGGGTCAAAATCATCGAAGTTTGTTGTTGTCAAAGAATAATGACTACACAGACATCCAATCTACCCCCTAAGACTACTGAATCCGGTCAGAACAGACTTGAGTCGACCCGAATGACATCTCCGTCGACCACCGACTACTCTACTTAACTAAGAGGAGACGTCTGATCGGACCCGAATAAGCCAGAAGGACATCGTCAGAACGAGGGTACCGACTCCGTTCCCTAGGAGTCTCTTCTCGTCTTCGTAAGGTCTAGTGGTCTCAGGACCTGAACTTTACCGTGTAGTGTGAAGACGAGGCAAGACAACCGGTTTCGTTTAGTGTTCCAGTCGAGGCTAAGGTCGCCCCACTCTTGTGTGAGACGGAGAATTACCCTCCTCAGCACTTCAGTCATCCGTCCCCCTAACGATGTCCCCCCAGTAATTGACACGGGTACTTACGGTCTTTAGACAGTCTTGACGGTTGTACTAAAAAGAAAATCGACACCTGAATCAGGTTGAAGTATGTAATTACTTTGTAAGTCTAAGATGAAGGTTTAAGGATTAAGGATCCCTTGACCCTTTCGTCTTGTGCGGTCGGAAGACATTGGGAAGAAGTTCACTGTTTGTAAAGGTCTCGTGGGTGGCACGGTCGGGGAACAAGTCATCCAGGACCCCCTATGTCCCTTTACCGGCACGAGACATCGGGTCCACGAGTCGGGTCTTGTCCCTCCCCTCCGCGGTGCCTCGCGGATACCCTTAAGGACCCCCATCACGATAAACCAGAGTTCAATCTCAAAATGTCTTTCTCTTCCTTCAGCCCCCCCCCCCCCCCCACATAGGGTNCCCCCCCCCCCCCGCACATAGGGTCTCTAGAACTCCGACATTTCTACCAGCACAAAAGTCCTTTCTCTCGACGAACATCCCTTCCCGTCTGTACCCAACACTTCCTATGTACTTCGGTAACGTCCCGAACTCTACTTGAGGACACGGGCCCAAACGAAAACCTTTATATAGACCCCGTCGTCCCCCAAAGGATCGACCGTAATCACCATTTCTTGTGCGGACGGTTACGTCCTCTGTGTTCTCTGCGTCCAAGCTAGGGACCCAGTCCTTCTAGGGGACCTCCTCCTTCACCGTTGGGTAGGATCATGAGAACGGACCTTTTAAGGTATCCGTCTCCTCGGACCTCCTGACGTCAAACACCCTAGTGTTTTCTCAACCCGCGTTGACTCGACGACTCGGCACCCTGTCGTCTTTCCACCTCACTGTCGCCTCCTGTCCCTCTGACCGACCCTCTGATAAAGGTAAGGTTCTGACAGGAAGGCTCAACTGCAAAGAGACTCCGGGTGGACGGTCGACTAGACGTCTCGGAGAGGCGATGTCGAGTCTTCATGAATTCGGACACACGCCACCCCCGTCCCGGTCCTCCGAAACGGGAAGAGACGAGAACCGACTGAAGCATTGTCCAATCGGAAATTTGAAGACCGAACAAGGTCTGTGGCACGGAGCCCGGGACCCTCTCTTGAGTGGGAGGGACTGGGACGTATTGTAGACGTCAAAGACCCTTTACGTCGGACACGTACTAGTCCACTCTCTCCACGTGTGTTTAGGAGGCGCAGAGTTCGGAGGGAAGAGAGGTGACTAGGACGATCTCGAGGTAGGGGCCTCTTGACGCCCTCGCCAAAAGGAGACGACTGTGGATCAAGTCAAGGACTCGAAAGTCTCGGGGACGGGTAGAGGGTGGTGTTCGCCCAAAAGTGTCTTGAGGACCCCTCACACCGCCCGTCTTCTCACCGGGGTTCTGCAGGTACAGGACGGGACTAGGGACTACACAGCCCCCGTCCTCCGGACTACCAATGTCCAGAGTGACCTGGGCGTTCCGGGAGCTCGCGTCCGAGAACCCTCGTTCCCGAAGACCCAGTGTGGACCTAGCACCCTTGTACACTGTAGTCAGTCGGTTGTTTACTCTGAGTAGACTTCACTGATGACTACCGACTTTCCCACGGCCCCTCTGTCCACCACCCTGACGTCGGGTCCCACCTTCCCCCTTCCCAGTTCTTCGGCCAGAAACCACGACCGTGGACCCGTCCTTCCCCTGGGGTCGTCTACGGCGTCGTGACTCCACCAATGACGATGGGTGTCGGGGGGGTGGGGGTGGGGGCACTGTCAGTAAGTGCCGTCCGAGGTGCACCGAAGAAACGGAGTCCGTCTCTACGTTCGAGTCGGTCCCATCCCGCCTGAACCGACCACACACGAGTCGCTCGTGCACCCTCGGTCAAGGACGACCACGGGGAGTGAGGAAGTCACTCGTCCTTAGGGCAGTGTGTTGCCGGATAGAGGGGAGTTATTTTAGGGGGTGTCGATCGACAAGTGTAAGACTTCTCTCTTTGCAAGGTAAGAGTTTCTTTTCTCTTTGTAGGGAAGAAGGTTTCTCGGCGATTCTCGGTCTACGATTGATCCACAGTGAACTTTAGGGATCTGTAGTCAAGTGTATCGTTGGGGTCCCGTGATAGTATCGGACGGGAACTATGTCTACCGAAATCGTTCCCCAAAACTTTCTTAGTTTATAAAATCTGTACTCAAAATTTGGGTCAAAAATCCATCTGTAGTTCCCAAAGGAATGGAGTTCATTAAACTACTCTTTCAGTGACCAACCAAGTCAGGTACTTTTGTCGATGAGACCACGCTACTAGGCACCGACCCTCGTCCTCCGTCAGCCACATTTCCGTGAGTCTGACGTAGGACACTACTTCCCTCGGAGACTCTGAATCGTGGTACAAACTTTAGGAACCTACCGGAAGACGCGTGTCACGACAAACCTTTACTACGGTTCTTAGTCTCCTCGGTATCCACGCATTACTTCTGTCGTGACCCCACTCGGGAGATGGTCGGACGTAATGAGTCGTTTGGGTGCAGACGTGAGTCGGCGAGCCAAACCGGTGTAGTCGCGGGAGACTGCTCCTGTCGGGAGAGGAGGCGGGAGAGAACCCGTGACGTCACCCACTCAATTCTAAGAGGGGTCCGGAAGAAGAGACTCTTGTCCAACAGAACTGGGAACCGCACCTAAGAGGTCCGAAGAATCTCTTCGTCCGACCCTAAAGTCCTAACTCTTTCCCTTTCTTGTCTATTCGGTCCTGATCGAACACCACGGTCTTCTATCTCTTCACGACCCTTGTACTACTGTATAGGTTTCTAGTGTCCTCGGTTGAACTTTCCTGAGAGCTGTCGGTCTTGACCCCTCAGACTCGTTGTTTCATTTATTCCTATTGTCACCTAGTACTGGAGATCTCAGTTTACTCACATAAAACGGTTAACTTTCTTCGGTCTAAGGGGTTTTGATGTATAACGTACTTAGGTGAATATACTGTAGTACCTTGTCCGTTTTAGTATCCCTACCTTTTGTGTAGTCATAAACGGTCTTTATCCCCAACTAGTACTTTCCTGTCCCTTAAAGCCTTCCACTACTGTGACAAAGTACCGACACTACCAGCTGTATACTCCGATATGCAAACACTTTTGGGTGTCTTGACGTTTGGAGTTTCTCACTTAAAATGACACACATTTAATTTTTGTATTGATTGACCCTACTACACACAAAAGGACTTATCCTCCAAGTCAAGGTAAGGCAAGTCAAGTCAAGCGAGTCAGCACAGGTTGAGAAACGCTGGGGTACTTAACGTCGTGTGGTCCGGAGGGACAGGTAGTGGATGAGGGTCTCAAGTGAGTTTGAGTACAGGTAGCTCAGCCACTACGGTAGGTCGGTAGAGTAGGAGCCAGCAGGGGAAGAGGAGGACGGGGGTTAGGGAGGGTCGTAGTCAGAAAAGGTTACTCAGTTGAGAAGCGTACTCCACCGGTTTCATAACCTCAAAGTCGAAATGGTAGTCAGGAAGGTTTCTTGTGGGTCCTGACTAGAGCAAATCTTACCTGACCAACCTAGAGGAATGTCAGGTTCTCTGAGAGTTCTCAGAAGAGGTTGTGGTGTCAAGTTTTCGTAGTTAAGAAGCCGTGAGTCGAAAGAAGTGTCAGGTTGAAAGTGTAGGTATGTACTGGTGACCTTTTTGGTATCGGAACTGATCCACCTGGAAACAACCGTTTCATTACAGAGACGAGAGATTATACGATAGGTCCAACCAGTATTGAAAGGAAGGTTCCTCATTCACAGAAAATTAAAGTACCGACGTCAGTGGTAGACGTCACTAAAACCTCGGGTCTTTATGTCAGACTGTGACAAAGGTGACAAAGGGGTAGATAGGTAGATAAAGGGTACTTCACTACCCTGGTCTACGGTACTAGAAGCAAAAGACTTACAACTCGAAATTCGGTTGAAAAAGTGAGAGGAGAAAGTAAAAGTAGTTCTCCAAAAATCAAGGAGAAGTGAAAGACGGTATTCCCACCACAGTAGACGTATAGACTTCAATAACTATAAAGAGGGCTGTTAGAACTAAGGTCGAACGCGAAGGTCGGGTCGTAAAGAGTACTACATGAGACGTATATTCACTTTATTCGTCCCACTGTTATATGTCGGAACTACATGAAGAAAAGGATAAACCTTGGTCAGACAACCTTATCCTACATCCTACGACGTTTACTTGGATTGGTACTATGTCTACATATTACACTGGGGTGACTTCCCTCGTCTCTTCTTTTCTTGGTTGGATTCACGGAACCCTTTTGTCCCCAAGACTGAGTGACGGTAGTCCATTCGTAGACTTCCATTTGTCTTACGTGCGTTCCATAAAGATCACAAACATGGAACACACGTACGCGATTCACAGAGGTCGGCA
The DNA here is from genome assembly GCA_006410555.1 of Capra ibex. Lineage (NCBI taxonomy): Eukaryota > Metazoa > Chordata > Mammalia > Artiodactyla > Bovidae > Capra > Capra ibex. Next base: position 39,199,176 of record SJYO01034137.1, read on the forward strand.
CAGACTGAGAGACGCTGAGATACCTGACGACGGACGATCCGAGGAGACAGGTACCCTGAGAGGTCCTTTCTGCTGACCTCACCCAACCGACCGTGAGGAGGTCCCATAGAGGGATCACCCAAGAAATGGTGATCGCGGTGGACCCTACATAAAAAGTGTCGTCATACACAATCATTAAGACTTTGATGGAATCCACATCTGACACACACGATTAAGTGATTCAACATAGGTTGAGAAAACACTGGGGTACTTGACATCGGGTGGCCGAGGAAACAGGTTCCCTAAGAGGACCGTTCTTATGACCTTACCCAACGGTAAAGGAGGAGGTCTTCTAGAAGGACTGGGTCCCTAGATTAAGCGCAGAGGACGTAACCGCTCGTCTAAGAAATGATGTTCGGGTGGACCCTTCTGAACTTGTCGATTCATTTACGTAATATCTATTACTCTCGGTCCAAAGAGTGACTGTCTCTTCCTTTAATGTCCATTCTTTTCCTCCTCCGACCTGACTTGGGACACCATAACCTAACCTTAGACTCAATAGTCACACTTACATAATGTGTATATACACACAGCATGTGTATTATATGTAGTGTACACATGTCTGTCCATCCGTCTGTGTCCTGATGCCTACACACACCGACACACCCAATTACCTGTCATACAAGACCAGAGAGTCTCCCGGATCTTCGTACTGTGGTCACTGTTATTCAAGTGGATCACGAGTCTAGAAGTAAAGATTCACCTCGGTCCACAAAACATCCACACCAACTAAGGACCAGAACCCGTCCCTTTGACATTCTTCTGGGATCTCATAGAACGCAAGTCCGAGTCAGTGAGTCAACATAGGGTGAGAAAATGCTGGGTACCTCATCAGGGGGTCCGAGGAGACCAGCACCCTAAAGGTCCGTTCTTATGACATCACCCAACAGTAAAGGAAGAGGTCACCTAGAAGGGTTAGGTCCCTAGCTTGGGTGCACAGAACGCAGAGGACGTAACCATCGACCTCAGAAATGGTGACACGGTGGACACTGTCTTTCATTCATTTACGAGTTTTTTCCAGTCCTTGTGCAATCTTCCCTTGTCTCCTGTCGGACTTCCTCCAGGGTTACTGGTTCCGCCTTCGTTAATCTCATTGTTTTATTACTATTGTGACCTCATATTCGGTATCTTATTTTATTTATATACACTCAAGTATGAGTATTCGTTTATTCGTTTACCTACTCTTTGTTGAGAAGACAACTCTTTCAAAGTTAAGAATGCTATTATTATTCTCTTATCGTATTATTGTTATTAATAATAATAGATTACTCCACGTATATTTTAGTAATCTGTCTATGTAATCATTTTCAAATCACATCCGTGCTAAGTATCTTTAATTTTAACCACCTGTTTTAAACTTCCCTTTGTTGTCCAATAGACGTATCGGAGTTTCATCGAGGATATTCAATAAATAATTGATGTTTTTCTTGTTATCATTGAAGTCTCATTTTTTCGGGTCGTCCGTGGTGGAATTGGTTTACCAGTCCCAATTATAGTGATCCTTATTCTGTACCTTTATAGTATTGGGGGACTGTACTACGTGACTCCCGGGTAAAGGAAACATGACAACAACCGTTTTTACCTATTGAAGTCAGATAGGTGCTCTTTTGTACTCTATTTGGGGTTTCCCCCTGTAAGATGTGTTATTGACTGATCATAATAAGTTTTCAGAGTTCTAATATTCTGTCCCTTTCTAACTCCTAGGTAGGTTCTGACCTTTTCTGGTTCCTCTGTTTACGTCACACTGTAGGACTGCCTAGGAATTCTCCTTTTTCCTGTCACCTATTGATCGGTGTTAAGTACCTTTACATTATTACAGACATCTGATACCACCATAACATAGGTACAATTAATAGACTAAAAGTATCTACGTAGCATCCACTTCACTCTACGATTGTAAACTCTCTAAACCCATTCCTTAAAACCTTTAAGAAGAGGGTTGGGGGTCGAAATAACAATGTTAACTGAATAACACAGACAAATTACTAACAACCTGTACTGACTGGCTGACTCGTGTCGTATATATATTTTAATATATATTTGTTGTATTTTATATATTTCCGGGTACTTTCAGTTTTACATCGGTACATAATCTTCCTGGTCGTATTCCCATGTAGAAACTGAGAGGGATTTATATCGACAAGTCACCTGTAATTCTCTCGTGTGACTTTATGTAATCACTACAGACGTGAGACACACCCATTATTACTACGGACATAAAGGGAAACAGTACGGGCGAGGGATCTCTACTAAGTCCTCCAGAGGTAGGATAAAGGTGGTCGTTGAACATTTAAAAGGACACAACGGTCACTGTCAGACTTTCCGTAAGAATTCGCAGAAGAGAAGGTAGGTTTGTAGATCATGGAAAGACTACAAACTAAGTTTCGATGATGGACCCAGGGGTTCCAGTCTTGGCTGGTCTCCGGAGTCCTTTTTATTTCTTTGAAACCGGGACTCGGTCTCCGGACCCGTCTGAGACCGGGGGTGGGTACATCCCGAGAGTTGGACCCGATACAGCCGGAGAGTACGGGGTCGAGTCGAGGACGAACCGGGGAGGACACCCGTCGAAGGATTCCGACTCCCTGTGTGTGGAACGACGGGGGAACGGGACAAAGGTTTGGGTATAGGTATAAACTCTTTCACTAGGAGTAGTACAACCACGTTTGAGACCTTAAGAGTGGTGTCCCCTTTTTGGATCCCTTCAGTAGTCAGAGGCACGGGAACTTAAACTACCTTCCCCAACCCCGTGTCTAGTCACGACCGAGGTAACCGCGTCCCGCCCTGAGTCTCCTCCGACTATGGATACTCTCGGTACACACTTTGACTTCGTATCTCTTTCTCTCTGAGTCCCCTTTGGTGGGTAGAGTCTTGAGAGACATCGGTGGGACCTACGACTCCAAACGGGGGATGAGTCCCAAGGGTGTCCCTCGACCTCTCCTCCTTCGGTTAAGACCACACTTTACTCACCTCCCGCCCTACTTAGTAGGGATCCCCGGAAGATCAGACGTTAGACACTAAGAGGTCGTCTCGAGTTCAGGACTGTCTAGGTCCTCGTACATTACTTCTTAAACTCGAATCCGTTCGAAACACCGAAAAGACTTGAGGAAGTCACCATTTTACCCCTATTCTTGTAGATAGTCCAACAAGACTGTAAATTTACAATTTACACTCTGACGAGTTCTTAAGGCCCAAGGACCATATTAGTGTCAGTGGAACTAGTATCCAGACACCCATGGTTAGACATCGGGAGTTGGACGAGGAATTCAACTGGTTGAGTACTCGGGATTCCATTGAGGAATGTGACTTCAAAATCTTTTTATTTAGGATAGACGAAGAAGTTCTATTTTATTTGAGATGAAAAGTAATAAAGTTTCGGATCGGTGGTTTACCAGGGTCGACCAATGAAATCGATTTGTGTAGGTTCTTTTTACACAAGACCTTCTTCTTTAAGGAATAATGTTCCGTAACCGGTAGCATTTACTCGTTTTTACGTCGTAAATTTTTACAAACTAAACCACAAAATCCAGAACAGACAACGGTTCAACCAAACTCTTACACCAGAAGTTCTACCGAATCCAGTAGATACTGGTTTATTTAGCGGGGGAGGGGGTTTACCAATTAAACGATGTCTCTTTTACCCCGGGTGTCTCACTTTTTTCTTTAAATTTTTTGTAAAAAATTTTCTCAAAATAAAAATTTGGAACTTCAAACTCGATAGGACTAAAACCGGTTTTGTGTTACCTTTTCCCCTTTAGTATAGGACTTCAACGAAATTGTATCGGTCTGTGTTAAGGTCCGAACAACAAGTCAGTGATTCAGCACAGACTGAAAAACACAAGGGTACCTGATACCGTACGGTCCGAAGAACAATGGGACTTTCATTATAGATTGTTTACGTAGGAGTAACTTAACCATAGTCAAGCATCGAACCCCTACTGACTCCTCTGTCCCTGACATTGGAACAGGACAAAGAACTAATCAGAAGGGAGACGTCTAGCTGACTCGAAACGGTAAGGACGAAAAAATTTTTAAAGATGAAATGTAACCTCATATCAACTAAACGTTACAACACTATCAAAGTCCACATGTCGTCTCACTAAGTCAATATGTTCATATGTACATAGATAAGAAAGAGTTTAGGAAAAGGATAAATTCGATAATGTCATGACTCGTCTTGAGGGTCACGATATGTCATCCAGGAACAACCAATAGACAAAATTTATATCGTCACAGATGTGACTGTAAGGTTGAGAAGAAGAAGAAGAAGGTCTGTCTATCCCGAAGATCTTTCGGGACGGGACGAACCCAGGTCGACTAGGTGGTTCTCATGTATTTTGTGAAACCAATACGGCTTAGGGAGACATCAACGATAAATACCAGAGAACTAAAAAACCAAAAATAAAACTTGTACGACACGTCAAACACCCTAAAATCAAGGAACTGGTCCCTAACTTGATGGGCCCGGGAACCGTCACTCTGACACCTCAGGATTGATGACTTGACGGTCCTTTAAGGGAAGTGAAAATTTTTTAAATAAGACGTACAACCTTGTGGAGACCCTTTTTAGACACTAGGAGAATCTCGTTTACCCTTCCCGTCGTACCTCAGTTTGAGTTCGGAACGAACTAAAAAAAAAAAAAAAGGATAATTCTTTGAAGTGAGGACATACTATCCCTGTAGGATGGAAATTTCACTTATTTATTTATTATTTCCTTACTAAAGAAATGAAGGGTCAGAAGGTGACTCATTCTTATACAATTACCGTGGGAGTAATGGAATGAGGTATGACATGTGTTTGTGTAAACAAAAAGGTTTCAGATGAATCCTGGAAATTTTATCACTAACCCAACGTAGAAAAGGAACGCCCCATGTACTTATAGTGGAGGGAAATACTTGAAACCCTAGGTCCGGTATCCCTCTAATCCAATGATCAGGTTCCGGTTTTCGATCAAAAGAAATCTTAAGTAAGTCTACCCGACCAGTAAGGGAACAGACAAGTATTCTGTACTCGAGTCTTGAACAAGAGTCATTGTAAAGAAAAAATTTTTTTCACATAAATAAATAAACAGACGAGGTCCAGAATCAACGTCACACGTCCTAGAAAATCGACACCGTGCACTTGAGAATGATTATCGACATCGTTCACTCTAGATCAAGGGACTCGTCCTTGACTCGGGTCGTGGGACCTAACCCTCACGTCTCAGAACCGGTGACCTGGTGGTCCCTTCAGGAAGTCACCGTAAAGAACCGTCGGTACGTACACACGTGAGTGGTCGTGCATAAGTAAGTAAGTAAGTTGTAAATGACTTGTCGAGAGACACGACCACCGATCTAGGAGTTCTAGAGTGGACGAGGGACGTCAATTCCTCGAGGGACACACCCACCCGACTTGATGTTTGTTCATCCGCGACACTGTCCCCGAAGGGTCCCCCGCGTCACCACTTCTTAGGTGGACGGTTACGTCCTCTGCGTCTTCTCACTGTTTTGTGAGGAGTTCCGTTTTTCCTTCTTGTCTCCTCCTTTCTGAACTCAATTCGGAATTCCTAAGCTCGTTCTCCCTTCCTATAAGAGTTACTTTCTCTGAATTCTCGTCTCAGTCTCACATCCCCAACTCACCCGTCCCGCACCGGGGGTGCAACTCAAAAGACCCAGTCTCGTGCACCCCGAAAGGTGTAGAACGGGTCCCCAATCACAAAAGACATCTGTCTTTCTTCTGGACGGGTTCCTGAGTTCTTGAAGTTTGTCTTTAACTTACCCAGACCACATACTTCAGGCAAGAGGATCGTACACATACGTACTTGTGAAACTCTTCACTTATTTCTGTGCAAGAATTGAAATACACCCTTCGTGTTTATTAGATTTTTACTCTGACCCCTGGGAGAGAGAGGAGACGGGACCGAGTCTCGGTCCGAAACACCCTTTCCCACAGACTCTCGACAACGTCACGGTCGGGGTCTCCCTGAACGACCTTCAGACTAGAGGCCCCAAGACCCTTTTTGACAAGTTCCCGTCCTCCAAAGAACGACCTCAGTGAGGTGACACACTACCCGTCCTACCTACCTCACCCCTCTATCAAGACCCTCTTCGTTGCCGACGACACACGACATCCTCCGGTCACGACCTCCTTACGACACGCTCGGTCCACGACCTGTCCGACTTCGACGGCCCCGTAAAGGTGGGTTTGAGTCCCAGTGAAACACGACTACTGAAGAGTGAAGTTCACTCGAAACACCCGGCCCCTCGGGAGAGTCCTACCCTCGATCCCACTGACCGTTCATATCAGGAGTCCCCGTCAGGACCGAACTCTGAACTTTTGTATTGAAGTGGGGAGGACGGGAAGTCTCTCAAGTAAGACCCCCCGTAACTGGTGTGAAGAGTTCCCCGGGTAACGTTCGTCGTGGACAGAGTAGCCGTGCGGGAGGAAGAGGAGATAAAGTGAGAAGGACGATGGAGTAAAGACGAAGGTCCCTAGGGGTCAGGACAGAGTCCGAGATGAGAGTCCGGTTGGGTTTGGTTCCGTCGGGGAAGATTTCCGAGTTTGGTTCTCCGGAGAACGGGCCACGGGAAGGGGGGTGGTAGGAAGAAGGGTCGTGTCGAAGAGGTGAAGTTGGTTTGTGTGGTGAGACGAAACAGACAAAGAAGGACGAAGGACAGAAGACACTTACGGGAAGGTGAGAGACAGTGGGTGTAAGTGACGTAGGAGGGTCACACTGGGGGTCCTTTTAAGGACTACGACGACGGGAAGATACCGGCAAGTACACGAGACGAAGGAAGGAACATACAGGGACTGTGGGGTGTCGTGAAGAGAAGACGTAGTACCAAGGGTTGGTGTGTTTTAGAACACCTCCTTTCTCCGCTAAAAAGAGATAAGAAGGAGGACTTATAAGAGGAAACCGTTCCACGACGTCACCCGGTTTTTCAGAGAAAGATGTCCGAGTTATTGTTGTAGGTTCCCTCGTTATTTCTATTTCCCTTCTGCGGAAAGTTTTAAAGTCTTCGAACCGGACCCCACCCACCCTCAAGTAAAAGTCGACTTCAACTTCACCGAACTTGACGTCGAACTGTCATCGTCGGAGTTCTCGTTAAAGAGATTATTTGACTAAAGACGAGACGTAGAGAAAAATGGGGGTTGTCGAGGGGAATAAAAACAATAGTCCTTTTTGGACGGACTTCAGTCCCAGTCAACGACTAATTTAGAAAAATCTGACAATTGATTGTACATGGCAGATGAAACATGTCGAGGAATGTGTCCCCAGATACCCTCTTCACCCAATTACTATGACAGAAAGTACTTGATGAATAGAAAACACACATACAATCAACGAGTCAGTACAGACTGAGAGACGTTGGGGTTCCTGACATCGGACGGTCCGAGGAGACAGGTAACCTAAGAGGTCCGTTCTTATAACCTAATCCAACGGTAAGGGAAGAGGTCCCCTAGAAGGACTGGGTCTAGGTAGTTTTCGAAGGGACCAACAAGGATTGTCGAGAGTCCCTAGGAAGAGGAAGGGGGAACCAAACACGGGGGACGAAGGAGTCGGGGTTCATTCCCGTAAAGTGAAAGAAGAAGACCGTGGACTAGACCGGGAATAAGAGGAAGCGGAAGATGAAGGTCGGGGAGGAGGACGACGGACACCCCCGTAAAGGTGACTTTTCACGGTAGTAATGGAGTGTCAGGCACCTTTGAAGTCGTAGAGAGTATTTTTGAGTACGGATAAATCCCACGAGGTTCGGTGGTCGGACCTTTGGAGTCGAAACACAAACGGGAAAGGTGAGAGGGTGACGTGTGTGAACGAGGGGTTCAGGAGTCCCAGAAGAGACCTTTAAAAAAGAAAGGATAGGGAGGAACGACGTTGAGGGGGGTAGTGAACAGACCAAGGACCCGACGTCCACAGACGGTGGGGTTCAAGGGTCCCAGTAGATTCATGGGAGACAGCCTACGTTCAAGGTAAGGTTTGTAAAACTCTACAGGTTCATGACAGACCCATTGAACTCGGGGGAGTGGAACCATAACCCACGGAAAAAACGGTAGACCGGGGTAGTGGGATGGATCATACGTAGGTCACTGGGGGGGTCTTCCGTCGGAGGTAAATCCTTTTCGACCGGGTGTGAGACTTGTCAGAAGTGTGTGGGGTAGGTGTGCTCACAGAAGGACCTGAGTGGACGTGGACCTAGATACGAAAAATCCTATCGAGTTGAGGGGTGAAGGAGATTTTTCTGAGAAAACTGGTACCGACGAAGGAAACCTATTCATCTGAGGTTTAGAGGGATGGTGGGGGAGTTATAATGAAATTTATAAATAAATAAATAACTCCTTATTAACTGGATACCGTGAAGTAATCAAAGACCGTATGTTATATTACTAAGCTATAAACGTATGTAACTTTTTACCAGTGGTCTTATTCAGATCAATTGAAGATCAATGTTTTCTAAAAAAGGGAACACTACTTCTGAAAATCCTAGATTAGAGATTCGTCGAAAGTGGATACGACAAAAACAAGTCAACGAGTAAGTACAGACTGAGAAACACTGGCGTAAGTACAACACTGGGGTACCTGACGTCGTGCGGTCCGAAAGGACAGGAAATGGTAGAGGGTCTCGAACGAGTTTGAGTACGGGTGACTCGGCCACTACGGTAGACCAGGAGACAGTAGGGGAAGAGAAGGACGGAAGTCAGAAAGGGTCGTAGTCCCAGAAAAGGTTACTCAAACGAGAAACGTAGTCCCCCGGTTTCATAACCTCGAAGTCGTAGTCAGGAAGGTTACTTATGAGTCCCAACTAAAGGAAATCCTACCTGACCAAACTAGAGGAACGTCAGGTTCTCCGAGAGTACTCAGAAGAGGTTGTGGTGTCAAGTTTTTGTAGTCAAGAAACCGTGAGTTTATACATTAGGTCATAACAATCGATATCAGTAGTACGAGATGTAATGTAGGGTACTGAATGAAATACTGACTTTCAAACATGAAAAATAAGGAAAGTGGGGGGAGTAGGAAAAGTTGGTGGGGAGTCAAGACGGTGGGTCATTGGTGGTAAGACAAGAGACATACATACTCGAACGAAAAATCGAACAAAAAATCTAAGTGTATAATCTCTTTAGTATGTCACGAACAAAAAGAGCCTGAATTAAAGTGAATCGTATTACGGGAGTTTCAGGTAAGTACAACAACGTTTACAGTCCTAAAGGAAGAAAAATTGTCAACTTACTATGCGGTAACATACAAATTTGGTGTAAAAGAAATCGGTAAGTAGGTAGTTCCTGAAAGTCCAAGGAAGGTGTCGAACCGATGACATTTATTAAGATGTCACTGTAGCCGCCATGTATTAGAAAAGTTCAATCGTAAAAGTAAAAGAAACTTATTTATGGATCTTCACCTTAACAACCTAAAATACCATCAAGTTAAAAATTATATCCCCCTTAGAAGTATGACAAAAGGTATCACCAACCTGGTTAAAAGTAGGGATATAGGAGTGGATATGAACATTAGAGAATAGGAAAAGTGTGGATAAGACTTGTCTACACTCCACTATTGAGTAACGCCAAAACTAAACGTAAAGGGACTACCAACCACTACAACTTGTGGAAAAGTGGATGGACAACTGGTAGACATGTAGAAGTTACCTTTTTACAGATAAGTCTAAGAGACAGGTAATTTTAGTCTAACAAACATAAGAACGATGTCTCAACATACTTAAGAAACATATAAAATACAACTAAGGAATAGTCTATACTAAACGTTCACAAAAGACGTAAGTGATAATGAAAATTTCAAAAAAAATAATAAAATAACTTAAAATTTCACAGATAAAGTAAGGTATACAGTTGTATGTAATGAATAATTCGTGTCCACCGCACGAATAAGGTATAGACGAAAGAATCCATTAGAAGTGTTGTACCACCTCACCCATAGGAGGACAAAGTGTCTACTCTTTTGCAAAAAACGAGTTTGAGGGTGTCGACCAATCGTAGTAAGACCAAAGGGCACCTTGCCCGGAGTTGTTCCGTGGTCTTTAGCCTGACGATTAGGTCAAGATGACGGCAGTCGACACACCGGCACCCGTAGAGGGAAGGGCCGGAGAGATTGTCCTGCCCGTAAATAAGAACCGCTGGAGAGGTAGTCATAAAGATCTGAATTATCCACGAGTCATTTATGAACATCTAAACCAACACCATCCTCTTTTCAATATGTGAGCAAAGACTGATCCAGCCCCTCTTTTTCCGACGGACCTTCCTATCCCTCTTTTCCCCGGCACCCGTTCCCTGTCTTCCCCTTAGCTCCCACGCTTTGTCCGTTTCAAGGGTCCTTAAACCTTACCGGCTCCGAGTTCCGCTTTTCATGCCCCCTTCCGCCTCCCCTCCGTCCCCCTGTAAGGCTAGACCCCTTCCCACTCCTCTTTCGCAACGACCTCTCCTCACACTCCGGGCTGCCCCACCCCACCCCACCCCACCCCACCCCTTCTCCACGACCGCCTCCCCGCCCGCGCAGGGCCCGGCTCGGCTCCTCCCCGCCACAGCCCCACGTCCCTCTGCACAGGGCTCCCGGCCCCGCCGAGTTCCCCTTGGCCCTCCCGGCCCTCCCGCGCGTTCCGCCGACGTCTCCCGCCCCGCCCGGCCGGCCCTTACCCCGTTCCCCCGCGGCCGGGGAGGAGGGGCCCCCGCCCGTCCGCACACCCCGCCCCGGGCCCGAGCGGGCCGGAGATCCGCCGCGGCGCCTGAGACGTGAGCTCGACCCGAGACGACCTCCTCCGCCCTCGGCCTGGGCCATCCGTCGCCATTCACTCGGTTTTCGCCCACGCCCCTAGTCCCCGGCTCCACAGCGGCACCCGCCGCCCTGGGCCTCCCCGAGCCCAGGCGGCAGTCTCGGGGGGCGGCGCGTCAAACACGTCGCAGAGGGCACCCCGACCTTCCACGCGAGGTCCGAGGGCGCGCGCGCGGACCGACCCTCCGCACGCCGTGTCTGCCAGGCCAAGGACCCCCCGGGCGCAACCCCGGGCCCCGCTCCCTCCCGGAGGCCTTGCCGGCACGTCGCTTCCCGCGGACCGTCGGAATCGTGAGGGACGGAGCTGGGAGCCAGAACTCACTGTCGACGCTCACTCGATCCTAAGGAGGGCCTGGGTTTGCTCGTGGAGACAGGGACAGGCTGGGACAAAAAGGAAATAAAGCCCCGCACGACCAGGGTTGGTAGGGAGCTTTTCTTTCCCGCCCACCCGCAGAGGCAGAGAGGCCGCAAGGGCCAGGTCCGTCCAGCAGGACTTTCGGGGGCGGAGCGCATGTCGTGTATAGGATCGAAAGGTTCCCTGAAAAGGTTCAACGTAGTGACAAACCGGAGAAGTGTCCACGAACCGACAGTACGATCTCAATCAATGTGTCCTAAAATTTTTGAAACATATAAATGAGCCACATATGGGGAAGTGGGGTTCCGACGGCATGGAGAGGAAGCGACGAGCGTTGCGTGACAAGTTTTGTGCAACCCCTAAGAAACCCCCATAACCAAGAGTTTCAACCGACGTGTAGACCTCTCAAAACTTTTTGACGCCACGGCGGGAGTGTGGAGATCTCTAAGACTCGACCCCGCGTCGGACTTGTTACCGCAAATTTGCGGTCCACTAAGACTACACGAAACCCCCGCACGAAAAACGTGATGACGACGACGATTCAGCGAAGTCAGCACAGGCTGAGACACGCTGGCGTATCTGACGTCGGGTGGTCTGAGGGGGCAGGGATCCTAAACGATCCGTTCTTGTGACCTCACCCAACGGTAAAGGAAGAGGTTACGTACTTTCACTTTTCAGTTTCACTTCAGCGAGTCAGCACAGGCTGAGAATCGCTGGGGTACCAGACGTCGGATGGTCCGAGGAGGCAGGTACCCTAAAAGGTCCGTTCTCATGACCTCACCCCACGGTAACGGAAAAGGAACGTGATGATCTCCTCTAGAAGAGTCGACGAGAACTAAGGCAGAAGACATTTGGTGGGGAGATGGACTTCTCGGACACCCAACCACGAAAGGCTGAAATTTGACGTCTACCACGGAAAAAGACCTCAAGGGAAACGAAGACGGGGAGACAATTGTCTTTTATGACAATCACGTGAAAGACGGTTCCTCTACCCTCACATCCCTAATTTCAGTACTTCAGGAACGTTCTCAGTCATCCCAACAGAATAAGTCCCTTTGATTCACTATCAAACTGAACAGGACAAACCTTTCCTAAAGTCTAATTTTCCGTCTTTGTATTAAATTCTTAGAGTCGAAAACCTCTAGGAGACCCTGTCTATTACTAAGATGTATTTACACCCCTTTAGAAAATTCTTGTGTTCTAGACACAAAACATCAACTGTACCACAATTATACACACAATCCACAGTAACACATCTAACCCAAATAAGGGTCATACACTAATTCGGGTCGTCTATATTCATTATTGTGTCACATAATAAAGAACAACTATCTTATTATAGACTCAATCCCTTAACCACGGATGTCATCGTACTATGTAGACTCCACTCTGGAAGTGGTGAACAGCTTACTAACAATTTTACTATCCCTTTATCCTGATTCCTTTATAACTTACATACATATGTAACTGACTTAAACTAGTATACAAAAGAATTTCACACAAACAATAACACTGTCAGAGGACCCTAGAACCAATTAAATGACACCATGGATTCATACTACAAACATACTCTAAGGGTGGAAAGACGATGGACCGGTGTTGGGTCACCTAAAATTTAAAAAAGAATCCGTGACAGGGAGATATAATGTCAACATAAACATCACTACACTGTAGGACAATTCTATTACGGGAGGTCTCAACCCCCTTTCAAACACAAGTAAAGATCAAAGGATTACACTCAGTTTTCTCGTAAGTAAAACTTTTTATGTTTGACATCGTAACAAAAAAGAGAGAAAGGGTGGAAGAAGGTGGTGGTACGAGACGAGGATAGAGACGAGGATAGTGACAAGTCAACGACGTTCACCCCTACGACACCGTCGGCCGAATTAACAGAACAGAACTCTTATCTCCAATACACCTCACGTATCAGAGTGTCCCACCGGGGACTGGGCTTTGAAGTTGGAAACCCCCTTTTTCTGGTATACCTTTCACAAAAGGATGACAACTTAAAAAAAAAAAACCTGGTCCGGTTGTTTTACTTCGGTACAATAACTGACCAAATTAAATGATTAGAACAGAGGTAAACCCCCCACCCCTACAAGTAAACTCCTATGACAACGTGAGAATCAGAGACTTTTTAACGTGGACTTGTCGGTATTTGACTGATATTACCATGTAAGACCTTTTTTTCTTTTTCATATACATTTATACCTGGATTTGTCTAAATACATTTGTAAAGAGGGAAACCTCATCGTCGAAATTATAAGATCTCTAATCCTCTTTCATTCACTTCTTTCTCAATCACTCCCAGAAGAAATAAATCTCTTTCCTATACACAGTAAAGCCTTCTCATTGGAAACTAAACGCAATCCTTATCTGACGGGATAATTCGAAGAAAAAAGAAAAGGGAAGTTCAATTAAACGAACACGGTACCCCATCCTCCAGCAATTTCTTAAATTACCGGAGGAATTGAAGGAGTTACGGGGGGAGGGTTGGGTAAATAGATTCTCTACGGTAACTACGAAAATTTTTTTGAGTTGACTAAAACACGAAAAAGAAAGAAAAGAAGGAGACTAGGACCGTGACTTCCCGTCACTTGACCGACTCTCCAACCGTAGTCTCTTCTTTTTGTTTCAAGTTCCCCTTAAATTTTAACCCATTAAAGGGGACTTACAGATTCATGAATGAAATAAGACAGTGTACTGTAACGACAATAGTTCTTTGCTTAATACGGTACTTTTAGGACTTTCACCTTTTTTTTATTTTTCTCTTAAACTACCCTGGTCGTGGTCCTAAAGACCAAAAGTGTATCCCCCTCAAATAACCTCAAAAGTCAGTTAGCAGGGTCAGGTTGAGGGGAAAGGGTTTGGTCGTAGGGACCCCTTCTCTCTCGAAGTAGAATTTAAAGTATAGTTTAAAACCCAAAACAAAGTAACGAAATAAGTGAGAAAATTGTTTAAATCAAGAATATTTCGGGGGTGAGAACCGTATCGAGACATCACGAACGACCCACGATCCATTTGTCCCATGTCAGGTACTGAATGCCTCGAACTTTAGACCACCTCTACATCTGGTCCCAACTATCACTCGACCCTTGAGAATGGGAGTGCTACTCACACTTCTTGAAACCCCCGTCGACCCATGGTGGACCGACTGTGGTGGACCTATCTATCTATGGAAGAGTTAAGTAATCGTGTCGTCCGTGTTCTTTTCAAAAGAATCCAAAGTCAATACAATTCAGGGATACAGTTCAAATAGAACTCCCTTCCCAAACATGTGTCCAGTACGGTTCCCCTTCACTCTTTTCTCCTCCGTACTAAGACCGGTTACTCTGAACGAATTCCTCATGAATCAATTCGCCACACCCCTGCACTAGACCCCACCACTTCGACCGCCTCTTACAATGACCCAGGTAAAAACCCCACAACCATTGACCGTCGGATTCGAATCACTCATCTCCGGAAGACACGTGTCTCGACCCTCCTCACATGTCGTCGGTAACATTCCGCAATGTCTTTTTGAGCTTCCTTGAAAAACCGGTTAGATCATGAAACACTCGTCCACCAAACGAAGAACAGATACCGAGACCGGTCGGACACCTACAACCAAGAAATAGTACGAGAACAAGGAAATCGAGGATAAAGGACCCTGCCTGTCCTTTACTGAAGTGTCACAAGGGAAACCCTTTCACTAAAGGGTTTGACGACTGGGTGTCCCGATTATTGGGGTCCCAACTTCTCCTCAGTGTAAACAACTGAGAGACGGAAAGTGCACAGTCCATCGGTCGACTCGGGAACCCGAGACAGAGATTTTGGGTATACAAGGGCTCTCCCTCCACCGTCGTTGGAGTAAAATGTCTACTCCTTGGACTCCGGGTTTTTCTAGGGCCCTTCGATTCTACGAACCTTCTGTACCATCTCGACTCCAAACTCTCGTGGGTCAGACGGACTTAAGTTTCGACTCGGAAAGGTGACGAGGAACACGGAGACTTCGTCTTGACTGACTCTTTAATACAAAGGACACGAAACAAAAAGATTGTGGTGTCAGGGGAATCTAGACCTAACTAAATGACAAAAGGAGATGCTCTGCCACACATTATAATCTGAGTTCTAGTGACGCCAGAGCAGTAGAGTTCCCTTTAAAATACTTTAGGATAAAAAAGACCGAAAAATTTACTTCTTCGATCTAATCCGACAAATCTTTACGAGACTTACCTAGGGTTTAGGACCCAATCTCCCTGTAGCAGAGGTGTAAAGAAGTTCAAGACGTTTGGAAACTTAAAGACCTCTATTAACCAACAATGCATTCTCTAATTTTTGTTTTAAGTCACAACTTGTAGGACTTCGTTTTACTTCGACACCTGTAAGTTAAGGACAAATACACCATGAGAGTTGTTTTTGTTTTGAAACGACGTAACATTAATGGAGTTCGAAAATTTTAATATCCACTCTTCCAAAATCTCCACGTACCTCGATATTAGTCTTTTCCACTCAACTTTTGTCCCAATGACACAATCACAGGTAATGATGTCACCCGAAATGGAAATATAAAGTGGGACTCTTCCTAACCAAGCCATCACTCCCAGTAGAACCTCAATCACAAATCCTAATCTCGTGTCTCGTAATCAACACTTCCACCTTATAAGGTCGGTCGGACGGGTATCGGAGAACAAATATCCCGTCTAAGGTAGGGAACGACGGGTCAGTGCCCTGAAAGACGAACGGAAACCTCATACATTGCCGAGTTCGACAATGAATCATCAAAAGAACTTAGACATTTCGAGGGAAATAATAATTATAAAAAAGTGAGAACAAATCGACAAAAAGATCTCCTGACTCCGTTTTACTAAGTCTAAAAGATCTAAACCGAAGTCAGTAAGAAAACTCAAAATGGAGACTAGGGGGGACCGAAAGAACGGGGCTTAAAACGACGGACAGTTTGTCCGTCAGACAAAAGGGAACGTCTAACCTCAGGTAAGTCCCTTCTCCTGGGGACTCTGATTATGAGGAAGGTGTCTAGGTCGTTACAAACACAACAACCAGGGTAAAAAAAGGTCCACTCTCTGGACCACTTCAGACCGTAAACGTCTAAGGTCAAGTTCTCAAACTCGGAGATATTGCCGACGGGATAAAACTAAAATAAAGTCTCCCTTTTCTTTACCAGGTCAAAAGTTTCAATATTTCTCCAAGATCCTATAGGATACTTGATTAGGTATAGGAACTCGAAACAAAATCGACATAACGTCTATCGAAAAACATTTTTTTTTTTTTTAACGAAGAGGTGATAAAAACGGATACTCTAAAAATAGGAGGAATAATTTTGTCACTGAATGAGTCTTAAGGTGTCGTCGTTGACTTTTCAACTAATCGACGAGAGGAACGGGATCAGTTTATAGTTTTTGGACCTTTCAAATGACTCTCACCACTAATGTCATTTTCGAAAACCTCAGCCTCTTCTTGACTATCTCTTTCTTACCTTCCTTCCTCTATTCTCTCTCATCAAACGTTTCCAACCTCTTCCTTTACCGTTGGGTGAGGTCAAAAGAACGGACCCCTTAGGGTCCTTACCCCCTCGGACCACCCGACGGCAGATACCCCAGCGTGTCTCAGCCTGTGTTGACTTCACTGAATCGTCGTCGTCGTCAAACGTTTCCCGACCGACCTCAAATGGTTTAAATTCTAGAAAAAGACTGAACACTTGAATTCCTAACCCTGAACTCGTGGAAACAGGGTAAACATCAGTCTGCTCGAGTCGGGATTGAACAGACGTAACGGGACTCGGTGGACATTCGACAACAACAAAAAAAAAAAAAACCACCCCCACCACCACCACCTTCCTTCACATTCCAATCTCCCTCTCTCCTTCATCCCTTCTCCCCTCCTAACCTCGGTGATCAATGGATCAACAGTCCATACCAGACGAGTCCCATGGTGGTGGAGAACGATTCCTATACCTATTGACGTCACTCGGGTCACAGGACCTACACTCCGTCGACGACGACGATTCAACGAAGTCAGCACAGACTGAGACACACTGGGGTGTCTCTGCCGTCGGGTGGTCCGAGGGGACAGGGACCCTAAGAGGTCCGTTCTTGCGACCTCACCCAACGGTAAAGGAGGAGGAAGGAGGTCGCCTAGAAGGGTTGTGTCCCTAGTTTAGACTCATAAAAGAAAGACGTAACGTCCACCCAAGAAATGGTGACACGGTGGACCCTTCGGGCCTGAAGAGTCCTCTTGACGGGTTTAGTCACTAAACGTATTATTATCGTTTACGAAGATCTCGGAGATGGAGGTCGGGACGGACTCACAAGTTGGATTGTTGAGACACCCTACCTACGATAGTATTTGGGTGAAATGTCCACTCCCTTCTCTCCGGTACTCTTTAACCCAGTGAACAGTCTAAATACGTGGACGCTTCACCAACCTAGTTCCCAAGTCTGAGAGGACCGGGACTCGACACGAGGAGACCAATGACGTGTCGGAGAAGTAGGTAGGGGAGTTAAGTGGCGAGTAAGTAACGAAGTGTCTGACAACTGACGAACGTTTATGGAAATAGAGTCGTTAATCTTGTACCAGTCACGGGAAACGGTTGTACAACCTCCTTCGTGGGAGGACGGGGAGTTTTTGGGACATTTGGTTGGACGTTTCTCCTCCCTAGAGAACTGACTGGAACGTAGTACACAGATCGGCCTTTATCTACGAACTAGTTCAAAACATCCTCCTTCCCACCTACAGTGAGTCGGGTAACTTTGCACTACAGGACATAAAGTACAGAGAGATGGTCATAGTCACCAAAGATTCGTCTTTATGTCTACTCACGATTCTTCTCACTCTTACACCTCCCCGCCGACAAAGTGGTTTTATTAGCCCCTTAAGAACTATTTTCGTATAAAATTTTCATAAAGTCCGAGAGTACAAATCTCTATACGACAAACACAAGTACGAATTTCGTAAATAATAAGTTTCCCGTATGGATGGGGGTACGTCTAATGAAACACTCAGTTCCTACGGGAAGTTGGAAGGTCCGTAACGACTCTGACAATAACGTTCGTCTCACATAAAAGAAACCTCGACTCTTAGTTTGGGACCCTCGCAAGTTCAGGTACAGGTAGAAGGATCCCGTTTCGTATCAAAATCATAAAAGTTATGTGTTCGACTATCTTCTATCTAGGTGGAGACCAGAAGGGTAAGACAGAGGGATGACATCGCACTCTCACATCCCCCACAGAGTGGACGAACTGAACCATCAGTGTAACAGGGAGTGTTCCTCACACCACAAGACCCGTCCAAGGAGCAGGTAAAGTCCCGACAATGGAGTAGATTCTACCCGTATATCGAGGATGCAACATCTCGACACTCCCGGTGTAGAGAGACTGTATCACGTCACCGAGAGTTTACGTAAACCGTCATAGATCTCTGTAGGACCAACAGTGCTGGACCCCCATCACCGCCGATGACCGTAGATCCTCCATCTTCGGTCCCTACGACGATTCAAGGAATGTTACGTGCCCTACCGGGGGGTCATTTATGAACACACAATCAACAGTCAACACGAACTGAGAAAGGTTGGGATCCCGACATCGGGTAGTCCGAGGAGACAGGTACCTTAAGAGGTTCGTTCTTATGACCTTACCCAACGATAAAGAAAGAGGTCGCCTAGAAGGGTTGGGTCCAGAGCTTGGGACCAGAGGACGTAACGTTCACCTAAGAAATGGTAGACTCGGTGGTCCCTTCGGGATATTTCTGAATTAGGTCGGGGTTTTCAGTCACCACCCTCCGACTCTCGGGACCGTCCCACCGTAGAGATTTGGGGTCACCATCGAAAATTGTAGAGAATAGTTTCTCTCGACAACTGGTCTCCGTTTCTCAGGACGAAAGAATTCTCCTCACCTCCCTTACCTTAAGTTGAAAAAACACCCACGAAGACCCAATGGGTTGTCCACGGGGACTTTACATCCTTCTCGACGAAAAGAGAGGTAATTTGACGAGGAATTGAAGTAAACATTAAAGCACGTAGATAAATGTATATTTATATCTAAATGTATATGTATTGAATTTACGAATTTTTTTTTAGGGACTTTCAGAGTCTCATCAACTTGGACCGGTGAATCCTTCTGTTGTCGCACCCCGTGCCTTGTCTTCGACCCGCGCGGACGTGGGTGACACACCGGGCTCCAGTTGATGTCTGGGAGCCGTCGAACGAAAAGAGGGGTCCTTTCCTGTCCGTTAACGTAGCGGGAGGACAAAATGGCGCAACAAGGTTCCTGATTCTCTTATTTAGTCTTATGTACTTCTATTGAGACAGGTTCACTTCATCAAGATGTCTGTACACTGAAACTTACACCAAAAAGGTCTCTTGAACCACGTATTCACCAGTGAATCCTTTACGGTGACTTTTCCCTAATCCCGAGTTGTCGGTTCCCTACAGACACAACACCCGTTTCACCCTTTGGTCCGGGTCTTTCGTAAGGCCACCGTCTCACATACTAAGACTGAGACTCAAACCCACATTCGAGGGACGACACGAGGGAGACCCAAGTAGGAAGTCGAAAAGGGGACCAACGGACGACTGGGACGCCGTTCGAGGACCTGGAAGAACACGAAATCAAAGGAATGGACATCGCAGTCCGATTACTATTGTGGTGGATGGACTTCTGTCCACACCCCCTTCACTACATCAGAAGTCTTCACGAATCACATGAACCCTTAAAGTCGAGTTTTTTACTCAATAATCATTTTATTATAATAAATAATGAAACGAACATATAAACGTGAGTCCACTCCTTCACTAACGAGGACCCAATCCTCGACTTTCTCCTAAGAAGACATTAAGGACAATAAAAGATAAAGCAATACCATTTTGAGTATGTCACATATTAACTGGTAAAATCGGTCAAATTTCACAAGTCCAGGTACTGTCATTCATGTAAGTGTCGTAACACGTTGGTGATTAAGGTCCCGAAAAAGTAGTGGGCTCTCCCTTTGGGACATGGGTAATTCGACAGTAAAGTACAAGGATAGAGGGACGTCCGGGTCCGTGGTGGTCAGATGGACCGATAGAATTTATCTTAGTACGTTGCACACCGGAAAAACGGGACCGAAGAAAGCGAGTCGAAGTACAAAAGGACCAGGTAGATACGTGACATCACTCGGAGTTGAGAAGTAAGGAAAATAAACCACAGAAACATCCCATTGGGTTCGGAGTCAAAGTAGTCTGGACAAGATGGTGTAGTACAGGAATAAAGTTCAAAATCTTATAGAAAGAAGTAATTAAACCCAGGAAAACCGGTCGGAATTAAATTGATGAAAAAGACAGGTCACTAAGGTTACCAGGACCTTTACTTAAAACCTTAATTGTGACAGTACGACCCAAGAGGTACGACGACCCCTGATCCAGAATAATAAAAAATTAAGACGACTTCTTAATCGTCGGTCCCGTGTCTGGACGGGGCTCACCACGAAGTAAAGGGGTCATGTTGTACCGTCTAATTTTTTTTTGTTCACAGAACCTTTTGTGGGTGGTCCGGAAAAAGAAGGAGGGTCATTTTTCGAAAGGTGTACTCTTCACCGGGAGTTAATTCAGCAAATTATTTTTGGAGGGAGACAAAATTTCGAAAGACCCCTTCACAAATGTAAATTACGGTGACGTCCGAAGATTTACTCCTCGACACCTCACTCCCTAGGAATTGGACACTGAAATTATTATAGGAAGCGAAATCTAAAGGTCCGCCGCCGGGACCCGGTCTAAACATCGCACAGTAACTGGGTCTGTTAGACCTAAGAGAGGAGGGGGTGGGCAAGTCGGTGGGTTCTACCTTCTAAAGTCTCTTCGGGCTTTGGGGTATCTCTACATTTTGATCGAGGACCTCTCTCTGATCTCCCTTTCCTCTACCACACAGTCACGGACGGGGGGTGGTTGGGGGATGGAAAGGACGTGAAGACTCGAATCATCGTCCCAGCCCCGAAGTCATTCTTCTCTAACTTCGTAAATCCTCTCGTCGAGTCCCGAGACTCTACGGCCCGGGAAGTCCGTTCCGGAGGTCGGTTCGAAGTCTCGTAAGAACCCAATACCGACACCGGGAAGTGATGACTCCTCCGAGAGGAAAAACGAAACAAAGACCTCGCCACTCGTCCGGGCCGGATCTCCTTCGTCCTACAACCGTCGAAATCCCCTGCGAATGCTCGAGGAAAACACCCTTTGTGATCTTAAATAGGGTCTCACAGGTCCCTTTTCGACACAGGACTTTATTTCCTGTAGAGATCCTACCGGAAGGGAGAGACGAAGAAAGGACCCCTAGGAGTAGCTCGACCGACTCCTGTCCGACCATCCCTTCGGTCTCAGGGACCGTGTACAACCCTAAACGTCTTCGACGTCCCGGACCTGAGATCGGGACCTGACGGGTCCCGGTGAGGACGGAGACCCCAAGATGTAACATACTCACTTAGACATATCTCACGAACCTTGTCCAGACGTATCTCTTCCTATACGCACATACCAGAATAATGAGACTACGAAGGGAAAACACTGAGGGTGAATCTTAGCCCCTTACGAGGAATAAAAGTCTCGATTAAGTGGAGGTACGGGTCGTCCGAACACGTTAGGTACCCTCTCCCACTCTAGTGTCCTGGGAAGGCTTTTCGTACTACACGCCTACCCCTTTAGTACGAACTACTTGGATAATGTAAGAACCTCCCTCTTTTATTTACACCCTTCTTCCCGTTTGGTCACCTACATTAAATAGATCTAAAGGGCTTCTGGAAACTTCTGAAGTACGGCTTCCAATCACTTACACTCAGAGGGTGTGGAGACACACACCGCCAGTTACACTCCTCCTCATGATAGCTTTGTGTAGAAGAGACAGGAGGAACTATTTTCCCCTCCGTTCTCCCACTTTAGTGGTGCAAACGTTCAACCCACCTTAAGAAGACAAATAATAGAAAATTTCAGAAATAACTTAAACAACGTCATAGCGAAGATAACAAAAAATACAAAAACCGACGCTCCGTACACCCTAGAATAGAGGGACTGGTCTCTAGTCAGGACGTGGGGACCTTACCTTCCACTTCAGAATTGGTGACCTAACGGTCCTTTTAGGGATCTTAAGAAAATTTTCATCTTAACTTTCTTCTGTAACCTCAATTTGATATCCTTAATTTTTGATATCCTTATAAAAAAATAAAAATAATTTTTTTAAAGAAATCTATGATGTACCTCGACAGTTGGTATTAAAATTTTTTAAGAAAACACCAATCACCACGTGGACCCGTCGGTCCCCAACCCCGATCCTTAACAACGTAATGAAGGATCGTGTCCATGGTAAGTAGACGGACCTCTTAGTATCCACGAGTCATTTGTATACAACTCACTTATTTACTTCTAATTATCTTGTTTCCTCAAGTAATTTTTGTTTGATCAAACATTTGATCTTTGTTCAAAGATCAAAGAAAGAAATTCTTATGTAAACATCTTCCTTCATCTAAAGTGGTAATTATTCATACTCTTAGTCTAGGAATTTACGTATCTATGACTTAAAAGGGAAGACACTAAATTGGGTCCCGTCACTTACTTACTTATTTACTTTACTTGTCTTCGAAACAGTCGTACCTGACGACGGGAGGTCATCTTAATTCCTCCGAACCCCTAAACGATCTGACTTTTCTACGAACATCCTTACTAATGAAGTATAAAAAGTGATACGAGTCGAAGGACACCCCGATGACACCACGGAATACATATCCTCAAGAGACATGTACATACTTACTACTTACTTAATTTTAGAGGAATTTTATTCGTGGTTATAAAATAATAACGAACTAATAAACCACGGTCCGTTTGAGTCATGTCAAGTCAGCGAGTCAGCACAGACTGAGAAACGCTGGGGCACTTAGCGTCGTGCGGTCCGGAGGGACAGGTAGTGGTAGAGGGCCTCAAGTGAGTCTGAGTGCAGGTAGCTCAGGCACTACGGTAGGTCGGTAGAGTAGGAACCAGCAGGGGAGGAAGAGGACGGGGGTTAGGGAGGGTCGTAGTCTCAGAAAAGGTCACTCAGTTGAGAAACGTACTCCACCGGTTTCATGACCTCAAAGTCGAAATCGTAGTAAGGAAGGTTTCTTTAGGGTCCCGACTAGAGGAAGTCTTACCTGACCAACCTAGAGGAACGTCAGGTCCCCTGAGAGTTCTCAGAAGAGGTTGTGGTGTCAAGTTTTCGTAGTTAAAAAGCCGCGAGTCGGAAGAAGTGTCAGGTTGAGAGTGTCGGTATGTACTGTGACCTTTTTGGTATCGGAACTGATTTGTCTGGAATCAGCCGTTTCATTACAGAGACGAAAACTTATATGACAGATCCAACCAGTACTGAAAGGAAGGTTCCTCATTCGTAGAAAATTAAAGTACCGACGTCAGTGGTAGACGTCACTAAAACCTCGGGGGGTTTTATTTCAGACTGTGACAAAGATGATAAAGGGGTAGATAAAGGGTACTTCACTACCCTGGCCTACGGTACTAGAAGCAAAAGACTTACAACTCGAAATTCGGTTGAAAAAGTGAGAGGCGAAAGTGAAAGTAGTTCTCCGAAAAATCGAGGAGAAGTGAAAGACGGTATTCCCACCACAGTAGACGTATAGACTTCAATAACTATAAAGAGGACCGTTAGAACTAAGGTCGAACACAAAGAAGGTCAGGTCGCAAAGAGTGCTACATGAGACGTATATTCAATTTATTCGTCCCACTGTTATATGTCGGAACTGCATGAGGAAAAGGATAAACCTTGGTCAGACAACAAGGTACAGGTCAAGATTGACAACGAAGGACTGGACGTATGTCTAAAGAATTCTCCGTCCAATCCACCAGACCATAAGGGTAGAGAAAGTCTTAAAAGGTGTCAAATAAAAACGAGAATTCTACAAACATAATCCAATGATATACTACAACGACATACTACTTGTTAGGGACTAGAGTCACGGAATGTTGGTGTCCCTAAATAAAAAGATGAATCAACTAGTAAACCGAAACTCAGATAGGGTGTACACGAACAATAAGACCCCGGATCCCGTACGAGTGGAATACCGTTTACCGTCATCGGATTCTCCCACCCACCTTTACGTACTACGGAGAATTCCGAAGCCGAGTATTGGTAATCAGTTGTGTTTAGTGTACCGGTTCGGGTTGTAGTCACGTCACCCCTTCATATGAGTCCGGTAAGAGTACCCTTCATAACGTTTCAGTGTACCACGTCTTCCCCCTGTATACTACGGTAATATATCCCCTCACCTCACGTCTTTCGTCACTAACTTAGGTAATGTTACGAGCTCTCGCTTACTCTCCCTACTCTTTTCGTACCCGGTTTGATTGGAAAACCTTCAAACGAGTCTTAGTATGTACAAAACGGGTCCATGGTCAGACTCGGAATCATTAGTAACATTCACTGGGACCGTGCGTGACTGAGAACAGACTTGTAGTGGAGAGTAAGTGACTGACACTACGACGAGGACCCTCAAGTCGAATTGACACCCTCCTCACCTTCACCAACCAACCCAAAAGAGGACCAATAATCAGGACTGGACTGTCCGACGGGTGTCACTACCGTCCTCACTGTCCCTCTTGTCTTTCCCGACCTCTGTCCGCTAGGCGGACGGGAACCGGACCGGGGGAGAGTCGTACCTAGACACCCCTAGTCGGAGTGAGGATGCAGATTATCAGACACTGCCAGATAGTGGAAGTGTGCGGACAGGGGTAGAATAGGATTATTCCTGGGACCCGGAATCAAAGTCCTCGGCCGGAAAATGTAAGTTTCTTACACCTTACCCTCCAACCCACTGTAGAGACGTCGGTCGGTCGAGTATTCGTCGTCTAGACTTGATCCAGTAGGTCCAAGGTCAGACCCCGACAGGAAGGTGTGGGACCACTGACAGGGTCGGATCGTCTCAGTCCAGACTGAGATTCCGTGACTCCTGCATGCCGGGGCCCACTGTCGCAGATGAGAAGACTTCCTCGTCCACTCGGACACAGAGTCACGACACAGTGTCCACTTCGTCTTACTTTATGACCGGCAGAAGTCCAGTGGAAAAACGTTACACAGGAATAAACCCCTCTCTCGACGATCTGAGAGGTTCCTTCTTTCGTGAGACCGGTAATTCTCTTTTATGGGACTCTTGTGTACCCCTGATTTGGGGCCACTTCGGTTCCGACACTCCTCTATCTACGAAAATATACACGGGACCCACCCTAACATTCAGGTCACCCGAAGAAAAATCTCTTGTCCACACATCACCCTTATGAAAGGAACGTTCATTTGTTTTGAGTCAATTTTCACCAAATTTATCATTCCTAGAAATAATAGAGTACATTTGTTTTCAATCGTATCAAAACCCCAAGTAATTACTTTCCGAGTCGATTCAAAGGAGAAATGGTCGGAGTCACAAACTGTAAACTGGAGGTCGAACCGAGGAACACAAGGGTTGGTGGTATAGGAGCACGTGTCCACTACATACCACAGGTCTCCGTCCTTTTCTCCTTTGGTCTCTTTTGGAAACGACCCTCGGGGTGGGGGTCTTGAAGAGGACACGGGGAAACCGTTTTGACCCGGTCTACGGGTGTAGAGTAGACTACTGACCGTACCTCTCTCCCCGAGGGTAACGAACGAATCTGGTCAGAATCCCGGGTCGAAAGAGTTTCGTACACCCGTGACCCTCCTTTCCCCCGTCGTTACCTCGAAACGACCAGTCTTCCTTTCACCGTCAACGACACTCATCCATCGGGGACCACAACCGGTGTCGCAAATAAAAGTAAGAGAGAAAGGAAAGGAAGGAGGAGGGTAGGGAGAGAGGAAGGAACGAAGGGAGAGAGAAAGGGAGGGAGGAAGGGAAAGGAAAAGAGAGAGAAAAAAAGATTGTAATAGAAAGTTTTGATTTTTAACAGATATGTGTAAGGACGATGTCAATCATCAAACAGAATGCTTGTATGGACGCTTTCACTCGGCCGTTTGTACGTCTCTATAAGTGACGTCGCAACGTTATCTCATTGTCATCTTCGGTAGACTCAATTTAAGTGGGTAAGGTCAGGCAGAATCAAGCGACTAAGGATCTTACACCTGCAAGTGAGAACGGTAGAGAATAAACTGGTGAAGGTTAAACGGAACTAAGTACCTGGACTGTAAGGTCCAAGGATACGTTATAACGAGAAATGTCGTAGCCTGGAACGAAGATAGTGGTCAGTGTAGGCGTCGACCCATAACAAAAACGAAACCGAGGTAGGGAAGTAAGAAAGACCTCAATAAAGAGGTGACTAGAGGTCATCGTATAACCCGTGGATGACTGGACCCCTCAAGGAGAAAGTCATAGGATAGTAAAACGGACAAGTATGACAAGTACCCCAAGAGTTCCGTTCTTATGACTTCACCAAACGGTAAGGGAAGAGGTCACCTGGTGTAAGACAGTCCGGAGAGGTGGCACTGGGTGGGCAGAACCCAACGGGGCACCCGTACCGAATCAAAGTAACTCAATCTGTTCCGATACCAGGATCACACTAATCTAACTGATCAAAAGACACTCATACCAAAGTCACACAGACGGGAGACTACGGGAGAACGGCGTGGATGGTAGAATGAACCCAAACAAACGGTTGTTCCCAGACAGATCAGTTCCGATACCAAAAAGGTCATCAGTACACACCTACACTCTCAACCTGACACTTCTTCCGACTCGCGGCTTCTTAACTACGAAAACTTGACACCACAACCTCTTCTGAGAACTCTCAGGGAACCTGACGTTCCTCTAGGTTGGTCAGGTAAGACTTCCTCTAGTCGGGACCCTAAAGAAACCTTCCTTGCTACGATTTCGACTTTGCGGTCATGAAACCGGTGGAGTACACTTCTTAACTGAGTACCCTTTTCTGAGACTACGACCCTCCCTAACCACCGTCCTCCTCTTGCCCTCCTGGCTCCTACTCTACCGACCTACCGTAGTGCTTGAGCTACCTACACTCAGACTCACTTGAGGCCCTCAACCACTACCTGTCCCTCCGGACCGCACGACGCTAAGTGCCCCAGCGTTTCTCAGCCTGTGCTGACTCGTTGACTTGACTTGACTTGACTTGTCATCTTCATTGGATTCACGGAAAGTTTCCCCGACCAATTTACGGTATATTCGTATAATACCTTAACCCGTTTAGACACTCATGACTATGTCTTTTTAAGCATTTTGTCTGAAAAAAAAGCAATTTTTTTTCCCCGTGTAATCAAATTCTAGGATAAATCTTTTTTTCAGGGTTAAGAACCAAACGTTTACATTTAGAGACCTTTTTTTAGGATTCTTTGCACGAATAAAGACCCGACATCCTAACAACCGTACCAACCTTTCCTTTAAAAGAAAAAGTAAAGTACGGGAGGAACTGACAAACATAAAATATTTTTTTTCGTCATATTCAATTGGAAGTATTATTATTTTGTTATCACCAAGAGATTCATAAGTGTCCCCGAATTCCTCTCATTTTGTTCCCGGGATTTATACCAACACTCCCCTATCTTCACGGTAAGCAGAGACAAGCCACAAATCCCTCCAACATCTTTCATTTCTCAGACTCTCACTTTATTCCAGTAAAAAATTAGAGGGAACCGTGGACCGTATCACAGAATGTGTATCATCTCAGTTTATGTATAAACTTCCTGCTGACAAAGCTGGTCCTGGGTTTCGTTGAATTACTTTACAGTTTTGGATTGGTCGGTCGAATGTAGTCGTTCTTTCATCTGGGCCGACCTTAATAAAACGTTTATTTTATACCGACGGTAATGGACGAAAAGGGAACTCGAGGTCTTAGATTAAGTAACGATCCTCAGTTGGACTCATACGTTCAAAGAGGAGGAATAGACGACTACACGGTTCAAGACTTATTATTTCGACTTGTTCTAAAAAGTTGATTTCCATCTCGTTTCTATCCGTAACGACAGTGACAGGACACAGTCGACACAAACATCTACACCGAAGTCACCTCTCGATAGGCCCACAGGGTTTCAGACACTTCATGTCTGCTTGTCAATAAAAAATTCGTTTTAAAACTATGGGACCTGATCACTTAATCTTTTGATGATAGAATCACCCTCCCTCCGAGTTCTTCCTTCCCTATATACATATGAATTCCGACTAAGTACAACAACATGTCGTCTTTGATTACGTTGCAACATTTCGTTAATAGGAGGTTAATTTTTACTTAATTTTTTATCTTTTTCTTTTAACGGCAGAATGAATTCAGTGAGACTATTATCTCTTTTTGGTGTCTATCACGCTATCCCTAAAACCTAGACTGACCGATCACAACCATCTTCCACATTTACACGGATGACCACTTCACTTTCTTACTATACATCATTAGAAAAGTTCGTGTCAAGAGAAGGTGAATCTTTTCGTCTTACGACACCCATAACTTTTCGAAAAATAACCGTCTCCACCCCCCTCCCCTTCAGTCCACGATGGGAACGCAAAACGACCTATGACAAGTATTAAGGGAACGAACTCCCAAGAGACAGAGACAAACTAAGAACGTTTAGTTTCTTACTTACAACATTGACTGTAAAGGTGACTCGTCGAAAATTGAAAATATGGGAACCCAAAATCGTAAATCAGGACAGTGCCGGTGGCCTACGGGTGAGCCAAGTCTGCCACTACTATAGTAACTCGACACAATTCTAGTAAAGGAAACCTTGTTTTACTTTTTGAAAGACACGAGTGTTAACCTCCTTTTACATTCCAAAATCATCCAGAGGAGACGATGTCCAACTTCTCTCAGGTACAAACTTATAGTAGGTGAGTCGACAAGTTCACACGATACCTTTCCAAGGTCAAAAACTTTACACTTTCCGTTTGTACGGAAAAGTCACACACAAGAAAATTACCCGGCAACCTTTATAAGCCTTCTTCTCATTGTAAAGTGTGGAAACAACCCTAATAGAACCCTAGGCTTCTTGAACCCTAGTAACCGTGTAAGACAAGATCTCCCTGACTTTAATGAACACTCTTCTCCCTCCCCAAACCTTCCCAACCCACAAACGTGCACGTACACACGTGGATGTTTGGTGTTTAAAAGTATAAATGAACTGTACTAGAATCACGTGTCGAGGGAGACCTATAATCTGTCAATCGTCGTCGTCGTCGTCGTAGGATATAGACATGTCAGACTAATTCAAAGTATTAAAATCTACTTAAGACAGAGAAGTAGACTTCTAATTCTTCACTACCATCCTTGTGAAAATATCGTGAACCATCACGGACCGTGAAAATACGTGAATTATAGATAATTGAGTAAATGAGGAAAATTATTGGACTAATAGTAGGGTAAAAGGTCAACTCCTTTTACTCCGTGTCTCTCTCATTGGACGAGAGTCTACCATCTCGATCTTTCACCACCCCGAGTCAGTCCACGTGAGTCACGGAATCAACTTTCGTTTTATCTTCAATTACCTTCTTTTTAAGTACTATACAACGACGACGACGACGACGATTCAACAAAGTCAACACAGGCTGAGACACGTTGGGGTGTCTGCCGTCGGGTGGTCCGAGGGGACAGGGACCCTAAGAGATCCGTTCTTGTGACCTCACCCAACGGCAAAGGAAGAGGTCACGTCCTTTCACTTTTCACTTTCACTTCAGTGAATCAGCACAGGCTGAGAATCGCTGGGGTACCAGCGATGGTCCGAGGAGACAGGTACCCTAAAAGGTCCGTTCTCATGACCTCACCCCACGGTAACGGAAGAGGCATACTGTACAACTCAGTAAGGATCAGAACCAACCAGAAGATTTAACCTCTGATAAGAGGTAAATATCACAAAGTAAAGTGATTTTGACAGAACATATTAGACTCAGAGAACGAAGTACTGGTCGTAAAATTTAACGAAAATATGTCGTCCGGATATGAAATTTTTAATAAAATCAACATTTAGACTTTATATAATTTCCCGTCATTTAAATCGGTCAGTTGTATCTTTTAGGAAATTGTCTCTCACTGAACAGAGGAGAGAAAGGAATCCTTTCTTTCTACTCGAGAAAGTCAAGGGTCTACTGAGGAGTTAAATTTTACTCAATAAGGTGACCTTATTTTCAGAAAGAGGAGGACGTCTTTCGTCGATGATGAAAGCCTTCGATTTCGGTAAAAAGAGAGGTTATCAGACACTAATTAGGACTACACATGGAGGACGGTCAAGGAAAGGAACCTCTGGAGTCGTCGTTGTATTGATCACTAAGGAGGAGGAGGAGGAGGAGTCCTCGTTACGAACACCAACTACAGGACGTGTTTGGCAAAGACTTTCGGATCGAGTGTCGGACGGGAAGACCGGAACTCATCGTCTATTCTTGTCCTTGACCCTCTCCGTCTCGTCACGGGCGATCACGTATCATTCTGGATCCCCTACAAACAGGTCGAAGACAACAATGCATAACACGAAAACGGAACACGACCACTGACACAATTTGTGATTTACGTAGCGGAACAAATTAAGAGTAGGGCAAATGTCAAATCTTTGACTTTGAACCTCTTCAATTCTTTAAACGAGTTCCGGTGTGTCGATCACTTGAAGGAACCATCAGTCACCATTCCTTAGACGGACGGTTGCGTCTTCTGGGCTCAAACTAGGGACCCAACCTTTCTAGGGGGACCTCTTCTTTTACCATTGGATGAGACCATAAGAACGAACCCTTTGGGGTACCTGTCGGCTACCCCAGCGTCTTCTAAGCCTGTACTGACTTGCTGACTTGTTGTGGGTCGATCATTCGTCAATCTCGATACCACGTTTAGGTCAAATAAGAAGAAAAAAATTTCATCCTCCGTGTCTATATTTTTTACAAATGATAGAAGGTCTGCAAAAGAGAACGAAGGAGGGTCAGTAACAAAAAGGTGTTTCTATTGTCATAGGTCAAAGATAGTGGTATCCATTTAAACTGACAAGAACTTGAAGTATTTTTACCCTAGTATCAGTATATCATACATGAGAAAATTACAGACCGAAAAAGTAAGTGGTGACATATACCTTAAGTAGCTACCTATACGTTTATCGTTATGAGACAAGAAAGAGTAACAATTTATGTAACGATTTAAAAGTAACACATAAAGTAACAGAATGATAAGGAACTATTAACTATATAGACAACAACTACCTGAAAACTCAACAAACATCAAGAATCGACAATAACTGTCACAGTGAAAGAACATACACAGCCATCCAAGAAGTCCACATATTCTCACCTCAACGACCCAGCAGTACATACACCTCGACAACAACTAGGGTTACACCAACACGGTCGACGGTGAGGGTGGACCGTCACTCACTCAAAGTCACTGAGGTCACAGTTGTGAACCACAACACACAGTAGAAGTAAAACTAGTAAGACCCTTCACACATCTCCCTGACACAACATAGTTTGTCAAAACTGAGTCGTCTACGAATAACATTTTGTAAACCTTTTATGTCTTTACATATTCTATTTTTAATTTTTGACAAGAGTCAAGAGGGCAATTCTATGTGTTAATGATTAAACTCCACATAAAGGAAAAATAAAAGGTGACGTAGATACATACACACGATTTGTGTGTTAACCTCAACAAAACCACGTTCGTTCCAAGGAAATTTCCCCCATAAAACCCACGGACACATTACTTTATCCTTTCGTCACTTGCCTTCCGGGTCCTTATCAGAATCACCATAACATTCGTACGCAGTACAACGGTAAAAAGATAATATAAACCTCATTCCTCCTTTCCCCTTTCCTTCGGCTGTAAGTGACACGTGGACGGTACAGGTCGGGGACACCACGACCCTTCACGACGTGCGACGGTCTCACCTGAACTCCGAGCACTCTCTGCACATTGGGTGGACCGTCGGTATATTGCATGTACGTCGTACAAACTTTAACGGAATAAAGTGTCGATCATTGACTCAGACACTTTACGACCTGAACACAACATCATATTTACCTTCAATTAATTTGACCGTTTGACAAACGTGTCAAAACTTTCGAGTGTTTGTAGATAACAAAGTCGAGTGAACTTGTGATCGTGTGTCTTTTGTCGCGAGACTTACCGCTTATGGATAAACCACGGATCCCAGGAATAAATATTGTCAACAGGAGAAAGGAAGTTTACGTAATTTAGATCACCAAACAACGACAAGTTATACCTTAGATTAGTCTTAGGATTCAAATCAAGACACAAACTTATTAAACGTAATAACCGACTTTACAACCAAGTAATCACAAAACTTTTCATGTTGGAGAAAGAAACTTGACACGAATTAGAGAATTTCTGGGTCCTAACTAAAAACAACGGTTATTTTTAGGAAACCCACTGTTTATCCTTTTTTTTTTCTCCATGTGTCAGTCATCTCTAGAGAACAGAAAGAACATTTTCGTCTCCCATACCTTAGAAAGACAACACCTAACGACCGGATTCCATTTCAAGAGTTCAAGTTAAACCTACAAACACCCTTAATCAAAGTTATAATTACCTATAAATTAGGTTACCAAAATTTTTTATTTTTGGTCTTAAGTATTTAAAACAAGTAATTTATGTTGGATGTGTATAACTCAACCGGTTTTGCAAACAAGCCCAAAAGACATTCTATACCTTTTTTTCCTTGCCTAAAAACCAGGTTCGACTATCTAATGAACATCTTGTAAAACCCGTTAATCTATAAAATGTAATCAAGTAAAAGGACTTAAAGTTTCAAATAAAAAAGTTCACCATTCTGATTTACAAATCGAAAAACGAATTTTAAAGTTATCCCTGTGTAAAGGGACTTGATGACTTTGGATCTGTACTTTATGTCAATGGCAAAGTAAGAATGATTAGAATAAACAGCGCACCGCTATACAAGTCTCAGAGAATCGTGTATTCTGAACAAGGGTGCGATCTATCAACACCTTTAACGACCCGAGGAGTAAGACCACGGACTGGAAACACTAAGAAGACGGTAGAAGACATTGACTACACGAACAAACGAAGACACCGTGGAGTGGGAAAACACAATAGCCAAGATGAACTGAAACCCATCCCTGAAATTGAAAGTTGACACACACCAGTACACATTTTTCTCCTCCTTCCTCTTTCAAGTACAACTTAACGCAAGACACAACCCACGACCTAACGGACAACGGAATTTGCCTTTGGTACCCGAAGGGTTGTGGCGACAAAACGTACAAGTTTCCTGTAAAGTCGAAGGTAAATAAAATAAAGAAAAGAATAATAACATTAATGAACAAACATTAGTTTTGACTTCGTGATGTCTTTATATACTGAATTTATCTTTCGTGGGATAAAATAGTGGAGATTAATATTGACGAGAATTCCTAAACCGTTTATAAAAAAATCTACAATTACATTGAAATATGTATGTTCAATAAAAAATCTTTCCTCCGATAAGAACATTATATACAGAGATATGTAACAAGACTATGGAAAATTTTGTTACAGAGAAATAAATATGAAAAGTTCCAACACATATATTTAGTAATTTTTTCAAAAGACTATAAGGTACTATATCTATTAAATCGGTTCGAGGATTAAAAAAAATTCATATTAAAAAAAAATTAACTCGACACCAACTGAATGTTATAACGTACCCAAAGTTCACATATCGTTTCACTAAGAAAGTATACATACGTAAGACAAAATCTAAGAAATTGTAACATCCAATAACCATCGGTTCGAGGATACTTACCTGTAAATCCAATAATCTTTATGAACCATGTATACTTCAATATATGAATCTTCATACAAACACGTTAACAAGACAAGTCCCAATAAACGATCCTCACCTTAACGACCTACTCCATCACACATGTGGATTTCAAACTATAACAGACGGTGTTCGCATGGTCACACCTGAAAGAGGTGGGAATAGTTCCGTCAAAGACGAATAGAGGAACACAAAAGTTTCGTGTCGGTTCTCACAGTCCCCAAAAAAACTCAAAATCGAAGACCTGTTTTCTCTATTGAAATAAAGAACCTACATTGTCCGTTCTTTCTCCTCTTTACCTACGAAAAGACAGTCCTTCCCTCCGTCTGTTCTGGTCCTCTCTCTCCTCCTTCTTAGCTACCTTCCTTCTCTGCCGTCGTCTCTACACCAGCGATGGAGTAGTCTAGGGGACACCCAGGAGACCAGGGAGGGAACGGTACGGATCGGATTGGACTCGTAGAAGGAAATTGGAAACAGGGGGAAAGGTCTGAAAACCAATAGGTCAATAGGACTCTGTCTATTGGAGACCTCTAGACCTCGAGAGGGATGAAGGAACTCCTGTAAATAGGACCCAGAAAATGAAAATCGTTGTCTTTGATTGGGACTATCTAGATTCGTTTCTGGTAGATAAGTCGTGAGACTCCTACGTTATTCTGAGTGTACTGACCCCTCCACCCCTAGTCCGACACCTTTACCCGACCCTGGGTCCCTTCGGGTCCATCCATCCTGGTATCGGACTAGGGCGGTCGTCGGTGTGACGACAGTCCTGTCTCCGGGTGGGGTTGTTACCAACCCAACCCCGTCTCTACTCTCAAACCGACAAAGTAAGGATGGTTAACTACCACCTTGGACAGAGTAAACCTAAGCGGATGTACACCAGCCCTTTAGGGGTTGTGTCCTTCGCTGACGTAAGTGTACGACTGAGTTCACACCGAGTAACGGTCGGAGACAAGAAATAGGGACCGAGGACGGAAAACGGAGGAAGGGTCGCAGAAACTCTACAGTCTCTTCCCCCGACGTCTACACCTATATATCTCGTCTAAGTACGTGTACAACACGTATGTATGAGTAAAATTTGGGGAGGAGCTCAAGGGGTCACATCCACCATAACGTCGGGGTCCTTCGTACGCAGAGACTCTCACGACCCAGACTGACGTCCCCACCCCTAAGTCGGCTGGCAACATGGTACAAACGACCACCCATCCATTGATATTAAATCCACCTACCTAGATTGGACCTTAGATTCTGGAGACCCCCTACCAACCTACCAGTAATCCCTAGGACCTGCTTAGTGTACTAACAACATTTAACAGAGGAGTACAAACTTTACTTCTAAACCTATTTTATGGGTAACCTCCTCAATGGAACTAACGAACACACACACACATGTCTTAAAATCCGGAGTTGAGATTTGGTACATAGTGTTAAAGTTTTTCACCCCTTAGAATCCCTAAACAAAAATTTTTCGAGAGATCACTCAGACTACCTCGGTGACAAGATATTACGGATTCTTTGAAGGGAAACTCTACATTACAAAGTACTTCATACAAGTTAAGTTTCCACCTATCAAGACCCTTCAACTAAAATAATGAACAAGTATTGTGGAGGTTGAATTATTTCAAAAATCAAAGGGACTTCATATTATAGTGAACTCGGAAGTTTGGAGTTATGGAAAAGAAAAAAAAAAAAGGATGATGGTTGCCAATTTGAATCATCTGGAGGTCTAACCGAATAGAAGTTTATGAGAAAGATACGCAATACACCGTTTCCGACGATTAAAATGTAGGTCATAGGATAGGACGAAAGAGTCATTAGTTTTCGGACTGAAAAACTTATGTCATTACACGGTTCGATTTTCTGAAATAAAGAGTCGGAGAGAAAGTGGACCGATACCCGGTCGCTGAATTCGAAATCACTCACTTTCCATTTCACACTACACACCGAATATTGTGCCAAGGTCCCTGACTGAACATATCTGTCATGCGGGGAAACCGAAAAAGAGACAGGAGGTCGGATGACGAACCTTGTACGTGTGCCACCGACTTTAGGTCGTCGGCAGACCCTGGCACTCCATTGACGTTGCAGTCTTCGGGACGAGATCGAATCACCTCGTGTCTCTCTCCTCCTCGGACCTAGGAACTACTGGAATCTCGGTACCATGGTCGGGACTTGACGACGAGAGGTATGAATGAAGAATGACAAATTCGGTTTCGACAATCGACTTGGATTGGACTAAAGAGACGACACACCGCCGAAGCGTCATACGGGAGAGGTGGTAGAACTTCCACTGAACGTGTATCATCCACGAGACACAAACTGTTCAATTTACGGGTCACCGTAACTTCACCCCTCAAATTTCAGAGGTCGAGGAAGTGGGAGACGGGAAATATGGAATCCAATCTAATGAGTACCCTCGGAAAACAAAAAAGGTAGGGTAGGGAGTCCTTTCATAAAGGGTCAGGAGTTCACAAATCCCGATGTCCGGGTTCATAAAACTGTTCCGTCACCCAGAAACTCTAAGGTTGACGTACGGACGTAATCAAATTTACTTTTAGATTCCCAACCCGTGAAAGGACCTAGATGAGTTCTCTAACCTCCACCATTAAGGTTACTACAGTCTTTTCCGGTGGCACCTTAGGACACGATAGTAAACCTCCGTCAAGAAAGGTGACACGGACGGTCCTTGAACTACAGTCTTCTCAGAAGACTTTCACTGAGAATTCCTCGGAACTGACGGTCGACACCTGTTCCTCTAGACGGAAGAGTCACCGTCGGAGTCTCCACCAGAACCGGTCTGGTTGGACGGGGACTGAGTACGACTCGAGACAGCCGGTCCGGCTGTGTGGGGAGAAACCCCGGGTCATGTTGTACGACCAAAGGACCTTCGGAAATCCGGTTCTGAGACGACGATTCTTTTACTATAATAAAAAACGTCATACCGGATTTCCCTCGTACAAATTTTGAGAGAAAGTTTCACTCCGAGGAAAGTTTCTTTATGTCCCAATTTTTTTTGTTGGTTCTTTGTTTTTCGGTTTGGGTTCTCCACTTAATTGTGAAGTGATTACGGTTCCCCAAATAAAGTTTGGTCTAACGTGACTACCACCCCGAAACCCCCGGGTGGGACACCACTCGGGTGTCTCTCGTCCCCGTCTCCGCCTGGCTGTGGGGAGACACCCTTTCACTTAAGGTACCGTTTGGGATCACCGAGCTTTCACAAACGAAGAGGACCTTTATTAATATCTTTATGCGTTAGGAACTTTCCGTCGTAGACCGACCTACCTCCGTTCGACCGTTTATGAGTCAGATTTATCTACCCCCACTGCAACACGTCTTCGTTGTCGGACTCTTCTACCGGTCTCTCACCACCCCGGGGACAGGTCTTTCGGTGCCACGGGCCAGGACCGGGGGTCCGACTGAAATAAGGGTCTCGATGTCCCGCCTCCCGGGGACGGAAAGAACCTCCGTCTACGGATGTGTCGGGTCTCGGGACCATGGGCGGGGCCGGGGAAGACTCCGGGGGTACCTCCGTTCGCCAGAGGGTGTCGTGACCACCCCGGGTCTCCGGTCTACGTAAACGACGGGTTCCTCACGCGACCTGGGTAGAGACGCCAGTCGCAACTGAAGAGGAGCCAAAGGTAACACTGCTCTGTACAACTGAAGCTGACAGTCTTTGTGGAGAAGGGGAGAACGAAAGGGTTCCACCGGACCCACGAACAAGACACGGACCCTAGACACGGACCCTGGAGACTTGAGACGGCACGAAGGTCCTTTCACCGAATGCAGACGTGAGGGAAGAGAGACGACTCAAACCTCCCGGGTCGAAACCTGGAGAACCTTGAGGTCCTTTTTAGGAAACAAAAGAGAGAGAAGTAAAAACGTAGATGGTCTCGTCGTAGAAAAACCTAAATACTTACAGTCTCTAAAAAAAAAAGAAAAAATTAACGTGTAGTCTATAAAAGTTCGTTCTTACGTCAAGATTAGTTAAATTACTTGGACGGTACGTAAAAGACTTGGGTTCAAAGGTACTCTCACTACCATTACCGTAAAACTTTCTTGAATAACTTTTTATACTCGGGAATATTGTTCAAAAACGTCTCCCACGTAAAAGTGTATTTTTATGAAAGTCGTCGTCAAAAGAAAATATGAGACGTCGGAGAACGACACCAAAACGTCTCGGGACTCCGTTGTCACAATTTCTGGACCCGAACTGAAGAGAAACCCGAAAAGTCGAAAACCGGTGGAATCCTTCCGAATCTCTTTCGGTCTAAAGAGGGTTCAGTTCTCTCACACCTTATTTAGAGATCTCCTTAAACCCCACCCCACCCACTCCCCATAGGACGAAAACTTGTCAATGAACGTAAGGTACCTATTACAGAACAATTAGTGAATATCACCCCGGAGTTCTTTTTTCAAGTAAACCTTAACTCCCTCAGAAGGGACCACCGAGTCTCCAATTTCGCAGACTGACGTTACACCCTCTGGACCCAAGCTAGGGACCCAGCCCTTCTAGGGACCTCTTCCTTTACCGTTGGGTGAGGTCATAAGAACGGACCTCTTAGGGTACCTGCCTCCTCGGATCACCCGATGTCAGGTACCCCAGCGTTTCTCAGCCTGTGCTGACTCACTGAAGTGAAGTGAAGTGAAGTGAGTCAGGAACATCGACCTTCTGGGAAATTCAAGGTGGAGGAGACGAACGAACGACACGTCAGAACGTCTTTTTAGTGAACCGAAAAGACTCGGACAAAGGCATAGACATTTTAAAAATGACAGACGGAATGACCGAAAATACACTTAGTCATTTCAGTGTAACACAACTACGAAATTTCACATTTTACGTCACGTTCATAATCAACGGTTTTCTACCAAGAAAGTGAAGTAGGTAGGATAGTCACCACTGTAGTTGTAGTAACGAGGGTACTAGAGACTCGACCCGATGAAAGAGAGGAAGGACCCGACACACATAACGAGAACTGACACAACGAGGTCTAAACCCTCGACACTGGAAACGAAAAGGACGGGAGTCCATTCCAAAAGGAGAAGGTCTTTAAGGAGAAGACTGAGACGGATCCAAAAGACATCGCAAGAACAAAAAACATCGTAGGTACAAAAGACAGCGTAAGAACCGAAACATTGAACGTAAGAAGTCGAGAAAGGACAGAAAGTTCCCACACGTCACCCGTCCCTCCTCTCCCTCGACTGAGACCCGTACCCGACCCCTGGGGACTCTTCCACCAGATAATTAGACTAAAGATACGAGGAAGACACAAGGGAAGGGGGTCGGGTCTGAATCACAGAAAAGGGTCCCACGAAGTTTCTGTCCTTTCCAGAACCTCTGACACCTCGAAATAGTGGGGACATCCCCACGTTGAATGTACATTACGTTTACAACAAATAAGTAAGTAAGTAAATTATGTTCATAAATGATTCTCGGGTGACATACGGTTCGGGACGCAATTAGGATTACTATGCCGTTATAGGAATCGTTTCGCGGGTGAGTACCGTTGAACTTAAGATCAATGTCTCTGGATCGTCCCCTCTACGGTCATTTGTGTTTATTTGTTTGACATCGTATAGTCGTCTACTGGTCTCGGCCCTCTTGGCACGTGGTCCTACTCCACCTGATACTCCTACCGCGTCCCGTACCACCTTTTAGGAGGAACCACCCTCATTAGAAAAGACTCCCTCTCTAAAAAAAGATACTTAGCTAATGGTTCTTCAACTCTGGACTTTCAGACCTCGAACCGACGCACCCCCTCCCATAACCCCTTCTCCTGTCCCTGTGGTCGCCGGGATTCCGTCTTCCGTGTCCCCGTCCTCCCACAAACCGCACAAGGCCCTGGTCGTTCCAGTCACAGTCACATCGACCTCCTCTCACTTACTTCTTTCACACAAGGCAGTCAACCACCACCCCTACCCCTGTCACGACCTGAAACGTACAGTAGAACTCCAAACAACACTACCCTCGTCCTTCGGTTAACTCCGAAACCTTTTCCCTCATCCACCCTTCAGGTCAATCCTCGGGTCTCGAGACCACAAACAAGACGTCAACGTCGTTCAACGGGCACCACACCACTACACCTTCTCACCCCAGTCACTACCCCGTCCCGGGGCTCCCACCCTTGTTTCCGGACGTCACCCACGAAGTCCTTCGGTCTACGGACGGTCCACGTCTCCCACGCGGGGAGTCTTCACACAAATCTCTACGGCTAATTCGTGTCCTCTCGTATGATTAGTCTGAGTGTACTTTCACGGCGCACTTAGGTTTTCAATAATCGTACGTACGACTTGTACCTTCTAGAGGACCTCTTCCCTTCCCGTTGGGTGAGGTCATAAGAACCGACCTCTTAAGGTACCTGTCTCTTCGGACCGCCCGATGTCAGGTACACCAGTGTCTCTCAACCTGTACTGACTCGCTGATTGTGTGACTTATGAAAGACTTTGTTTAGTAAAAAAGAATGTACGTAAATAAATAGTTTGATAATTCATAAATGGTTTATCATCATTGGATCACGAATGACATGGTCACTTATCATCTTAAACACTAAGGACAGTGACGACTAACCAGGTGTCATATGAACCTTCCACCCGACAGAACTCTGTCCTCCCTTCCCCTGTTGGAACCTTTCTTATTGTATCGGCAATTTCTATACTGTAATTTGACTAATCTTGGTCAGTCCGGGTACTACCGCCTTCTAAACTGAAGACCACCTGGAACTCGGAGTACTGTGCGAGTAACAGATTTACTGTGGACGTTCACGGTACTGTCAAGACTCCGGTTTTTCACCTGCTACCGGGTTTAACACCTTTAGAGACGGGGAGAGGTTTTATAAACCTTATTAGGGTCGTAAGTAATCGGTTACCTTAGTGGGTCGGGTACTTTCTATTGGTGAGGTACAAAACCCCGAGTCCCCATGCACTCTTCAAAGTTTTGTAAGACAGTGTCGTCACTCTTGGTTCTAAATTACAAATATCCTCCAGAACTGAGTCGACGATATTAAATGGACTACAGACTAGTTAAAAAAAAGAAACAAAAATTTTTGCTAATTTTCTAAGGAGTAGAGAACAAAAGACATAGTGAAGATCAGAATGGTGTGTTTTTTAGAAGTTTTCTTTATTAACACTTTTTATTCTGATCACACCTACTCTAAAGAATAGTCTTTCGAGTAATCTTATTACACACCGGAAAAACAATGACTTTTATTTTCCAGGGAAAACTATTATAATTTTAAAAATTCAGGTTTTTTCCCCAAAGACTGACAAGTAAAGTATAGACTTTCACAATAATAAGATACATCATAGAAGCTTTCTATTCCTCGACTCTCCCACCCCACCTTCAATTCACTGGACTAATGTACAGACTCAGGACGACTTCAGAATCCTGTACACCCTACGAACCTTTCTTTTGTCTGGTTAGGGACTTCAGTAAAGACTTTCGTTGACTCCTACCTTGTGTGGGATAATTTGTAAATAAAACCATTGCCCCTTTGGCAATCCAAAAGGGACCCCGGAGTTCACAGTCCCGACTAAAGTATCCGACTTTAGTAAAGGAAACTGCCTCTGGAAACAGGACTCACGGAGTAAGTCCCTACTCAGAGGAAAGACATTATACCTTCGAGTCAACAAGAAAAACCTGAGTGACTCAGTTCTAATAAGTCTTTACACTGAGAGTTTGAAGTCTCGTTTCGAACCCGTCGGAAGGAACTTGATTTAAAGACCTCGGAAACGCGAATAGGTAGTCAGTCGAACGCCACACGAGAATTGTAACGGGAAACTGGGAAACAGTATACACGTAACTAACTCCCAGTAACTCATGATTTGTGATATATCTAATTCCCCGTCCGGGAGGGAGGTCCTTGGGGACGAGACATTACCCCTCCATCTCGTCCTTCACCTGTCAGTCACACACACGACTCTTCCCGTGACGTCACACACACACACCAACCCCCTCGTGTTCCGTCCTTTGGACCGACCCCTGAGTCCCTCCCACTCCAGACTCGTCTTACCCCCAGTGGTCCGTCCGAATGTCTCCGGTACCTCAGGCCTCGGAAACGTCTGGTGACTAGATACCAGATACGGACAGTCCCCGGACCAGAAGATACGACCCACTTCTTCGAACATAATAATAGGACTTAAGTTCCCTCCATTGACAAACTGATGAATTCGACTTCACGTTTACTTACCTGTCTAGACTTTTCTGGTGTGACCGCACGCCTGTCCCCCAACCTCCTTCTATTCTCACTTCCGACGTCCTGTGAACTCTGGCGACGACTATGTGTCTACCCTGTGTGTATACCAGGGTTAATGCCCCGACCGTACCCCTTCCCTTTCTCGCCGACTCTATGACCCCCCGTCCCAGTTTGTCTTCGTTGGCGACTGACCCCGTCACGTCCTCCGCCTCTCTTAGATGCTACGAAGGTCCAACGACTCTTCCCCACCCCGACTGACTACGGGGCAGGGTACCCTTCGGTCCTCAAGTATCTCTCCTAGTTTACCAGGACCTGTGTAAGAACGACAATCTGTTAACCTTCCATGATGGGGTGAGGTCATGAGAACGGACCTCTTAGGGTACCTACCTCCTCGGACCACCCGACGTCAGGTACCCCAGCAATTCTCAACCTGTGCTGACTCGCTAAAGGGAAAGTGAAAAGTGAAAAGTGAAAGTACGTAACCTCTTCCTTTACCGTTGGGTGAGGTCATAAGAACGGACCTCTTAGGGTCCCTGCCTCCTCGGACAACCCGCGGCAGATACCCCAGCGTGTCTCAGCCTGTGCTGACTGCGCTGACTGCGTTGAATCGTCGTCGTCGTCGTCGTGTCGTTCTCATCCACACCAAGACACAACTTAGGTGGACCCTTCAACAAAAAGAAGACTCTTTTTGCATCTCTTTGTTCAGGTTATTTTGCGACAAACCAAACTCTTTGGTTTGTAGGTCTTCCCACAATCCTTGTCTTTCAAGGGACTCCTGGTAGAAATGACACACAACGGACCGAGTCCGGAACGGGAAAGGATCGAACTGTCCACCACTACCGAGGGAGACAAAACCTTCTGAGTTCCGTGTTCAGTAGTCGGACGACGACGACGACGACGACGACGACGACGATTCAACGAAGTCAGCACAGGTTGAGACGCACTGGGGTATCTACGGTCGGTTGGTCCGACGGGGCAGGGACCCTAAGAGGTCCGTTCTTGTGACCTCACCCAACGGTAAAGGAAGAGGTCACGCACTTTCACTTCAGTGAGTCAGCACAGGCTGAGAAGTACTGGGGTACCTGACGTCGGGTGGTCCGAGGAGGTGGGTACCCTAAAAGATCCGTTCTCATGACCTCACCCCACGGTAACGGAAGAGGTCAGTAGTCGTATCTTCCACAAAATCGGTTCTGTCCCGTCCCAAGACTCGTCACACACGAGTAGACAAGTCCACTCACCTTAACGTAGGACCAACCCCCTAAGGGATAATCTCCGTACGTCTAACGCACGACTCCTCAATCGTCCCAGCCATTCCACCCGTTTGTACCTGAACTTATCCTGTCCCTTGGGACCAAGGGAGTCTAGACAATCGAACAAGTCAAGTCAGCGAATCAGTACGGACTGAAACGTTTGGGTACTTGACGTCGTGTGGTCCGAAAGGACAGGTCGTGGTTGAACGTCTCGAATGAGTTTGAGTACAGACAAGTTACCCACTACGGTAGGTTGACAGAGTAGGAGACAGTAGGGGAAGAGGACGGAAGTTAGAAAAGGTCGTAGTCCCAGAAAAGATTACTCAGTCAAGAAACGTAGTCCACCGGTTTCATAACCTCGAAGTCGGAGTCGACTGTAGACAGGAAATTACTTATAAGTCCTGACTAAAGGAAATCCTAACTGACCAAACTAGAGGAACGTCAGGTTCCCTGAGAGTTCTCAGAAGAGGTTGTAGTGTCAATTTTTCGTAGTTAAAAAACCACGAGTCGAAAGAAATACCAGGTTGAGAGTGTAGGTATGTACCGAGGACCTTTTGGGTATCGAAACTGATCTGCCTGGAAACAACCGTCTCATTACAGAGACGAAAAATTATACGACAGATCCAACCAGTATCGAAAAGAACGTTCCTCGTTCACAGAAAATTAAAGTACCGACGTTAGTGGTAGACGTCACTAAAACCTCGGGTTCTTTTATTTTATTTCAGACAGTGACAAAGGTAACAAAGGGGTAGATAAACGGTAATTCACTACCCTGACCTCAATCGAACGACATACAGACTTAATGACTTTGAGTAGTAGGAAAGGGTAAAATGATCCAACTATCCCTCTAATTTACACTCGGATCCGTCCCACGGGGATTTCTCGAGGACTGGGTACGTACCATCGGTGAGCCATTCGACATCTAAGAAAACGAATCAATTCCACCCTCGACGAATATAGTGGTAACCTACCCTTAGAACCGAAAGACGAACACTGGATTTACTACGAACCTAGGGACTTCTCTGTCGACAGAAGAAAGAGGAGAAGATGAGGGACGTCGACCAAACCGGTTATCAACTTCCTCCTGAAACCCTCGGAAGGGTAGTGAAAAAACAAAGGATAAAACCGACACGTCCGAGAACCAACACCACGTGCCTGAAGAGATCAACGTATCGTACCCGAGTCACCAACACTGCGTTCCCGAATCAACGAGGTACCATACACCTCAGAATCAAGGGGCTAGTCCTTAGTTTGGATACAGGAGACGTCACACTCTACCTAAGAAATTGGTGTTGGTCCCTTCAGGGGTAAAAAAGAAAGATCCGTCTGTAAAGACACACATGTACCACGGTTGTATAC
This sequence comes from Capra ibex, assembly GCA_006410555.1. Taxonomy (NCBI): domain Eukaryota; kingdom Metazoa; phylum Chordata; class Mammalia; order Artiodactyla; family Bovidae; genus Capra; species Capra ibex. Next base: position 39,243,831 of record SJYO01034137.1, read on the forward strand.
ACACATACACACACTTACAACCCCGTCCACCCCCTCACTTACACTCCGAGTCATTATTATTAACTTTCTCTCCTTCTTTATTTAGACTAGATTTATATAGACAACGAGATAATAAACAATTTTTGGACATTTATCAGAACAATTGATGACCTCTTTGATTTATCCTGAATCGTTTTGACGAAAAGGGTTCATAATTTGGAAACGAGGGGTTAAAATAGAACAACATACACCCACGAGAAGTTAAGAACGTAAATTGTACTACGTGAACACACCGAACGAAAAAGAGAAAACGATTTTTCTGTTTTACGTCGGGAAAAGAATCGTTTCAAATAACGCAAACTCGGAAGAGTCTAAGTCTCCTCTTTTACTCTAAATTAATTTTCACTGTCCTATTGTATAACCACCTGGAATATAAAATTCAGACTTTTATTGGACACCGTCGAATCTCTTGTGTTTCTGGTGTAATTTTTTGGGTTAAAAACTTCAAGTGACTTTAAATAATTTACATATGGTATGACTTACCACGATAACCGTCACAAGAAGAGTTATAGTTTTATAATGTCTTCTCACAGTACTCATCCCTGAAGCAGATATCTGTGTCTGTGAACAGACTGGTCTCGGTCAAAGACTCAGAAGTACTCTTAAACTCAGGTAGAAGAAAGATGGTCTTAACCCTCAGTAGGACTCGACAGACCTCCGAGAGAAGTAGGAGAGCTCCTGAACGAGTGCCGACCGAGTCGTAAGTAAGTACCTAAGGAACTAAAGTGGGTGACGTGAGGGTCACCCGTCGGGTTTGGTCTAGACGAGTATGAAGGCGCATTCCTCGAAGGTCAAGCCGTCAAGACTGTAAAGACGACAGAGAAGACGAGGGCGACCAAAAGAAGTGAAAGGAGAAGTTATACCTATGAACGTGACCCGGAACCGAGTCGGAGATATGTGTCAAAGAATCATAGAACATTACTGAGGGACTCTCGGAGGACCACGAAAAGACGGAGAAGGACTCATAACTTTCCTATCTATAACAGTTGGTACTTAAAGGTCACGAAGAACCTTTTAAGGTGTTTCCGAGTACAAAAGACATAAAAAACAGGTAACAGGTTTTCGTAAATGTCGAAAATTACACCGTAGGGCCCAAAGGAAACCCCGTCCGATCTCAATCAACTAAAGGAAGGAGACGACCCACCCGTTGGTCGTTTGAAACTAAACCTCAAACACAACCCTACTCAGACCACAGTCCCGACACAGACCCCACTGAGTAAGTGAAGGCCAGGTCCGACCTCAGGGAGTCCGGCACCCCTCGTCGGTCCCCCGGTTTCGTGGAGGGGTGGTGGTGAGGTTAAAGCCCGTCCTCACCGACGTGGGTCAGTCGCCCGAATAAGAGTTCAGGTAAGACATGTATACTTTTGGGTCCTATGCTAGACCTCTTTTGGAACAAGAGACCAAAAGACCATAAAAAAAGGGAGAATGTCTCACACGACAAGAGTGGAGTCACGAAGGACAGGGACCCTACTGACAGACTACAAAAGAGATTATACATTTATCTACTAACAATCATTTATCTCCCTCAGTAGGTGAGAGTCTAAACCTTCTCCGGGGGAACAACTAACTGGGACCTTAGAAAATTTGGGCAGACACTTGACCGTCGGGACGGGACAAATGTAAGGAGGTGACTTTGTCACGACAAATGGAAGTTCGTAACGACAATCTTTTGATAAGGAGGGACGGAAACTTAACCTTCGACACAGGGACCGTGTAGATGAGTAACAAGGAACAAGATTGGAAACCTCAGTGTGTGTTGTTCGAATTAGGGGAAAAGTGTACTGTCGGGAAGACCATAAATGTAAACCACTGTCAAATAGGACAAACAAAATAGGGTTTCTTCACTTCAGCGAGTCAACACAGACTGAGAAACGCTGGGGTACCTGACATCGGGTGGTGCGAGGAGACAGGTACCCTAAAAGGTCCTTTCTCATGATCTCACCCAACGGTAAAGGAAGAGGTCTCCTAGAAGGGTTGGGTCCCTGACTTGGGTCCAGAGGGTGTAACATTCGTTCTGCGAAATGGCAGACTCGGTGGTCCCTTCAGGTCCGTTACGGTTTCTCACGAGTTTGATGACGTGTTGACGTGAGTAGAGTGTGCGATCATTCCATTACGAGTTTTAAGAGGTTCGGTCCGAAGTCGTTATGTATTTGGTACTTGAAGGTCTACCAGTTCGACCAAAATCTTTTCCGTCTCCTTGGTCTCTGGTTTAACGGTTGTAGGTGACCTAGTAGCTTTTTCGTTCTCTCAAGGTCTTCTTGTAGATAAAGACGAAATAACTGATACGGTTTCGGAAACTGACACACCTAGTGTTAGTTGACACTTTTTAAGACTTTCTCTACCCTTATGGTCTGGTGAACTGAACGGGGAATTCTTTGGATATACGTCCAGTCCTTCGTTGTCAATCTTGACCTGTACCTGGTTGTCTGACCAAGGTTTATCCTTTTCCTCATGTAGTTCCGACATATAACAGTGGGATGAATAAATTGAAGATACGTCTTCTCTTTAGTAGTACTATTTACGACCCGACCCTCTTCTTGTTCGACCTTAGTTCTGACGACCCTCTTTATAGTTATTGGAGTCTATACGTCTACTGTGGTGGGAATACCGTCTTTCACTTCTCCTTGATTTTTCGGAGAACTACTTTTACTTTCTCCTCTCACTTCTTTAACCGAATTTCGAATTGTAAGTCGTACCGTAGACCAGGGTAGTGAAGTACCCTTTATCTACCCCTTTGTCACCTTTGTCACAGTCTGAAATAAAAAAACCCGAGGTCTTAGTGACNTAAAACCCCCGAGGTTTTAGTGACGTCTACCACTGACGTCGGTACTTTAATTTTCTGTGAATGAGGAACCTTCCTTTCAATACTGGTTGGATCTGTCATATAAGTTTTCGTCTCTATAATGAAACAGTTGTTTCCAGGCAGATCAGTTCCGATACCAAAAAGGTCATCNCATTACGAGTTTTAAGAGGTTCGGTCCGAAGTCGTTATGTACTTGGTACTTGAAGGTCTACCAGTTCGACCAAAATCTTTTCCGTCTCCTTGGTCTCTGGTTTAACGGTTGTAGGTGACCTAGTAGCTTTTTCGTTCTCTCAAGGTCTTCTTGTAGATAAAGACGAAATAACTGATACGGTTTCGGAAACTGACACACCTAGTGTTAGTTGACACTTTTTAAGACTTTCTCTACCCTTATGGTCTGGTGAACTGAACGGGGAATTCTTTGGATATACGTCCAGTCCTTCGTTGTCAATCTTGACCTGTACCTGGTTGTCTGACCAAGGTTTATCCTTTTCCTCATGTAGTTCCGACATATAACAGTGGGATGAATAAATTGAAGATACGTCTTCTCTTTAGTAGTACTATTTACGACCCGACCCTCTTCTTGTTCGACCTTAGTTCTGGCGACCCTCTTTATAGTTATTGGAGTCTATACGTCTACTGTGGTGGGAATACCGTCTTTCACTTCTCCTTGATTTTTCGGAGAACTACTTTTACTTTCTCCTCTCACTTCTTTAACCGAATTTCGAATTGTAAGTCGTACCGTAGACCAGGGTAGTGAAGTACCCTTTATCTACCCCTTTGTCACCTTTGTCACAGTCTGAAATAAAAAAACCCGAGGTCTTAGTGACGTCTACCACTGACATCGGTACTTTAATTTTCTGTGAATGAGGAACCTTCCTTTCAATACTGGTTGGATCTGTCATATAAGTTTTCGTCTCTACAATGAAACAGTTGTTTCCAGGCAGATCAGTTCCGATACCAAAAAGGTCATCAGTACATACCTAAACTCTCAACCTGATACTTCTTTCGACTCGTGACTTCTTAACTACGAAAACTTGACACCACAACCTCTTCTGAGAACTCTCAGAGAACCTGACGTCCCTCTAGGTTGGTCAGGTAAGACTTCCTCTAGTCAGGACATACAAGAAACCTTCCTTACTACGATTTCGACTTTGAGGTCATGAAACCGGTGGAGCACCTTCTCAACTGAGTACCCTTTTCTGAAACTACGACCCTCCTTAACACCCCGTCCTTCTTTTCCCCTACTGTCTGCTACCCTACCGACCTACCGTAGTGGCTGAGCTACCTGCACTCAGACTCACTTGAGGCCCTCAACCACTACCTGTCGCTCCGGACCGCACGACGCTAAGTACCCCAGAGTTTCTCAGCCTGTGCTGACTCGCTGAACTTGACTTGACTTGATAGGACAAACATCGTGGGGAAGAGGACATGGACCACGGAAGAGGACCCAAGAACAAGGACTTCAATGGGACCGATTTGAAAGGACTGTGATCCGAGGACGACTAGTAGGGTTCGTCTCCCTCGAGGGTCCGAGTGGTCCCTCCCTCTATACTACCGTGGTGAATCGGTCCAAGCAAACCGACACCAGCGACGACCCATCCACCGTGCAAACAGGAGTCCTGAGCGACGTACAACGGGACTCTGACACACGAACCTACTTTTCTGTGTAAAGACGTCATCAACCCCTTCAACAAGAATCAAAGTCCCCACTTTACTAGGGGTCCAGAAAAAAAAAAAATTTGTTCCAAACGAAGACACGAAGTGGGTGGGAAGTCAGTTTATCAACCAAAGAATTCCCGGAAGTCAAGAGGAACAATTTGAACTAAACAATCCGAACTGGGAAGCCAGGTCAGACGACTGGATGAGTCGAGGAATTCAAAGGGTCTCTAACAGACACGAAGGACCCACGGACATCAAACCCTGGGTCCGAAATTTCACTCTCTCTGTACCCACATTTAAAGTGCAGGTGGTGGACGAGGAACACACCAAACCCCGTTCTCGATTCACTTAGAAGACTCCGTTGACCGTCTCGTCTACTCACCACAGAGTTCTTTAAGTTCCTGTTCTCCGTCGTCCAGTCCTTTCGTCTTGACCCCTTCGACCCCCTTTTGTATAGGAGAGTAGGGGCGACAAGAGACTTCCCATGGGGGGGTGGGCAGGGGAGTGACGCACCGCACATCCTAGAATGAGGAGCTGGTCCCTAGCTTGGGTGAAGGGGACGTAACCTTCCGTCTTAGAATTGGTACCCTGGAGGTTCCTTCAGGGTAGGGACAAAAAGAGACTTATAATTAAAAAAAAACCCCCCCCCCGGACTGAAAGGGACGGGTAAATCCACCATCCACCTTATCACGGAGGGGACGAGGGTTCCACAGACCTGAGATTAAACCCTTGGACACGTACATAGTGGAATGTACCTCTTCCCTCACACTGATTTAATTCCTTCGAGTCCTCTCCCAGGAATATCCCCTTTCTCCTTCTTCCTCTCATCCTTAGTCTCCTACCCTTTCTACCCTTGTTTCAGTCTTCTACGACACAACGAACGAAATTTCTACTTCCTTCCCCGGCTCTCGATTCTGGACGTCCGTCGAAGGTCGACCTTTTCGGTTCCCTTCCCTAAAAAGGTGACTTCGGAGGTCTTCCTTACGTCGGGACAACTCTGGAACTTAAATCGGAACACTCTAAATTGGAGGTAATGTCACTTTTATTTACACACGACTTCGGTCATTCAAGGTGTACGGAAGAACTGAAGTGCAGAAGGGTTCTGGTGGGTGAGAGAACATCATTACTCGAGGGGTAACGGAGACCTCGGGGTGAGACCTCCGGAAGGGTGAAGGAAGTAGACAACAGACAGAGTCCCGGGTCGTGTCTGGGAACCACCCAACCCCAGAACCTATACAGAAACTGTCATTTCGAGGGTTCTCTTTGGACTACCACGGAAAGTCTTTAGGTCGGTACACTGACATCAAGACACTGGAGCATCGAAACCGTCGGGACGGTCTTTTCCTTATTCCGGTCACAGGTCACAGACTCGTCCGAATTTCCACCGAAAGAAACACAGGATTCACAAGAAAGTGGTACGAACCTTAGACGAGATCTCGGGGACACACCGTTTAGATGAAACCAAGTCTCCAACTTGATAACGATACAAAAATATGAACAATTTATGGTCTCCAACCTAATTTTTTCTTTAGGTGTCTATATGCCAAAACTACGGAAGATAACATAATTAGACACACACATACATACATACAATCATCGAGTCAACACAGGCTGAGAAACGCTGGGGTACTTGACATCGGGAGGTCTGAGGAGACAGGTACTTTAAGAGGTTCGTTTTTATGACCTCACCCATCGGTAAGGGAAAAGGTCCCCTAGAAGAGTTGGGTCCCTAGTTTGGGTTCAGAGGGTGTAACGCCCGTCTAACAAATGGTAGACTCGGTGGTCTCTTCGTGGATGACAAAATATGACGTCTACTTATTCACGAAGGCATAAGTACCAGAGTCACTTCGGGGAACCACCGGGGCACCTAACCGGTTAAAGAAAAGTCAAATTCGAAAAACATACACACACTCACTCCCACCCTCACTACTGTAGGTCTGAGAACTGTTGCCGACCCTTAGGTGGTAGGGAAAACTACCAGTCTTAGACCCCACCGCTGTACGGGTCAGAGAGACGTATACACCCGTCTTCTACAAAGACCAAGGAAAAGGGTTCCGATAACCTTGGTGTCGGATGGTGAGGAAATATCAACACTTTTTGTCAGAGTAAAACGGGAATCTTAATTAAGACGGGGGAGAGGAGTGACTTCGGTCGTAGGAGTGGACTGAATGAGACAGGAACGAGGAAACGTACTGGAGGAACGTACTGGTCGACCGGGAGGCGTCCACCAGAGGTTGGTCCCTTAGTCTACCAAACGATCGTTAATCAACTGACAAATCTTGATCTTCCGTAGAAGGACCCCTAAGTGACAATATTTACCACAGATCTAAGATCCGGGATAGACTGTAGACAACAAGGACAATCCACCGATTTGAGACCTCATTATTTCTCTTCCCCGAAACCTCAAGCTGTCCGGACCTACCGAACAATGAGACAGTGTCGACGGACCCACTGAAACCCGTCCACTGAATTGGGGAGACTCGGAGTCAACGGAGTGGACGTTTTCTCACTATTCTTTATCATGGACCGTCTCAACGACTTATTACAGACTTTTCCCAAATTGTATCATCAACCGTGAAGCATTTACGGGTTACTAACGAACCATAATAAACGATACGATTCAGTGAAGTTAGTACAGACTGAGAAACGTTGCGGTACCCGACATCGTGTGGTCCGAGGAGACAGGTACCCTAAGAGGTCCGTTCTTAGGACCTCACTCAACGGTAAAGGAAGAGGAGTAAAGGTTAAGTCCCTAACTTGGACGCAGAGAATGTAGAGGACGTAACCGTCCACTCAATAAATGGTGATCATGGTAGACCCTTCGGGACCATAATAAATAATGACATGATGATTAATACATAGACCAAACAAATCATCGCGGTCTGAGAAGTAATAATAAATATAGTGGTAAAGATACCCATTTGACTGAGGGTCCAGTTTGAGACATGATCAGTGAACCCTAAAAAAAGAAATAAAAAACTCTAATTAAAATAACCTCGTATCAACGAACCTCTTTCTTTACTGTTGGGTGAGGTCAATAAGAACGGACCTCTTAGGGTACCTGTCTCCTCGGACCACCCGATGGCAGGTGTCACAGCGTGTCTCAGTCTGTGCTGACTTCACCAAATCGTACGTTCGTACGTACGTATCAACGAAATACTACAATCAAAGATGACATACCGTTTTACTTAATCGACATGTATGGTGTCACATAATCCAACTCAAAGGACACGAGAAATCATTCAAGAGTAATCAATAGATGAAATAACAAACAAACAAAAATCAGTGATTCAACAAAGACTAGGAAAACACTAGGGTACCTGACATTGGACGGTCCGAGGAGACAGGTCCGTTCTTATGACCTCACCCAACGGTAAAGGAAGAGGTCGGACCCCGTAACCGTCAACCTAAGAAATGGTGACTCGGTGACCCCTTAGGGGTAGACAACATATGTATCATAGTTATCATACATACACAGTTAGGGTTAGAGGGTCAGTAAACCTTAATTTTATAGGAGAAAAGGAAGACTTCCAGAGTCTAACGAACCCCCTCCCCACCTCTTCCCTGCCAAAGTAGGTAGGTAGGTAGGTAAGTAAATTAAGTATTTGTCAACGCGATACAATCCGTACGACACCTCGGGACCCCGTTTTACTACTCTTTCGGTTGTCTCAAGGACAAGGGTACCTAGAAGGGACCACCGAGTCTACCATTTCGCAGACAGATGTTAAACCCTCTGGGTCCGAGGTAGGGACCCAACCCTTCTAGGGGACCTCTTCCTTTACCATTAGGTGAGGTCCTGATAACGGACCTTTTAGGGTACCTGTCTCCTCGGACCACCCGATGTCGGGTACCCCAGTGTTTCTCAGCCTGTGCTGACTCGCTGAAGTGAAGAGCACCTAGAATGTCAGACTACCCCCTCTGTCTGTAATTAATTTAAAAAAAAAATTTAACATCTTTACACCTCTACCTCGACGACACTTTCTTGTCATGGACCCTCCCAGAGTCCCCGCAAAGGGCCCACAGCCCATCCAGACACCCAACCCAACTACAGGAACCCGACGGTAAAGGAAGAGGTCCCCTAGAAGGGCTGGGTCCCTAACTTGGGTCCCGAGGACGTAACGTCCTCCAAGTCTCCAATTTCGTAGACGGAGGTTACGCCCTCTGGACCCAAGCTAGGGACCCAACCCTTCTAGGGGACCTCTTCCTTTACCGTTGGGTGAGGTCATGAGAACGGACCTCTTAGGGTACCTGTCTCCTCGGACCATCCGACGTTAGGTGCCCCAGCGTTTCTCAACCTGTGCTGACTCGCTGAAGTGAAAGTGAAAGAGGACGTAATGTCCGTCTGCGAAATGACAGACTCGGTGGTCCCTTCAAGGACCAACCGTCGTAACCCAAGTCTAGTTGCGTCCCCACCACCGTCGGACCCAGGTTATCCGACGTCACATCCCTCAGACGTTGTAAGCTCTGAGACAGTCCCAGTTCTCGTAGACATTGTCTCCTCGTCGACCCCTCGTTTCCTCGGAAGGTCGAGAGCCCAGTCCCTCAAGCAAGAATGATCACGAATAATTCCCCACAAACCTCACCTTGAAATTAAACCAGAGAAGAATATAAGTTGGGTTTATTGGGGGACCAGGTACGAAGGACAGTGACACCGAAGGACACCGGTCTGTTCAACTTAATTAGAAAGAGGGATATTAACGAGGGTAGAGGAGAACACAAAAAGTGATGAAGAGAGAACGAGGGTTAGGGAAACATTAAGGAGAAAAAGGAACACAAACCAAAGAGGGTAAGACGAGACACTGATTTAGGCGAGAAGACAAAAAATAGGTTAATTGTAGGTTGCAGGTTGGATCTATCGTATAAGTTTTCGTCTCTGTAATGAAACGGTTGTTTCCAGGTAGATCAGTTCCGATACCAAAAGGATCACCAGTACATACCTACACTTTCAACCTGACACTTCTTTCGACTCACGGCTTCTTAACTACGAAAACTTGACACCACAACCTCTTCTAAGAACTCTCAGGGAACCTGACGTTCCTCTAGGTTGGTCAGGTAAGACTTCCTCTAGTCGGGACCCACAAGAAACCTTCCTTACTACGATTTCGACTTTGAGGTCATAAAACCGGTAGAGTACACTTCTCAAGTGAGTAACCCTTTCTGAGACTATGACCCTCCCTAACCCCCGTCCTCCTCTTCCCCTGTTGTCTCCTACTCTACCGACCTACCGTAGTGGTTGAGCTACCTGTTCTCAAACCCACTTGAGGCCCTCAACCACTACCTGTCCCTCCGGACCGCACGACGGTAAGTACCCCAGCGTTTCTCAGCCTGTACTGACTCGCTGACTTGATTTGACATGACTTGATTATAAGAGACTCCACCTTCTCCTTCCCTCATCTCGAGACAGAAATATTCTTCGTAACCACGTGTACAAAAAAAAAAAATTACCAGGGTGAATTTGAGACGAGTCTACGACGGAAGGGACCCCTTACACAAAGAAGACACAAACGGGTCAAACGATCAACAAAGAAGAGGGAAGGTGTCGTACGCCAAACGTTCAAACAATCAATCAAGATGAGAAACCGAACACCCTTTGACAGGTGTCGAGTATTTAAAAGTGGTGCATCTAACGTAAGAATGGGGTGGAACTCGTCCTGAGACTCCAGTACTTGACCGACCTACGGAGAAACCCATTGACACTACACTACGAGACGTAAGCAACCCAGAACCTCCTAACAACCGGGACAAGAAGGACCGTCTCCCTACTAGGTCCTCGTCATAAAACTTTGGATTGGTCCTACGACACGGGCCACTGGCTTCCTGTGACCGGTGGGTCGTCCGGTCTCCACCTCCCACTCAGTCCATAGGGTTCACAACTGAGACCTCACTGGTGTGACTGGTGTCGGTACTCAGTCTGGTCACAACCAAAAAAAAAGGAAATTAAATGAATTTTTTTGAAAAATCTCATCAAAGTCTAAATACTCCTTTAACATTTCTATCATGTCTCTCAAAAGTATATGAGGGGTCAAAGAAGACAATTACAGTATGTAAACCAGACCGTGTTAATTCTTTGTCTATAACTATTTGATAATTAATCTCAAGTATGATGATGATCAATATGTCATCAGTACATAGCCACAATCTCAACCTGGTATTTCTTTCGACTCGTGGTTTTTTAACTACGAAAACTTGATACGACAACCTCTTCTGAGAGCTATCCGGGAACCTGACGTTTCTCTAGTTTGGTCAATTAGGATTTCCTTTAGTCAGGACTTATAAGTAACCTACCTGACTACGACTCCGACTTCAAGGTCATAAAACCGGTAGACTACGTTTCTCGACTGAGTAATCTTTTCTGGGACTACGACCCTTTCTAACTTCCGCCCTCCTCTTCCCTTACTGTCTCCTACTCTACCAACCTACCGTAGTGGCTGAGTTACCGGTACTCAAATTGGTTTGAGGCCCTCTGTCACTTCCTGTCCCTTCAGACCCAACGACAACATCAGGTACCCCAGTGTCTATCAGCCTGTACTGGCTCATTCTCTTGTTGTTGTTCTCAAGCATGAAATAAGTCTAAACGAAACAAAATAGATTCAAAATAGAATCTAAAATAGACACAAGGTCCTGGGGTAGGTTCTACGGTAGGATGTAAGTCAACAGTACAGAATAATCTGACACTATCAAAGACTGTGAAAGGAACAACAACTACTAAAACTGTAGTTCTGTTAAAACCCCTAAAATATCCTACAGTGACACAATTTTAAACAGAAAAAAAAAAAAAAAGTACTAATGCGACACCAATTCCCAAAAGCCTCCTTCTGGTGTCTCCATGTCACGGTAAAAGTAGTAACATACTACTTAGAAAAAATTTTTAAATAAATAATTAAAAAAAAAAACCCGACAAGACCCAGGAATAACGACGTACGTCCGAAAAAGATCAACATCACTCGTCCCGAAAAAGAAGTAACGTCACGTACCCGAGATCCGGGTGTCCGAAGGTAACAACGTAGAACATCGTCCTCTCGAGTTATTAACACCGCGTGTCTGAATCAAAAAGACGTCGTGCACCCTAGAAGGGTCTGTTCCCTACCTTGGACCCGGGAGACGTAACCCTCACGTCTCACAATCGGTGACCTGGTGGTTCCTTCAGGAGAGACGGATAGTGACGACTAGAGTCATTTTATCCCTAGACCGACTGGCCAGTACCACTAAATAGAGAAAGAAGAACATTTCAATAAGAAAAAAGAGGAAAGGTATGACAAGAGAGACCTTTAATGATATACGTCAGATACGTATCCCTCACTCCTCGATACGAGGGGAAGGAAATCCCGTCTCATAGATTTAGTCAGTAAAACTTAAGACGTACCCTCTAAACAGACAAGAAAGGGTAAATACAGGACCTGTTCCCTTACAGGACTTCTTGGGGGAGGTCATAAGAACGGACCTTTTAGGGCACCTGTCTCCTCGGACCGTACGATGTCGGGTACCCCAACGTTTCTCAGTCTATACTGAGTCGTACATACGTGCAGGGTAAATACATAAATAAGTCAGTGAACGAATATAGTCATATACGAGTTTCTATAAGTGAAAGTATAAAACTTAATTTTTTTCTTTTTAAACCGGTACGACGTGTAGAACCCCTAGAGTCAAGGGGTCGGTTCTTGACTCGGGTCCGATGTTGTCACTTTCGTCGTTCAGATTGTGGTCTGGTGGTCACTTTCACAATCAGTAAGTCAACACAGACTGAGACGCTGGGGTACCTCACATCGTGTGGTCCGAAAAGACAGGTACCTTAAGAAGTCTGTTCGTATGACCTCACCCATCGGTAAGGGAAGAGGTCCCCTAGAAGGACTGGGTCCCTAGTTTGGGCTCAGAGAACGAAACGTCCGTCTAAGAAATGACAGAATCGGTAGTCCCTTCGGGTCTGGTGGTCCCTTGAGAAATTAAAAATATGAAACCTAAAATTAGGTTATAACAATAAGTCAACGATTCAGTGGACCCGTGTGATCCGAACAGACAGCAGGTGATAGAGGGTAACGAGTTTGAGTACAGGTAACTCAGACACTACGATAGATTGGTAGAGTAGGAGACGGCGGGGGAAGAGGAAACGGAAGTCAGAGGGTCGTAGTTCGAGAAAACGTCACTCAACCGAGAAGCGTAATCCCCCGGTTTCATAACACCCTCAAAGTCGTAGTCAGGAAGGTTACTTATGAATCCTAACTCAAGGGAATCCTAACTGACTAAACTAGAGGAACGTCAGGTCCCCTGAGAGCTCTCAGTAGAGGCCGTGGTATTAAGTTTTCGTAGTTGAGAAACCGTGAGCCGGAAGAAAATATCAGGCTGAGAGTATAGGCATACACCGATGACTTTTTAGTATCGAAACTTGGGTTCTGGTGAAACAAATAAAACAACGAATCCCACAAGATCGAAACCGGGGATCCGTGAGGTTTCAGAGAAACTGTAAGGAAGTAGTAACACAAAAAAAAAAAAAAAAATTGAAATTTTCGGAAAAGATGAAAAATTGTGGCGTTCTACGAGGTCCGAATCGAATATATAAAGGATGGGGTCAGGACGATTCAGACGATTCAGCGAAGTCAGCACAGGTTGAGACACACTGGGGTGTCTACCGTCGGGTGGGCCGAGAGAGCAGGGACCCTAAGAGGTCCGCTCTTATGACCTCACCCAACGGTAAAGGAAGAGGTCCTGGGGTCAGGATCTTAGTCGATAAAGAAATTCCTCGAGACCAAGGAAATCCCCCTTTTAAATAACTATAATCTTTGGTTCTAAACCCGGGATTCATACGAGTGACGTTGTCTTTACAATGACGAGGATTCGTTACAACCGAATGTCTCGTTCCTTTTTGTATACACATAACACATATTCGTATAAATATTTATACATTGGTAGACAGAAATAATTCGATTTGTACTCAAATATGACTATAGATACCAAGATTAGAGAATAGTGTCCCTAGTAGGATTAGAAGAGGGGAACGTACAGACATTGAGAGGTGAGGTTGTCACTCTTTGTCCCGAGGTCGTAGACGGTAGGTAAATGAATAAGTTAAGGACACATATATAAATCACCAAAGTCTTAACGATTGGGTAGGGAGACACCCTTCGTTGAAATAACCGTTGTCACTTTATCATACCATAACAAGGAAAACGAAAACCTGAACCTCTGAGGTGAGTAAAGGTCTCAAAGAAAAAGGAGTGCACGAAATCACTCCACCAAAAAGAGGGGAGACGAACGAAACCAAGGATGGACCAACCATACCTGACTTACAAATACTGGGACTGTTTTATTTTACAATTTCAGAATTACAAATTACCATAAACCTCCACCCCGAAGACCCTCCATTAATCCTAAGTTACTCCAGTACTCCCACCCAGGAGTAATACCCTAATCACCGAAATTCTCTTCTCCCTCACTCTCTAGAGACAGAAGTATGTGTGTGCACACGACTCCACGTCTGGTTTCTCTGTAAGAGGTAGACGTTCTTCGGACCTTCTCTAGAGAGTAGTCCTCCACTTAGCCGGTCGTGACACTAGAACCTTAAGGGTAGGAGGTTTTGACACTCTTTAAAGACGATTCGGGTGAATGACGTACCACGAAGCAATGGTATCGGACTCGTCTGGTTGTGTGGTAATATACATCTTTATCTCCGTGGGGACCCGACAACTCCCCGAGAAAGACAATTTTAAATAAATAAAAATTAACCTTCTATTAACCAAATATTAACACAACTAAAGATGGTATGTAGTTGTACTCAGTCGGTCTCCATATGCATACAGGGGAGGGAGGACTTGGAGGAAGAGTAGAGGGTGGGGTAGGACGGGGAGATCCAACAGTGTCTCGTAACCCAAACTCGAGGGACGCAGTATGTCGTTTAAGGGTGACCGACAGACAAAATGTAGATCATTACACATACAAAGTCACGTTGAGAGGGTTAAGCAGGGTAGGAGAGGAAGGGGATAACACAGGTGGTTCAGACATACGTAGAGAGAAAGAATTTGGTTCAAGGCGACTAAGGGAAAGATGGAAATTTGTTGTTTCCCTGAGGAGAAACAGGGTCACGTAGACCCTATCCTCCACCCAGGTCCATTCCAAGAATCACCACGAGGTCCCATTTCGGGGAGGGAACCTCAACGGACTCCTATAGACTACCCCGTGGAAACTGTTTTTGGTCGTTATCCTAGTTTCCTTACGAACCGTCCCCTTCCTAATATTAATGGTAGAAACCTCCTTTCGTAGTGGAAAAAAGGGTTCGTCTCACTCCGGTTCACTCTCCTCCTGGACCAAAATTTTCGTCCTTCGGCTAATTACAGTTACATACCGTTTTTGGTGATGTTATAACATTTCATTAATCGGAGGTTAATTTTATGTAACTAATTAAATTTTTTTAGTCCTTCGTACGATTCTTCACAACACCACACGTCAGTATCTACCAAGTCTCGACCTTAGGTCAGGGTCGACAACTCACGTCAACCGACATGACACGACACCCGACGAGACAACTGACCACCCTAGTCACCGTCCAGGACAGACTACTTGGACCTCCGTGAAACAGTTGGAATTGGAACGTCACACCTACACTTACTGTCAGGTTTAAAGGTTCAATTTTCGGAGTCGAAGGAACTCCGTCGAAAAAGGGGGTCCTACGACTTACACACAAAAATCGACGAAATCTGTTCAGTAACACAGAAACGGGATCTTGTGAGATTAGTGAAGTATGTTTATCTCTTCAGTATCCTTGCCAGTGATCGTATCCTTTATGTTTCTTCGGACTTCGAACCCTCTTACACAGTGGGAGCAAAAAAAAAAAATAAAAATTTGGGGAATTGAAGGTCCCTCCCTGAAGGAAAGTAACAGAGGGCCGACACAAAGAAGGAAAAGGAGAAGTAAAAAAGAGAAAAGAAACATCACGAAAAAAAAAAAAAAACATTTGGTACAGATTCTCAATTTTTTTTTAATGAAAATAACGGACAAAGTAAAGTGTCAAACCGCGGACAAAACTATACTCACAGACGAAGGACGGTGGGAGTCCTGTCAGCTTCCCACGCCTCATTTAAATATATCCCGAACTGTGGTACTTAAGGTACCGATACTGGGTCTCTCAGAGGGTAACCTCTCTAGATGGGTCTTTTGTTTAATGTGAAACCATATATTACGTCTTAGAAAGATTTAACTCGGGGATCCTTTTTTACTTTTGTGAGTTCATGAAAGAGAAAAACAACAAAACAGGATACACTAGCAGTAAAATTGGTGGGCTTAATTTCACATACACAATTACAAGATGTAATTCAATTACAGACCTCCAAGTAAAACCTGTAATGGTAAATCTCATCGAATTACAAATTATATGTTCGTAGATCTTCTCAAGAATCATGTATCAGGCTCATAAATTCTCAATTAATCTAGTAATAATAAAAAATTATATATAAAAATTAAACAAATAAACCGACGTGACCCAGGACCAACATCTTATGCCCTAGAAAAAATCAACGTCGAACACTTGAGAGTCCCAAAGGGACTACTGAGTCTGTCATTTCTTAGACGGTCGTTACGACCTCTGCACCCACTTGAGAGTCAAAGCCGTACACCCTAGATCAAAGGACTGGTCCCTAGCTTGGACGGGGGGTGGAGTGGGGGTGGAGGTGAATCCCTCGTCCTTCAGAATCGGTGACCTGGTGGTCCCTTCAGGGTAATAATAATAATAATGATGTTTGATTTCTTGACGAGGGTACAACGTACAACACCCCGTCATTCTGTTTCTACCCCGAACCCTGGATTGTGGTCATAAGCCACACCCACCTCCTTTATTTGACCTTAACGACGACACACAATGACCGAACCCTCTACACTACCACCCGTACCCTTACTAGAGACTCGTCTCTAAACCCAAGATTTTTGAACCTTGATCCCTCGAAACTTTCAAAGAGTACATTACTTTCAGTCTCATACAATCTACCAGAGACTTTCGGAGAGATGGAAATCTTACACTAAGATACATCGAAGGGGGGATGAACCTCATCTTCCTGCCCGACCCTCACTCGTAACCCTCCAATTCCGTCGCCGGGGGTTTCAAAAACCGTGGTCCCCGGTCAAAGTACCTTCTGTCAAAAAGGTGACCCCCACCCCACCCCTACCAAACCCCTACTAAGTTCACGCACTGTAAATGACACATGAAATAAAGACAATAATGCAACACTATATGTTACTTTATTCGTATGTTGAGTGGTATTACGTCTTAGTTACCTTCGGGACTCGAACAAAAGGATATTGACTTACCACTACCCTCTGTCACTGTGGGGTTCACACAACACGAGGATACTCTTAGATTACGACGGGGACTAGACTGTCCTCCACCTCGAATCCGCGATTATGCTTACTACCCATCACCGACATTTGTGTCTACTTCGAAGTGAGAGACGACGAGCGGAGGACGATACGTCGGACCAAACATTGTCCAGTACCTGAAGATAACCAGACATAGGGTCCCCAACCCCTGACGACCCAATTCCCTGAATCATCTCCTCTTCCTTTTCCTCACTGAAAAAGAAGATCCAACCACACAAAAGACCGTAAGAGTCTCATTTTCCTCAAAGGTATACGAAGACGTTAACCACAATTAATTTACGTCTGGTATGGAGAAGTCGGGAAGAACCGTGTGAGAATATCCAAGTCGACGTTGAGTCCTATTACCCACTGACGGTCTCCCTCCCTTTTTTCATTATAAGGTATTTTAATCCATTCCAGACCGAATCTTAAGAAACTTGTATTTCCGGTCCAATAGGTAAAAATAAACGTGAGATCGGGGGTCGGGGGCGACGTTTGTATAGGGACCCCTCTCCTTTGGTCGTGTCGCCTCTAAAACATGTCCCCACTTTCCCTCTCTCAACCTCCACTCGTTTCTTCCTTCTGGTCCTACGGAAAATAAAAACGCAAAATTAAAAACACCATTAATTGTGAGGAACTTCCCGAAGGGTCCACCGCTATCACCATTCTTGAGCGGACGGTTGTGTCCTCTACGTCCAAAGTAGGGACCAAACCTTTCTAGGGGGCCTCATCCTTTACCTTTGGGTGAGGTCATAAGAACGGATCTCTTAGGGTACCTATCCCCTCTGACCACCCGATATCAGGTACCCCAGTGTTTCTCAGTCTGTGATGACTTCACTGAAGCGTACGTGTGTACGTGTTGTGAGGAACTTCCTCAACGACGACGACTCAGCGAATTCAGCACAGACTGAGACACTCTGGGGTCTCTATCGTCGGGTGGTCCGGGGGGCAGGGACCCTAAGAGATCCGTTCTTGTGACCTCACCCAACGGTAAAGGAAGAGGTCACGTGCGTTCACTTTTCAGTTTCACTTCAGCGAGTCAGCACAGCCTGAGGATCGCTGGGGTACCAGACGTCGGAGGGTCCGAGGAGGCGGGTACCCTAAAAGGTCCGTTCTCATGACCTCACCCAACGGTAACGGAAGAGACAACTTCCTCAACTGGAATGAGGTAATAGATCAAGGGTGAGACCAACCCGAGAGACTGGAAGGCGAGGTCACTGTTTCAAGGGCCGTTCCAGTGGAAACTGGAGGTAGGACCAGAAGGAGACAAATAGTCGTCACAAACCGAATACGCTCGAGGAATTTGTAGTCGGAGAGAGTCGGAGGCCCGGTGGAAGGAGAGGATTAGAGGAGGACAGGGTGACAGAGAAGAATTGAAGAACCACAACTTCACGGTTCCGGACCTGGAAGGACACTACCACGTCCACTACTAAGTCACCTAGACCCCACCCTACATCCTAAAACGTAAAGAAATTTTTCTTTTTTTAATTGATTAAAAACCGACGCAACCCAGAAGTAACGACCCGTGTTTGAAAGAGGACTGGTCGCCATACTTCCAAAGAGTAACACCACCGAAGAGAACATCTCGTCTCCGTTGTTCTCTTCGGACCGAACCTTATTGTGGAACTGAGAAAGACCACTCAAAAGTGGGTTGAACCCAATTCTGGGTCGCAGACGGACTCCGGGTGTCTGGGAGTACCAAAAACAGGACGGGAGACGAGACGGGAGGGTGGGAGGAGACGTGCAGAGGTGAACACAAAACGGGTCCAGTCAAAAGCACGACTAAGAGACTACGCGGGTCGTGTAGGGAGGGAGACACCGAGGTCGAACCGGAGATGAACCGGGACCGGACGGAATGTCTCGAGAGAAGGAGAGAAAGTTTAGTCTACAAGGACAGAGTCTCTCTGGAACGAACGGGTGACATAGACTACTGCCTGGAAGTGGTGGTGGTGGAACGAGAGAGGAGTGGGCCGAGATAAAGAAGTACCGTGCCCGGTGACACTCAATGAACGACAGAGAAGGGAGAGGGAGTTGGGGGACTTACATTCAGATTCTCCCCTAAGACAGAGAAGAGTCTTGACAAGATCCTCTCCCAGATCGTACCGAGAGTCATCCTAGAGTAATCTCGAATTCATTTTGCAATCATGGTCGTATAGGACCTACTCGACCTACTGGCGACCAGAGACGGAGAGTAAGGTTACGGAGTAAATATTACCAAATCCAACGTCCAATATAATATTATAAAATTAACAACATTTGAGAACCCTTTCTTGACTCCACCTGACCGTGTGTTCACTCCGGCAATATGGTACTCTTCTTGGTCACAAAAGTACCGTCGGACGTGTTGACTTCCAAAGACGGGACATTACCACTGACAGAAGGATAAGTGTCGTACATACCACTAAATTAATGTCGTTTTAAATGTAATAGTACGTAAATTTTAAGTACAACACTTCAACCTAACATAACCAAAAAATTTAGTATAAACATAAATTACACGTCTAAACAGAACTAAAAGAACACAGTATTCTTGATTTTATCAGAATGTAAACGTGCGATTCACTCGTGTTTCCCAGAAAATCTTAAAGACATTTCCGTATACATGTAATACGTTCGTACACTTTCTGATTTATCCTTAATTAGTCATAATGTCTACGTCGACTCCTGTCCCTGTGGATCCTTGTCTAGAATTGAAGGGTTTCCCGAACACTTTTCGATAAAAACTGTTTTGTTCCTATCATATCAGAGACTCACCCGGTAATTTAAAATCTTACGAAAGTTCTCTCTTTAAAATTTTATGAATATAAGTATACTTAAGTTTTCTTATATGTATGACTGTTTGAGACTTTCCGAACTTATATATTGTGAAATCAAACAAATATATTGACTTTGAAGTTCAAGACTAATGACTAAGTTAAAGACCGACAACTTTTGTCATACTTAACACTTTGAAGAATGACCTCTGTAGACATAGTTTATGTCTATAAATTTATATTCTGTCTCTACTACCTCAATTATCGAAAATGGGTGGTCACAGTCCCGGACTCAATCCTTCCGTACGTCCGCTTCGAGGGTCAAGACCAAAAAGGGGTCTGACGGTAGGGGACCGAGGACGTTGTTCTCGTCTTCCCTAAGACATGAATCCTTACCCCGGGTTCTCCCTCTGTCTAAGAACGAGAATCTTCACTACCAAGGGGGTGTGCACAAAGTAAACACTTATACACAAGTAAATATAGGACTAGTGAATACAGTATCAGGGAAACCCGACGAGATTACTTTGGGATTCCGACCACCGAATGTTTGTTGTCTTCGAATAATAAAGAGTAAGACCTCCGGCTTCCACCGTCGTACACCACAAGACCACTGCGGGAGAAGAACCAAGTATCGACCACGAGAGAACGATGCAGGAGTACACCACCTTCCCTGATCCCTAGAACCTCACCACAGAAAAAATATTCCGGTGACCAGGACAAGCGTTCCAGAGGTAGGAGTATTAGATTTGTAGAAGGGTTCCGGGGTGGAGGATGACGATAGTACGGTCATCCCCCCTATATACACAATCATAAAGTTACAAACTCTAACCTAAAACGCTCCTGTCTGTTCGTCTGGTATAGTTCAAGGTCCATCTTAGACTCCGAGAGTATAAATGTTCACTCGGGTCTCTACACTTCGACACATCCTCTGAGTCGAGGCACCCCGATCCATCCCGTCGTCTGTCGTCTTATACTTCAGTCCCCGTCCCACCCTCACGAAGCCCTTTCCTCTCTTCCTCGGTTCCTAGCACCTTTACAAGTCTTATGGACTTCGAAGTCAGTCAAGAAGTCAATAGACTCATTGACCATTCTTGTACTGCGGTCACGAACCCCACTGAAACTCCAGATCCCCTCAAGGGGAGGGGGACGACGGGGGGGTCCTGTTAAGACCCCGGCTTCTAACGTGACCCCTTGTTTTACCACAGTAGTCTGAAACCCTAGTATTGACAGAACTTCTTGTCTGTTGGACTGAACTATGTACACCCTTAGACGATCCAAAGATAAAATAACACAAATACAAAACAAACCCCAGTATGCAGTCCTAAAATCAAAGGACTGGTCCCTAGTTTGGGACCGTCCACTTTCGAGACTCAGGATTGGTGACCTGACGGTCCCTTAAGGGTATCCAAAGATAAAATATTCCGATTAAAATTAAAATAAAAAAATTATAAAACTCACGAAAGTGTCATAGTAGTAGAAAAATTATCAGTGTGACATACTATAAGTCATCCAAAGACACCTGTCAAGGTCTACAGACAATAAGGGTCATATCAGAAAGACCCAGGGTACGTTTGCTGACACTAACTATGTAAAAACTCTAACTCACCAAACACTTAACTACGGGTGTCCCTAAAGAGACCTGGGAAGACAAGGTCCCCCGAGACCTAAAACATTAGTAGACCTGTTCAAACAAGTACTACGGTTGCGGGAGTTAGAAAAAGGGACTACTCCTGCTTCTACCTGTCTAAAAGGACCAAACTAGAAAAAAACTCCTGGTTCTTCTTGATGAAACGTCTCCCACAGTGTATGGAAGGTCCCCTCCTACAAATCGAAACCTTAAGTGAAACGTCTTTAGGAGAAACTTCTCCGAGGTCCTTACTCCGAACAATGTCGACCGTAACAACTTTAAGGTCTCCCAAGGAAATAAGGGAAATCCTCTACGAACTATTGGGATCCTGGATGAAAGATGAAAACCTTGTGTGCGTAGAACACTTGGACCATAGACCTCCACCCTTCTTTTCGGCGTCACTACGACTGTTAGTCTCAAATCACAAAATTTGTCACTATGTGTAAGGTCAACCTCCATCACCCGAACGCTCTTCCCTGCCGTACCTCTAAACAATACCTTTGGGAACCGAAAAAACAAAATTAACAACTTCAAAATTTTTCCCTAAGTCTCTACAAACGTAGTATGTACTAAATAATTAAGAAGGTAAGTAAATACCCACGACCCTATACCGTTTCTCCTTCCGGTGGGACTCCTCACTACGTAGGTGACTCAAACCTATCTGTTTTCTGGGGGGGAGACGTCACCCTGTACCACTGCACAAGACCAAGTGTCTGTGGGTTACTGGTACAGTTCTATTGATGGTCTACAACACTTTCACAATCAACGAGTCAACACAGGCTGAGAAACACTGGGATCTCTGATATCGGACCGTCCGAGGAGACAGGTACCTTAAAAGGCCCGTTTTTATGACCTCAACGGTAAAGGAAGAAGTCCCCTAGAAGGGATGGTTCCCTTAGTTTGGGGCCCAGAGGACGTGACGTCCGTCTAAGAAACGGTAGACTCGGTAGTCCCTTCAGATAGTCTACGATACCCTTCGACTTTTCACTTTCACACCAAGGACGAGTTCTTTCTCACGTCCAGAATTCCTGTCTTCCAGACCCAGAATCAGGACTGTGACGGGGGTTCGGTCCATACTCTGGTACCCCCGTTAATGACAGGGAGTCTCGAATACGTAGAGAGTACCCTCTTTAATAGTTATATGAGGGAGTGTTCACCCCGACGTTCCTGGACTGGTCTATTCTACTACATTCCCTCTCGGACCACACCAACGTCGGACCGACCAGGTACCCCAGTGTGTATCAGTCCGTGCTGAGTCGTGTGTCTGTCTGACTACCTGTCATTGACGTACACACACCACAACTCCCCCCGAAAACTTCAATCTAAACCTGTATTTTTACGTTGTTACGACAGAACTATACAAAACCCGAGTCCGAGGTACACCTTTGATATCGTGTATACAGTACCTAGACAATACAGACCAATTCTTGAACAGACACCTGGACCGTTGTTTTTCTGTACGCAAATAAGTCAGTTATTGATAAATAATTTAAAGGTGAGACCTGTATCGTGACACGAAATCTAAAGAGTTGGGAGACCAAAGAATTAATCAATTATTTAATAAAGTCCTACGACCACCAATTACGACAAACCAATTGGTCACCCCAAAAATCGGAGACGGAGTTTCCATAAATTTTTACAAAATACTAGTTTCAGTCGAAAGAACACCGGCATTTACGGTGCGCCGTGAAGAAAACGTGAATAATAAAGGATGAAGTAAATCGTATGTTAGGCACTAAATTAAAAGGGTTCGTACAACACTTCAGTGGTAATTATTAGACTGAAATCTCTATTCTTTTGAGAGTCTCTTCAATTTGTTGAACAGGTCTCGACCTTAAATTAGACTCAAGTCACAATCTGGGTAAAGACCGGGGACGTGGACCGTTAAGAGCGGTAATGACCAGAAGTCTTAACGTTTGAACCACAGAATCGAAACGGAACCACCTTCTTGAAATTGTTAAAATAAATAACTAAATAAAAACCGACGAGACCCAGAAATAACAACACGTCCGAAAGACGATCAAAACAGTTCGTCCCCGATACGAGATCAAAGCCACAAGTCTGAAGAGGAACGCCACCGAAGAGAACTTCGAGACGTCCGTGTGTCTGAAGACATCGACGTCGTGCACCGGAGTCATAAACACCGAACGTCTACGATCTCGTACCCGAGTCATCAACACCACGTGACCGAATCAACGAAGCATCGTACACCCTAGAAGGACCTAGTCCCTAACTTTGGGTACAGAGGACGTAACTGTCCGTCTAAGAAATGGTGACTCGGTGGTCCCTTCGGGGCCTTCTTGAAGATCTTTAGTAAAGTCCCCAGTTCTCCCCTTCTTCCTGCTTATTGCAAAGACTTTGTAAAAAACCTACACTTAAGACTAAAGAAAATCTGGTACACTTCGTATTTTCCATTTCACCCCTTACACTTTCTCCTCACCCCAGTTTTGGTCGTCTTCACCCCGTCTCTGACTGTACCACCCCCTGGCAGGTACCCCACCCCGTCATCTCCCGACGTGGGTCTCCACTCCACTCCCAGGGTCCCTACGGTCGAACCACGGGTACGAGACGGGACCGACAGTAGGCCCATCACTCAGGGACACTTGGGACCAGAAGTCTGGGGACCAACTAAGAGGTTTCAGATGTCGGTATCATATTTTCCTCCGAAGGATGTCCGAGAAGAAAAGAGAAACGGTGGGAGGGAAAAACACGTTCCACTGAAAGTCCCCTTCGATGTCGTGAATCATAACATTAGTAGGGGGGTGGTGGGGTCCTTCTCTTCAAAACCAGTAGTACGAGTAAATTCCTGTAAGTTCAGTATGAATTCAGACATTCCCTCTGTCGGTGAGACGGTAGTAAAAGTTCGGAGTCAGATAAAAACTTTAAACAAAAGAGTCCCTTAAGACTTCTGAACACACACTCTGTAAAGGAAACTTTAGAATATTCAAACCAATCAAAGGAAACAACAACAACAAAGAAAGGGGGATGTCTTACCTACCTACCTCCCTAACTATCTATCCTTCTTTCTTTATCTTTAATTTCGAATGAAATCCGTTCCGATGGAGAAAGACAGGACAAACCTCATGTGACTTTCTAGCCGTACGTGAAACGAAACAATAACTGACAAGGTGTGAGACTAAAAGTGAAAATACAACAACTCCCAGATTACACCGATGAGGACGTGTTTTAAGTATAGAAGGGTGCTCAGGGTATCCGTTCAGGAAAACTTCACTTGTAACACAGGTGAGTATTCGCCACAATTGAACATAACAGTCTGGTCGTCACCGAAGGGAGACTTACTCCGTCAGTGGTTTCGGGTGAGTCCCCTTTAATTAAAAACCAACCACCGAGTAAAGAATAAAAGACCTTAGTTCAAATACTGACATGTACCCGAACAGTCGAGGGACAGGGATGAAATTTGTGAGAGAATTTACTGAACGTACGAGTCTATCTTAATAAGTAAGGTTCGTTTACAGGTTTCTGTCTCAGGGATAGGGCACTGTCCACGGGCAGGACCCACGACCCCGGACCGACTACCCCTGACGACACGAGACCTACCTCCCGTTTCGTGTCACCCCTCCAAAGAGTAAAAGACCGATTTATAGAAGTCATCGGTGCTCCCGGAGACCTTACCCGACCTCCACCGTGACCCTTGAACTCAACCCCCCACCCTCAACACCGGACCGTAACACTGATTAGAGGTCCGAGTCGACCATTGTACACTACCGGGTCTCTCCTTTACAAAGATAGACCGTATACAAGTGTCAAGACGGTTCCCGACTCGAGAAACAAGAATGTGTGTGTGAGTAACTAGAACGATTGATTTCGTTAATAGTAGTAAATCGCCAGAAAGGGTTTTCGTAATAAAGGTGAGGTCTTGTGGAGAAAATAAACGGTTCACGGTGTTACAATGTAGGACCGTTAACCAGTTGTAAATGACGGTTTAATACATTCAGGAACCAACCCAAATCAGGGACTGACTTGTTCACACGACACCATCTTACGTAATCCTCCCACTATACCGGACCACCGACTTCTACCTCTAGTCGACAGGAATTTAGGTAAATAATTAAGTCACAAATGTGACACTAACCCTTCCTTTAGGTGTAAACGAATACTGTGGCCACGGGTCCACTCTTTACAGTAAGACACTTTTAGGACCTAACTCCAGACAACAGTTCCTTTACATTTAACACCTGTAAAGTACTTTAAGTGTATACACCTAATTAAACGATTGTCCCTCGATTCTTACATTATTTGGTTCCACCGAAATGACTTTCTAACTTTACATTAATCACAACTGACATCACGTCGTCGATTACTTTTCCTGATGTTTGGAATCTTTTCTTAAAATAATTATTTATAATCCTCTTTATAAAAGTATCTTTTGAGTCGGAGTCACATTCTCCTCTAATACCCATTTTACTGAAGTAAATCATGTATAAAATTTTTTCGTAGTGTGACTTATTTAAAAATGTCTTCGAGAAGACAATTTTTATTATAAACAATATTTAAAATTACTCACACCTGAGATGAGCTCTACACCTTATTTTGCACGGTCGTGACGAACCTTTACTCTCTAGTCCTGTGTGGGGAACCAGTAACACCAGAACCGGACGTACGCAACAAAGTAGATTCGGTGCAAACGACAAGAACAAGATCCTAATTCACAAAATGTTTGCAATAATTAAAACAGGTCGACCTATACGATCTTTAGGGGAAATATTTTTAGGGTGAGTCCCTGAAGGGACCACCAGGTCACCAATTCTGACACACAGTGGTCACGTCTTCCGAACCCAAGCTAGGGACCGGTCCTTTGACTCTAGGGCTTACGATAAACCGTACCGACTTTCTCATTTTTTTTTTTTTTAGGGTGAGTCTTCTATCATTTCCTTATTTTTAATTTGGAGGTTTCTGTTTCTTACCGTCACCTCTGAATCACCTCCTCTCGAGACTTCGTTCACCCCACCATTAATAATTGTCGTCCCACTCTCTACGAAGTAGGACTCCATGGACGTCACGCATTTACTCCACTAAACGGACACCTCGACGACTCACCGAGTTTTCACGTTCCGTATCCAATGACACCTTCCGTCCCAAGTCCCGGTTGGGCTATACATCCGTGAAACTCTTGACCCCGTCAATCTAAAGGTCCCAGAGACGAAACATGGTCCATAGACCCGTAGGGGACGGGAAAGGGAGTGGGGAGTCGTCGTCTAATCTTTATCTCGAGAGAAGAGACCCCTTTGACTTGACCTTACTCCAACCTTCGTCCGTACCCACTGACTTTTGCCCTACTACAACCTTCGTCCGTATCCACTGACTTTTACCGACGACTTAAGTGCGACGCTGGAGGTACAACGAGGGGACGGGACAGGGTTTCCGGTCGTCGGTCGGGACAACGTCGGGGTCGTCACCTGACCTCCTAAGAACCCTTTAGTCAACCGAGGCCTCTTTTTACTGAGGTCTATGACTTTACATGCTTAGGAAATCACCTTTCGAGTCGTGAAAGGGAAGGTGTATTGAACCTTCAAACGGTCAATTATTAAGGAGAGGTATATATGTCCAGGAGGTTGGACGAAAATGATAATATAATTATAAAGGGAGAATTTATCCTAGTCCGTCGTTTTCTAGGCTCAGTATAATCCTTCCGAAAGTTGTACTTTCCGCTCCCGGGTTTGTTTGGTCTTTCCTCTTTTGAACGTCTTCTACCTCTACAACGTCCGCCGTCTCTTTGACGTAAAAAACTTTTTTCAATATCATATGACATATGTTTCTCGAAGAGTCTCACTCTTCGACAAAAGTACAAGTTTTACTCTTGTCGTGAATTCTTTCTTTTTGTTAATCTCCTCTTATTTCTTTATTACCTTTAATTTTTACTTTATGAACTTAAATTTTCTTAAACTCCTACGTAAAGATTTTTTTAATCTTTTTTTTTCTACCTCGTGTCCTCATCCACTCTTTCCTTTATATTAACTTTAAGTCAGATCTTCTGAGTTGTCATGACTATTACGTTTGTGGTTCTTGTCTTATTTTATTAAGAGACTTGTAATAGTGTCTTTATTACATTCTTATAAAGTATCACGATTTCACTTAAAGGTCTAACTTCCTTATGCAATTCACGAGTACAAAACATTTTCGTGGTCAAATCATTTTAGGAGTACCCCATTACAGTAAAACTTTAAAACCTTGTGGTTCCTGTTTCTTTTCAAGCATTTTTGAAAGTCTCTTTTTATTTGTCCCGTACGTGTCTCCTTTCCTATAGTATTATTGTAGTCTTAAGAATTATCGTAGGAATCTTGGATCTTCTATTACTTCATTATGAAATTTTGGACTACCCTTTCAATAAAAATTGGTCCTAAGTTTTAGGTCGATCTGATAGTAAGTTTTCATTCGTATCTTATTTCAGTAAAAAGTATTATGTTTCTGAGTTTGTTAAAAAAGGAAAAGAAATTTTCAATAACCTTCCTCAAGAGACCACCAGGTGACGATTCCCGTGTCCAAACTAAAGAACAATTCCTTGATTCTAGGGTGTTCGACACCCCACACCGGTTTTTTTTTTCAATGACCTGAACACGAAGTAGTCCTGTCAAGTCATTTGATTCTTTCTCCTTCTGTATCTTGAACCCTTTGTATCGTGTTTCCCTTCTCTCGTCGACTTAGGATTACAACCCCACCTCCCATCTTCAGGCCTTCCCTCCAGTAGTGCCCTCGTCTAGTGGTTTACTAGACTATGAGAATAGTAGACGTTTAATTATGACCTTTCGTAGATTACCTACACTATATCGACTACTTCTCTAAATTCCCATCCATATATCTTTTATTCTATTCGTTTTTGTCGTCAATGATGGAGATCTTTTTAATTTCAATATCCTCTTTCCTTTTTATTGGTCTCAGATGGTAAACCGACAAGTCATATATCATAATATAATAGTGTTGTTACATTTGTGTTAACCGAGAACCAAAATAACAACCCTTCGATTGTCTTACTCTTTAAGTACACAACATACACACACACAGTAGATGTTATACATTTTTACTATCTAATTCTTTAACGTCGATCCATAAAATGAGTCGTTGTACCTCCATTCATCACCTTCTTTCTCGATGTTAAACGTTAACCAAAGGAGACTCCTTACACTAGTCCTAACCCCTATCCTTCGACTTTTCATGTCCAAAAGTAATATAGAATAAAATGCAATCAATTTTTAATAAATTTTACAATCATTATAGTGAGACTTTTACGTTCATCTGTAATATTTGAGTGGCCTTAGCCACTCTACTACTTATGACGTCCATGTGCATAGATTCGACAATTTACTCTCCACTATAGATTACACTAAACGTAAATTTTATTAGTAGTTCGTTTGACTACCACGATTCGATCACCATCCTCTGTTTATACAGGTCCTTCCGGGTTCTGTTCAGTCTCTGGTTACACCTACCGAAGGGGCTACCGAGTCGTCCACTTCTTAGGTGGACACTACGTGCTCTGGGTCTAAGCTAGGGACCCAACTCTTCTAGGGGACCTCCTCCTTTACCGTTGGGTGAGGTCATAAGAGTGGACTTTTTAGGGTACCTGTCTCCTCGGACCGTCCGATGTCAGGTTTTTCTAACGTTTTTCAACCTGTACTGACTCTCCGATTCGTACTTGCGTACACCATATTCACTTGATTTAGCAACCATTCCCATATAATTTACCTATATAACGTAACCGTCCATCCAAGAAATGGTAATCATGGTGGACCCTTCGGATATGAAACATTTACGGTAACGAATTTTATCTTTGGTGTAGGTCGTGGTCAATTTGTAACTGTTTTTAATAGATATATAAACGGATGTTTTCTTTAGAGTTATGTAAATTTTTCTTTCTTTATTATCAATGAAGTGAAAAAAAAAAAAACCGACGAGGTGCGTCAAACGTTTAGAATCAAGGGGTCGACCCCTGACTTGGACACGAGAGTCGTGACGTCAGGATTGGTCACCTTCAGTGTCCCTTGATACCATTGAAGTAAAAGACTGGTATTACGTTACGTTTATATTCAATTGTTGTATCTATTTCTAGGGGGTTCGGTTTTGTTGTGTCGTTTGTATGGCCTATACGTTTTTGAAGGAGTTTTTGTTGAAAAAACAGTTTCTTTATACCACCTTTGATGACCGACGGAAGGGTTACAGGTAAGAGGAGAGAAAAATGGTTGTCTTGTAACTGAGACTCTCACAGTTACTGGTCGAATTTTTTTTTTTTTGGGATAAAGGGTTAGGAAAGAACATCCACCCCTACTGGATGTTCAGTAGGGGTAGGTACTAATTCAGGAGTGGTTATTCCACGTTCCCTAATGACCACCCTAATAACCACTCAGGAGGTTCTTTCGAGAAATTTTCCCAACTGCGTAGACCGGATTATTTGAACACACACACTACGACCTAGTCGATAGAACATTAATATTCAACAGATTATGTACGATTTCCATCTACTCATCTTTCTATTTTCTCCATAAGGAGTCTTTATAGGACCGTAGATAAGGTCGAGACTTGAAGGATAGAGACCCCCCTTTTTATAGGATTAAGAAAAAAATAAAAAATAATAATAAAAAATTAGGATTAAGAATTCAACGATAAACCCCAGACAAGTAATCCTTGGTTGTGATAAGGACTGTATCAGTGTATAGTTTTGAACACCTGACACCACCTTCTCACTTTTTGTTTACTTCGTACGTTCAGCTCTTTGACCTTTGTATTGTCTTATTTCCTTTCGTCTTCCTTTCTTATTAATAGTTTGATCTGGAGTCATTTAATCTTTTAATTCTTTTTTTCTTTACTAACGAATCAGATTCGATCAAGAAATCCCCTTGCTGTTAAATTTTTTTATACATCTGTACATAAAATGGACGTTTTCATTATCCACTTCTTTCGTGTTTACTTTGACCTTTCATTCTTTATGTCTCCTCTGCTTCACTAAATATGTAACGTTTTAAGAGACGTTTATGTAAACTTTTACACCTAGTTTATCTAATAAAAGAACCTTTTATACGATGATCTCACTGAGGTCTTATCTTTCTTTTGAATTTTTACGACGATTGTCACTTGTTTTATTCTATCGTCAAAAGACACTGGTCAACAAAACGAGAAGGACGGAGAGGCACCGACAGCCTCAAAAGTCTCACTCTCGTCACTTAAAGACCACTCTCTCACACCCCACCGACCCCGCTGGACGGATCACTAGACATACGTCAGAGAACCGTTCTCACCAGTGTGTGTTCTTCCCACTTCTGTCACTAAGAACCGTAATCCTAGGTAGTCTTTTATTTCTCTGGACTTAAAAGTCCAAAATTATTGCAAAAAGTCCAGGAATACAAGGAATTTGAAAAAACAATTTTTTTTTTAATAAAAATTAGTAATGAGAGACTAAGGAATTTCATTTTTTTACAGAATTTGTCACATAAGTTTATTTATTACTATTTCGAAAGTTTCGTCGTAACACGTATTTCTTCGAACTTTCCCAAAACTGTCCTTTTAATTCAAAACTTTTTTTCTCTTTTTACATTCGTAGTCTTATGGAATCGAGAATAATTAATAAAAGTACCTTTTCATAGAACAAGAGTTTACGACCATTCGACCTTGTGGGATGACCAATTTTTATTTATCTGTTTCACACTCCTTTACTTGATTCCTTTTTTTGTCCCGTTGGTCGTGTCGATCTCTCTTATTAATTCGAGACGATTTCCGTAGTCAGCAAAGCGGTCAGCAGGGAGGATTCCGGTCCCAAGTACGAGCCACAACTGTTTGTGGTGCCAGTGTACCCGGGGACCGTAGGTCTTTCCGGATAAACTTTCTCGTAAACCAAGACTTCACAGGAACGATAATATAATTTTCACAAAAGAAAAGGGACTTGAAACGTTCAAAAGAGAGTATTAGAAATAAATTTCTCTACATTAAAATTGAATTACAGGAGAGAAATGGGGCACAAAAAGGGCCCATTACCCTGGTCACTTGGTACCTCGACATAAAACCACTTATAGTTGTACACGTTGTCCTTATACCACAGGTGGACTCTGAGCGTTCACTACTTTGGTCTTTCAGGTCCTTAAGGGTCGTACGATTCCGTCCGAGGATACCGCAGTCATAAGCCCAGGTCCCGTAACTACCGGTGGGGATGTATCAGGAGTTATTGTGTCTCGTCACAGACCGTCCGTGCAGAAAAAGACTTTTGCCCGGTGGCAAAGGTCGAGGTTACTATTTGTTGGACGGGGAGGTAGGGTCGTTCCCCAGACACCACCTTCTCTGGTCACGTCTTCTTGACGTCGAGGGTCTTTTGGGTATACGGGGTGGACCGGGTCATTCTTTGGACTTTGTCGGGAGAGAGAAACTCCCGTTCTTACCCCGAGATCTCGCGTTTCTCCTCGGTTCCTTCCGTAGGGGGTACGACTTGAAACTCTCCGTAGGTCTCGAAGATGTCGGGATACTAGGACTTTTCTTACTCAACTCGAACTTTTTAGTGGTCGGAGGACTTTGGTCAACCGACTTTCGAAATTCTCTTCTTCCCTGGTTGTTATTCTTCCGGACCTACGGGTTTGGATCGGTAAGTGTCGGGTGGTCGGGAGGGAGGCTTCTGGGCCGGTCCAGGTTACACTGCCGGTAGGCAGACACGTCGAGGCACCAGTAGCTGCTGGGGTTCTTCGTCTGGAGCCACACACACTTGCAAGTCTCGACGTCGTTCCTTCTAGGTCGTCTCCTCCGAAAACGGGGATCGCCCTCCGGGGACGGGTGGGGGTCGGACGTTCGGGTGGGCCTTCGGTTCTTTTGGTCTGGCCTACACGAAGGGAAGGCCGCGGTCCTGAGTCGGCCCGGCCACGACCTGCCTCGGGCCAGGGCCTCTAGGAGGAGCAGTAGGTGCTGAGGGTGAAGTCGGTTGAGAAACATGTCTAAAAATGAGCTACTAGTTCTTACACGGTAGGTGCGGCTGTTACACTTAGCAGTACTTTTGTCTTCCATGTAGGGAAAGAACGGGCCTTGACCCGCCCTATAACTGTGTCCCAGCTAAGGACCGCACCTAGTCAACTAACTTTTTAAACTGGTTTTTGGACCCTACGTCTCTTCTCCGTCCAGACCCTTCTCTTTGTCCTAGTTGGGTCTTCTGTCCTTTTCCAGGGCTTCACACCTGTCACGGAAAGGAAAGCCAGAGGTCCCCTTGAGCCTCATGGATTGCCTTAAGTCGTCCTTGGACCCGTTCAGGTCGCTTGTGGACGACGCCGGTAGTGACCACACGGGCGGCGCACGCGTCCTCGGGGCCCCGTCCGTTCCGCCACCCGCACGGAAGCGGTCCGACGACCCTCGGGTCGGGTCCGGAGGGGACGTCTTGTTTCTGCCCTTTCAAGGTCTTTTGTTTCCACGAGTCCTTTCAGGATGACCCGCGTGTAGGAGGGAGGATCGTGTCTGATTCTTCCTCCTCCTTTAGTTTTGTCGGTGCCGATGCGACTACAATGTCTTAGCCCGCGACCGCTGAAGGGGACTAAGTCCCTGGTTCTCCTAAAGGCACTTCTGGAAATGAAGGTGGAGTTTATGAGTCCATTATGACCACCCTCAGCAAAACAAAGGGAAGATTTGCTAGAGGTAGGACCGACATCCTTATCCATAGAAGGTAGAACTTAGTCATTAACGTAGTAGAACTTAATCATAATAAAAAATCAAAAGGGGATGTCTAATACTGGACGGTCAGTAAGTAAAAAGATTTGATTAATTCATTGGGATCTAAGGACAACACAAGAACAAACACGTCATTGAATAGTTTGTGTTAACTCTCTGAGCTAAAAAGAAAAACACAAACACATTTTAGACTTTCATACGTCTTAAACAAAAGTTTTTTGTTTCTCTCCGAGGCACGAATCTAAACAAAACAAATCTACCCAATTAAAAGGAGTACTGTAACTTACTGACCTAATTAAAGACAGGACTCTTTAATCCAATTAGGATTAAATCCAAATAGGACTTCACTACCTTAAAGAAATTCACCATGTAAATCACAAGACCATCACTGTTATTTTTCTATTACTATCACTATTCTAGCTAATATTCCAACCATTCACGGTCCGTGATAAACAATACATAATATCCTAGAGTGGTTGGGGTACTTCCTTCCACAATAATGGAAAATAAATGTCCACTTTTTAACTCCACTCCTTTTCAATTCCCAATGTCTCGATGATTCACCACCTTGGTCAACATTACTCGTAGGAATGAACTCCTTAAGAAAGACCTTCATCCTTACACAAACCTTCGAAGACGAAACCCCACAACGGAAGAAGGACCTTCGAAGTAGGACACTAGATTATTGTCTGTAACACAAGGTCCGGTGTGGCCTAGACAATTTTCCGGTCGTCCTCGAGTGAGTCGTTTGGTTGCTCCTCTGCCGGTTCGTCTATGAAATGTTAATGGAGTTTCTTCCCAATCACTAAAAGGAAGTTCCTCGCGTCATGACAGGAAATACCGCCCGGAGAATGAAAAGAGAAGACTCTGGAACACAAAACACGAAGGAAGGACGGGACACACTCGGTAAAGTCCCAAGCCCGAGACACCGACCTCAAAGGTATCGTCGTAAACTCTGGACCCACCTCCTCCCACTTCTTCCCTTTCCTTTACATCCCTTGCTGTAGTATGAAATTTTCAAGTTTTACTGATACTGAGAGATGATAAAATCTTCGTCTAAGTTTCTATCCTTCTGATAAGTCAAAACTTAACTTAGTCAGTAACTGAACTCAAACGGAGACATATGTGTTTACATTAGTTAGCAGGGAATAATATTCAATGTTTATTTTTGTGAAGGAGAGGGGTCTCAACTGTAACCGCCCCTCGGGGACGAAGGTAATAAAAATTTCGTACATACTCAGTAAATTTTCGACACGAAAGGTGAATGAATAGACCCTTCCAACTCAAACTTATTAGACCAAAAGTCAGGAATTGAATCTATGGTTTATTCGACCCTAAAATCCGGTCCTTAAACTTCAAAGACAAAGTCAAGAGAGTAGTCTATACTAATTTTTCTTCTTTTCGAAATATGAGACTGTACTGACTTTCAGTGAACCGTTTTTATGAGTAACCGTAGTCTTGTGAAGTATCAAAACATGACACCGAATGTTAAAAGACAGTCACTACATCTCGACTGTCTTTAGTAAGTTTTATTCTATCCCCGAGAAAACTTCCTTTTTTATCGTTTCTCTAAGAAGATTGATTCTTGATCAATAATCACAGAAAGACACTTCCCAAAATGGTACTCTTTTAATTTCATCTTCTTGAAAATTGTAAATTTTACCAAAGAGATGGAAGAAAACAAAAAAAACCGGGAACTAAATAACTCTCTGACTCTGTCTGAAATCACCCTCCGTGAATAAATTCCTTTGAATAATTGAAAAGAATTCACAGTCCATACACACTATTTTCCACGTCCCACCGATCGACAATTATCTTGAAATAGACTGGTAATGGACACTTTCAGATCTGTCTCCCGTCGGCACAACTGTTGGAACCGAACCCCCTAAATAAAAAAATTTGTTTCCGATTTTGTTTAAATTATAGTAACACCTCGTAAGTATCACAGTGTGTGTATATCCTCTCTAAGGCACAACCTTATTTATAAACAGTAAATTAAATCCGTTCTTTATCTACTGATTTAAACATAACCTACAGTAGAAGTTCGAATAAATCATACATGGACACAGAGAAAGCTTACAGACCTTTACTTTTGGAGAGAGGGTTTCGTTCACCATTTTATCTTGGTCAATAAACCTTTTTTTACGTGATAGGTAGGACAAAAGTGTACCCAAGACAGACTTGGAATTAAATAAGGAGAACGTCAAATAGAAAAAGACCAATTTAAAATAAAAAGTAAAAAAAGACACGACACGACCCAGAAGTAACGACACGCTCCCGAAAGAGATCAACCCCGGTCATCCCCGACGAGTGGTCAACACCATGGACCCGAAGAGAACAACGTCTCGTACCTGAAATCCGTGCACTCGGAGTCATAGACACCGCGTACCCGAAACAATGGGACACCGT
This sequence comes from Capra ibex, assembly GCA_006410555.1. NCBI lineage: Eukaryota > Metazoa > Chordata > Mammalia > Artiodactyla > Bovidae > Capra > Capra ibex. Next base: position 39,279,100 of record SJYO01034137.1, read on the forward strand.
ACACCTTAGAAGGGCCTGGTCCCTAACTTGGTCGTAGGGGACGCAACCGTCCGTCTAAGAATTGGCGACCTAGTGGTTCCTTCAGGGTCAAATAGAAGAATTTCCCGAATAATAAACACACTGTACCGTGTATTTTATCAGACTCTGATTACTAATACGGAAGTAAATTTTTTTAAAAAAAGACGACACAGCAAAGGTCTTCGTGGCTATTACTACTACGATGATTCTCCTTCCAGTTGGACCACAAACTCTTTTAGGTCTGAAACTTCAGAGCTCGTCGTCCCTCGTGCGTTCCTTTATTAGTTCATTCCTCTTCGAACCACGAAACATCTCCCGTAAAGTGTACCTCGTGTCGTCCGTCTAACGAAAGAAGTCAGACATGAAAACCAACGTCGTCCTTCACCCCTCAAACGACACATCATCCGTCATGGTTTCTACCTTGTCGTACGAAATTGACAACCATTAAACGTGGGACGGAAAAAAGATCTTTCAAAAATTCTTTAAAATGAAGATTTTTTTAGACATTTTATTTTGTCCTACTTCACTATCCACCATTTCAAATCTTTACCTTTTCCTCTGATCCTTTTTACTTCGTAATCTACCTCTTGGGATCGTAATATCATCCGTCCAAACTTTCCATTCATACTTATCCGAACCAGTGTTTAAGAGTTTGAAGTCTCCTATTCTTTATTCTCTTAACTTGATCTCTTATACTTTCTCTCTGACTACCCACTGGACACACCCGACTTCCCTCTCCTTCCTCACGTCACCCCGGTTTTTTTAAAAAAATTCTTTTTGATTGACAAATAACATAACCCCTGAACCCTGATAACTCAACCCTGAACCCTCTAAAAAAACCAATTTCCTCAGTAGAGAATAAATCACTCGTAGATGATTTACAACCTGTATGAAACACGTCACTTCCCTTCACCCTAAATACTCCCTCCTGATTTTAGAACAGAGAGTTAAGACACGGTGGAACTGAACCCGGGTAAAGAACGAACCCGTAGAAGGGAAAAGGGAACACCTCCCCTCGACCATAAGACGTGACCTTCCTTTCTCCTCTATGGGTCTCCGTCCGTTGTCCCTTATACACATATCGAAGACAAAATTGAAACCGTTGTATACTTACTTCTTATAAAATTCTGTAGTTGATAGGAAAAAGGATACAACAAGTCATAAGGGTACTGACGACGAGACCGTAGTTTATTTCTGTAAATTTTCAACTTAACCAATTAAATGATGTATATTGACAAATATCAATGTTTAAATATATAATATATGAATAAAAAGTATATAAGACAATATATGAAACGAACATCCGTCCGAAATCCTTGACTTGTCAAAAATGTTAATCCAATCTTAAAAAAACGACTTTGAAAATGTATGTTTAGTAGTGGTGCTGACAACGAGAAGTAAACGGACGTATAAGAGAACCTCTTACGTAGGAAACCAGAACTACAAGTCTAACAGTAACACCAGGGTCTACTTCTCATAGGTCGGAATTGACCCCTTCAGCCCCATCGGGAAAACCTCAGTTATTGAGATTGCGACAAAGTTTTATAGTATCTTAAGAGGGTCTGTTCCCCCTTTCCGTCCCGTAAGATCCATCTCCCTTGTCGTGTTTTTTGTATTTTATATTTCTCTACACTTGAACAGTACAAATCCCCTGACCTCCAGCAAATCACATCGACCTCCTCCCTCGATCCTATACCCCTGGTCTTTGGTCTATCCTTCCTGGAACATTTAGTACAGTTAAAGTCCGTCTTCCACTATCCAATTGTGACTGCCTGAAAATTTACCAGTACTCACCATAACACAAGCATTTTTAAGTAAGGAAACATCGAAAACCTCTCTCCATTCTAATCTCCTTCCCTCTGGTCAATTCTTCGACGACGAATTAGTTCGGTCTCTATTACTCCACTTGAATCCGGGAATCTGAAGGTCGAGATCAGTATCGTGACACTGACGAATTAACAGGTGTAAAAAGACGACACAGAGTGAATACTTAGACTAATAAACGACCGTTTCCAAAACCTTAAAATATAAAACCACAGTCAATTCACTGAAGGACGCTCTTCTTGGAAGAGGGAATCATCCGACTTTGGTATAACCTTTCGTCTCTTCGTCCATCAAAAACAAACCTTTTCTTGTTGGATGTTAAAAAGAGGAACCCAATCCAAATATAAAGACTCTACCTAACAAGAGTAAAACGGATTCTTTTATCTTCCCGGTGACAACAATAACTAACAACCAAAGGCCAGACGAAGGATCCTCGTCTACTCCTTCATGTAGTAAGATCCAAGTGCGTACCGAGTGTGGACCTAAACCCACGTACTCTCGGTTCTGTGACGGAAAAGATCAAAAGTAAAGACGAAAGGGGAGGAAAAATAAACATTAAAAGATTGGTGAAACGACCAAAATCGGTTTAGGAAAACTCTTTCAGTAGGACAATTTAGATACGTTCCTTTTTTTTATTTCGTGGAACTTGTAAATTATAGAAACGCTAACTAACATCCGAAGATTAAGAAGTAGACTTCAGTTTCTAGAGAACCTTGTCTTCTTGTTCAACTGGTGTCTTCACCGACTTGAAGTCTGTGTCGAAGTTGACCTTCAGTTCCATGAACACTAAAAAGAAACATGACAAAATAAGAAAAGATAGAACTAACTATCTCATAAAATTCATGGAACCCAACAGGTTCACTTTACTTTTGTTAAAAAAAGAGTTTTCTTTGAAAGAAGGGTAATGACTCGTTTAAGGACATTTAAATTAAGAATAAAAGACTTCTGAAAAAAAAAACATTCATTGGCTTTAGTACCGACGTCTACCACTGACGTCGGTATTTTAATTTACTACGAACGAGGAACCTTCTTTTCGATACTGGTTGGATCTGTCGGATAACTTTTCGTCTCTGCAATGAAATGGTTGTTTCCAGACAGATCCGTTTCGATACCAAAAAGGTCATCAGTACATACCTACACTCTTAACCTGACATTTCTTTCGACTCGTGGCTTCTTAACTATGAAAACTTGACACCACAACCTCTTCTGAGAACTCTCAGGGAACCTGATGTTCCTCTAGGTTGGTCAGGTAGGATTTCCTCTAGTCAGGACTTATAAGTAATCTTCCTGACTACGACTTCGACTGTGAGGTTATGGAACCGGTGGACTACGCTTCTTGAGTAACCTTTTCTGGGACTACGACCCTTCCTAACTTCCGTCCTCCTCTTCCCCTGCTGTCTCCTACTCTACCAACCTACCGTAGTGGTTGAACTACCTGTACTCAAACTCATCCGAGGACCTCAACTATTACCTGTCCCTTCGACGTCAGATACCCCAACGTTTCTCAACCTGTGCTGACTCGCTGACTTGACTTGGTTTCGTACATCTCTTACAACCGAAACTGTCTCATTGTCTTTACGACAACCTAAGTCTATCCGTTTAACCTTTGATTTACATATATTTTACAGACCTGATTCATCATCTTTATCGTCTTACACTAATTCTACACAAACACAAAAAGAAAATCTTCATAATGTTAAGTGATTCACAAGTCATAAGAAAGATCAACGCTTGAGGATACCGAATTAACGTGTCAAGGTAGTCCAACAAATTATTAGATTCAGGTCTCTGTACCTCAGGTAGACTCTAAGTCCTAAGTCACCCCACTGTAATTACATGTCATCTCCACGAAATTGAGTGTGTGTAAACAAAATCTTAGTTGTCTTGTAGTTTCTTCTCTCTCTGTCCTACTTTCGTCTGAACCTTCACAACGTCTCGGTCGTACTGTCGTTCCACCTCCTCTCGTGACACGACGTCGCCGCCGACCTCCTTTCACTTCCCCGCGAGGCCTCTGTGGACCTCCTCATTCACACCCGGGTCTCAGAGGGGAGGGACGGAGTCCGAGGACTCGGGTGCCTCGGTCTAAGAAAGACAGGTAAATTAAGAGGTGTTGGAAGGTCTAGAAGTGTCCCGGACGACTTAGACGGAAAAGAGGGAGAATGGGAACGTGTTAACATTTTGGTCACTGCCCATCTACCCATTCGTCTTAAATTTTTAATAAACACGTGGTGTTTCCTACAAAATATTTTAAGATCGGGAATTTCACCTAGAGTACCGTCCATTCACTCGTCGATCCTTAGGACTCACAAAATAGATCTCTATAAATTCTCGGACTCAGGTCAGAGATGTTTCGTTACAGTACACTGGACGTCAGAAGACGCAAGTCTCAAAATAGGACCTGTTACGACCGAAAACACTGGTCACGAATATGAAGAAAACGCAGAAATCTCTCTCTTTCAGTTCGGGTTTACCGGGACGGTAAAACAACATAATTTTAGACACTGTCACCTATAAAATAAGGAAAGTTCTCTAAATTTTCTCTTTCTAATCATTATCTAGGTGGTGACAAAAAAGGGGATGAACGAGAACAACGTGTTCAAGGGGTAGGATAGATTTCTCAGACACATCTACTTTTGGACAGGTGTACATCTCTAGGTACTTGTTCTTTGGTCTCTCGGGTGTCAATACACTAACAACCCTAAGATCGTCACTAAATCCTTGTATGCTCACTTTACGAACTGGGCCAACACACTCCTCTTATAGATTTACTTACACATACAGTATACTTGTTTAGACCGTATAGGTTTCCTTATGAAACTTATGGAGTAACACACAAAATATAGACTAATTTAGACACACTTTATGTCTTACTCGTACATATCGTACACCCTGCAGACTTACACACTCGACGTAGAGTTATTTAACATAAGATTAGACTTTTTTTTTAAGATACTGTTTTCCTGAACTTTGCTTTCAGACTTTACTTACCACGTCACTTCAGGTGACCGGCACTGTCGTCGAAATACACTCTCCAATTCGTCCTCACTTTAGATCTCCCTTTAAGTTCTTGTTACGTTGTAACATAGTATTTTCGTAAAGTAATGGAAACGGTAAAACTACCACACCACACACGAAAATTTTATAAGAATCTCCAATTAAAGTCTTTTCTCCAACTTTTCTTTTTTGGGGACTTTAAATCTCACATCAATTCTGAAATGACACAAACTCACAGAGGACCCCTCCATGTCCAGTCGTCACCGGACGACGTCCCCTCCCCGAGACCCACGTCATATGGACCCATACCGTATTCGGGAGAACCTCCTCCAACGGCAATTGGGGTGGTATCTCGGGGGTCTTGAATGTGTCCTGACACCTTTGTGTGAGAACCTTCCGTGTTTGTCTTGGAACTCGTGTGACTCTGGGTCCTCTTTCCTCGTCACTGGGGTGTTCTCTGACTGGGTCTGAACGGGCACTCACAGGTCCTCCGATGCCGTCTCCGTACCCAGCCATCACCCGGACGACGTCCCGACACCCGTGACTGACATCGTCACGGACGTACCCTTGAAAACTTCCTCTAGAATAGACGTAATGGAGGTGATATCAAACTTTCACTTTCACTTCAGTGAGTCAGTACAGGCTGAGAAACGCTGGGGTACCTGACATCGTATGGTCCGAGGAGGGAGGTACCCTAAGAGGTCCGTTCTCATGACCACACCCAACGGTAAAGGAAGAGGTCCCCCTATAAGGGTTGGGTCCCTAACTTGGACCCAGAAGACGTCTACGAAATTGTAGACCCGGTGGTATCAAACAGAAGTCCAGTTCATCGTCCCCCCCTTGTGTCGGGGTGGGTAGTTATCTTTTAACCTAATTTCTAAAAGACTCGTACCGGGATGGGTAGTCTTGTCCTGGGTCAAAGGGGGAGTCTGTCAGAGAGGGTAGTCCTTCGAAGGCATTCGGAGAATAGGAAGAGGTTGTCTCCCGTCTGTCTGACACCAAAAGTCAATGTCTTTCGATTGGTCAGACTAGTGTACCTGGTGTCGGAACAGATTGAGTTCCTGTGACACTCGGTACGGGACATCCCGGTGGGTCCTGTCTGCCCAGTACCACCTCTCAAGACTGTTTTGCTCCAGGTGACCTCTTCCGTTACCGTTTGGTGACGTCATAAGAACGGAACTCTTGGGGTACTTGTCATACTTTTCCGTTTTTCCATCCTACGACTTTCTACTTGAGGGGTCCAACCATCCACGGGTTATGTGATGACCTCTAGTCACCTCTTTATTGAGGTCTCTCTTACTTCCCTACCTCGGTTTCGTGGTTGTAGGTCAACACCTACACTGACCTCTACTTTCATTTCAGGTTACGACATTTCTCGTCATAACGTATCCTTGGACCTTACAATCCAAGTACTTAGTTCTGTTTAACTTTCACCAGTTTGTCCTCTACCGTTCTCACTTGCAACTGTATAATCTTTAGTAACTTGATTCTACCTGACCTTACCCACTTAAATTGAGTCTACTGGTAATATAGATGACGATACCCGTTCTTAGGGAATCTTCTTTACCTCATCGGTAGTATCAGTTGTTCTCAGGTTTTACGTCATGAACCTACGTAAGAGTTTTTACTGTCTTACTAGAGAGAAGTAAAGGTACCGTTTGGTAAGTTATAGTGTCATTAGGTTCAGACACGGAGTATCTTCTTCTTCTTCAATCTACCAAGACACTTCTGGATGTTCTGGAAGATCTTGATTGTGGGTTTTTTCTACAGGAAAAGTAATATCCCCTGATCTTTCGTTTTCATCCTTCAGGTCTTTATGGACCTCATTGTCCGTTTAAACCGGAACCTCATGTCTTACTTCATCTCGTTTCGGATCATCTCAAAACGGTTCTTTTACGTAACTAGTATCGTTTGTTGGAGAAGGTCGTTGTGTTCTCTTCTGAGATGTGTACCTGTAGTGGTCTACCAGTTGTGGCTTTAGTCTAACTAATATAAGGAACGTCGGTTTCTACCTCTTCGAGATATGTCAGTCGTTTTTGTTCTGGTCCTCGACTGACACCGAGTCTAGTACTTGAGGAATAAGGGTTTAAGTCTGTATTTAACTTCTTTCATCCCTTTTGGTGATCTGGTAAGTCCATACTGGATTTAGTTTAGGGAATACTAATATGTCACCGTCACTGTTTATTTAAGTTTCCTAATCTAGACTATCTCACGGACTTCTTGATACCTGTCTCCAAGCACTGTAACATGTCCTCCGTCCCTAGTTCTGGTAGAGGTTCTTTTTCTTTACGTTTCTCCGTTTTACCGATAGACTCCTCCGGAATGTTTATCGATACTTTTCTTCTCTTCACTTTCCGTTTCCTCTTTTCCTTTCTATATTCGTAGACTTACGTCTCAAGGTTTCTTATCGTTCCTCTCTATTCTTTCAGAAGGAATCGTTAGTCACGTTTCTTTATCTCCTTTTGTTATCTTACCCTTTCTGATCTCTAGAGAAGTTCTTTTAGTCTCTATGGTTCCCTTGTAAAGTACGTTTCTACCCGAACTATTTCCTGTCTTTACCATATCTGGATTGTCTTCGTCTTCTATAATTCTTCTCCACCGTTCTTATGTGTCTTCTTGACATGTTTTTTCTAGAAGTACTAGGTCTACTAGTGTTACCACACTAGTGAGTGGATCTCGGTCTGTAGGACCTTACATTTCAGTTCACCCGAAATCCTTTGTAGTGATGTTTGTTTCGATCACCTCCACTACCTTAAGCTCTACTCGATAAAGTCTAGGATTTTCTACTACGACAATTTCACGACGTGGGTCATACGGTCGTTTAAACTTTTTGAGGTGTCACCGATGTCTTGACCTTTTCAAGTCAAAAACAAAGTTAAGGTTACTTTCCGTCACGGTTTCTTACGAGTTTGATGACGTGTTAACGTGAGTAGAGTATGCGATCGTTTAATTACGAATTTTAAGAGGTTCGGTCCGAAGTTGTCATACACTTGACACTTGAAGGTGTACGAGTTCGACATAAATCTTTTCCGTCTCCTTGGTCTCTAGTTTAACAGATGTAGGCGACCTAGTAGTTTTTTCGTTCTCTCAAGGTCTTTTTGTAGATAAAGCCGAAATAACTGATACGGTTTCGTAAATACACTTAGTGTTGTTTGACTTTTTAAGAATTTCTCTACCCTTATGGTCTGGTGGACTCGACGGAAGACTCTTTAGACATACGTCCAGTCCTTCGTCGTCAATCTTGACCTGTACCTTGTCGTCTGACCAAGGTGGAGTTCTTTCCTCATGCAGTTCCGACATATGACAGTGTGACTAATAAAGTTCATATACGTCTCATGTAGTACTCTTTACGACCTAACTGCTTCGTGTTCGACTTTAGTTCTAACGGTCCTCTTTATAGTTATTGAAGTCTATACGTCTACTGTGGTGTGAATTCGGTCTTTGTTTCTTGATTTCTCGGAGAACTACTTTCACTTTTTCCTCTCACTTTTTCATCCGAATTTTGAGTTGTAAGTCTTTTGATTCTAGTACAGTAAGCCAGGGTAGTGAAGAAACGTTCATATACCCCTTTGTCACTTTCTGAAATGAAAGAACCCGAGGCTTTAGTGACGTCTGTCACTGACGGTGGTACTTTAATTTTCTGCAAACGAGGAATCTTCTTTTCGATACTAGTGGGATCTGTCGTATAATTTTTCGTCTCTATGATGAAACGGTTGATTCCAGTCAGATCAGTTTCACTACCAAAAAGGTCACCAGTACATACCTACACTCTTAACCTGATATTTCTTTGGACTCGTGGTTTCTTAACTACGAAAACTTGACACCACAACCTCTTCTGAGAGGAACCTGACGTTCCTCTATGTTGGTCAGGTAAGATTTCCTTTAGTCAGGACTTATAAGTAACCTTCCTGATTACGACTTTGACTTTGAGGTTATGAAGCCGGTGAACTACGTTTCTTGACTGAGTAAACTTTTCTGATACTACGACCCGTTCTAACCTCCGGCTCCTCTTCCCCTACCGTCTCCCACTCTACCAACTTACCGTAGTGACTGAGTTTCCTATACTCAAACTCATCCGAGGACATCAACCACTACCTGTCCCTTCGGACTGCACGACGTCAGGTACACCAGCGTTTCTCATCCCATGTTGACTCGCTGACTTGACTTTCTGAAATGTTTTATTTTTTCCATTTTGTCGACACTCAAATTAAACCTTCTCTCCAACCGTTTGAGAAAGACAGTCTATTATTTACAAAATCTCAAATACCTGGTATGGTACACTTTAATAAGTAAAGACGGTAACATAACACGTTTACTGGTATTCGTTATGGACTTACTCGTACCAAAACAAGGTTATTTTGAAATAAATGTTTTCGTCCGTCACCCGGTCTAACCGAGTACCCGGTATTAAACGACTGAGATGACCAGACCTCATGACTCCCACCCCAACCATGTTTCACCGAAATCACTTTTGTAAATAGTATTTTCAACACGAGATACCGGATTAAGAAATAGAAGAGATAGGTTTAAGCTCATGGGACACCAGAGGAAAACCCCTTCTTTATAGTGATATATTGGAAAGGGTAATGTTACCGAACAAGAGTAAACAGAAGAGGAACCCGTCAATCTGACGTCCAAACCAAGAATGGTCACGGAAAGACCAAATACTATAAAACAAGTCACGTCTTGTCTCTTACCCTCCGATGAACCCTTGAACCTACTGAGATGAACTGGTAAACTTCCAGACTTTCGTCAGACCTACTTTTATTCGTCTCTGGTTCTCTTAGAGAGAGTACCCAAAGGAAAAGACGGTCCGACAAGGTCCACTTCTACCTTGCTCTTGTCGTGGTCTGACTTTAGTCTCTAGAGGTCCTAGTCGAGAGCCTTTACGTACTACTTGACCTGTCACGCTTTGTCAGGCTCCTGTCCCTCTTCCCCCGAGACTAACTCCATTCGACCCCGAACCACTGTTCTCCCCGGGACAGACAGACCTCCACACCACCCCCCAGGCAACAGACGACACACGAATAAGACAACCACTTGTACCAAGGGAAAACACTCTCGTAGTACACAATTGAGCATATCTCAGGGTCAGGTTTAGGTTATCAACGGTTGTACAAAGGCATAAATGAGGTAAAAAAGAAGACAGACCGGTAAGTTGAAACAAACAAAAAAATTTTAAGTAGATAGATAAGTAGAACTACTTGAAAAAGTTCCCTTAAATGTCTATTATGGTGTAACGTGGGGATTCGAAAAATCGTACGTAAATATATCTATTAAGGGAATATTGATGTTATAATAATAGTATAGGGGAAGTACCTAGTGTCGGAACAGTACCGCTTCACCGAACGTATTGAGTCACTTCGATACTCGGTACGGTATACGTCCCGGTGGATTCTACTTACCCAGTTTCATTTGTCAAGATTGTTTAACAGGTGACCTTCTTCCTTACCGTTGGGTGAGGTCATAAGTACGGACCCTTTAGGGCACCTGTCTCCTCGGACCGCCCGACGTCAGGTACCCCAGTGTTTCTCAGCACATACTGACTCACTGATTGTGTACCAATGTGTACCATGTGTCGTTGACACTATACTCGAAGTCAAAACCACTACACAAAAGTCCGCCTCCGATTATTACTCTTAGAGTCCTTTCCCTTTGTCTCATGTAGAAAAGAATTTTTTACAAGGACCACAACGACCGAAAGACCAATAAACGGAGAAAGAACATTATCCTCGCATAGAAGGAGGCGACGGAAAGACGTTCTATTCAAGCCTGTATCACTCGAAGAAAGAGACACGGTTTTACCCAAAGAGAGGTAGACCTTTTAACAGGAGTGATAAAAATAGTTAAAGGAAACTGTACAGGCACTGTAAATTTTTTACTAGACACCGAAAATACAGTTTAATTTATCTGGGGTAGAGGAGTAGTGAAAGTCAAATAAGAAGTATAGAATTATTTTTCACCGGTCCCCCTTAGACTATTGTCTAATATCAATATCGGTCGAAAAGGTCACCTGAACCGAATCTTATCTGAGAATTTGAGTCACTTGTAATTTGTGAAGACGAAAACTTACGAACCTTTTCGAACTTATGGGACATAAAACATTCCGGACGTATTATGTGTTCTAAAAAGTCCTTTATAGAAAATTATGACATGTAAGACAATTTACTGTAACCCGGAGATATACCTCAGTCATACTTTTCTCCTATCTTAGTAATAAAAATTTTTTTTTTCTAATTTCCTCTCATTCTTCTTTCCTTCTGTATTATCTTTTACGGATAAGAGAATCCTATTCGGTCTATAATTATTAACTGGTTCTTATCTTACTGAAACAATAAGAATTCATTGGTTGACTACCAAAACTTAAAGAAAAATTTAAATTCTATGTTTTTATTAATATCGAGTTCATCAGTCAGTAAAGAAACTGGGACTCATACAAAGGAAAACAAAACGATCATTACACATTTTTACTCTGGAGAGAGATTCGAAGTACTGTCATCCCAAGAGACTAATGACTTCTAGTAGAGACTACCCTCGGATATCACAACTGTCTACCCGGTTGTCTTAGGATACCACAAAATAGGGACTGTAAATGGTTCTACGTTCATGAATCCATAGTAATTTATAAGACCAATACTTTAGTACAACCAAATCCCCATCTGACCACGAGTCTTTATAGTAGAGATTTTATTCATATTCGAATAAAACTTCACTACAATGACTTATAATATGTGTCATTTCTTTTACTACTAAGAGTGGTCGACACAACGTTAAAGATCCGGTAGAAAGACACCTTTTTTACTGTGTCAAGAAACAGTCGACATGCAAAAAAACTCCCCTCCCGTATGGTACATCGTACACTCTAGAATCAAAGGACTGGTCCCTAGTTTGGGCACGAGGGACGTCACCTTCGTTCCCCACGATTGGTGACCTGACGGTACCTTAAGGGTAAAGAAAAGAAAGAAAATACAAACTAAAAACCTAACAGACGACATCAAAACTATACACTGCAAATGAACAGAAAAGTCACTCGTTCCCGAAGACACCTTCGAAAACACGTTTCCCAGATCTAGTCACAAAAAAGAGGACAACTGTACCTTATGGAAACCCATCCACCACACACTTCTACAAGACACCTGAACACTCACCGATGAGACTTACAAGACCAGACACAGAAAGACACCGACATGACAGTCCTGTCGGAGACCGAATAACGACACTTGTCGGTCGAGGGTCTCGTACGAAGGAAAAGAAGAGTTGAAAGGAACAACAGTAGAGTCCAAGACCCGTTCAAAGAAACGAAGTCAAATTTATCCATCTGGAGGAAGATCCGTGAAGGTCGACCTAGGTCATGGCAAAAGTAAACGTGGACTCTCTGTCTCGTGTCGATGTGACGAACGAAGAGTCGGAGAAACCTCGTACATCAAAACAACAGTCCGGACGTCTCCGACATGTCACTTCTCTTGGTCGTAACAATAGGTTAGACCCAGGGTAGAACCGAGATAGTGAATATACGACCCACTAGAATCCGTACAATAATTATCATAGAGTCTTGAGGTCAAAAAAAAAAATTAATTACTCTTGTCATCATAAGTAGAGGACACCATAAATCTTCACGAATCGTATTAAGAATAATACATCATTCATGGTTTATCAGTCAGAAAAATCGGATGAGGAGGGGTAGGTGGGGTTTATATGTAGGTATGATCCAGAAATAGAGGACGCCGAAGTACACTTCGATCGGATCTACACATGTCCAAAACTTTCCGACTAAGACGGAAACAAAAGAAACTACCCTCAGACGTGTGACCGTGCACGTAGAGACCACCGACAAACGTATATAAAACTCCAAATATACAAAAGGAGAAAGTAGGAACCACCGAGTCACCATTTCTTAATCGGACGGTTACGTCCTCTGTGCCCAAACTAGGGACCCAGACCTTCTAAAGACCTCTTCCTTTACCGTTGGGTGAGGTCATAAGAACCGGACCCTTTAGGGTCTCTGTCTCCTCCGACCGCCCGATGTCAGGAACCCCAGCGTTTCTTAGTCTGTGCTGACTTACTAGTCTTTCGTCGTTATACAAAAGAGAGTGAAGAAACGGAATTATATTAACTGTCACTTCGGAGTCTCCACTACTTCAAAGACTTTAGAGGGACACGGAAAACCAGAGATGGGACCTTTCGAAGTTCATGATGAGTCACTATACCACTCCACATTAGACTAACCTAAACATGTCATCTCAGGTAAATTCGTCGTCGGGGTCAGTGTCTATTGTCGCACAACCACATCTTACTTGGTATTTTTGAATCAAAGAACTGTACGTAACCACCGTCATGTGTTTTCCGTTGTACTTTGTGTCTATATAGGACCTTTTCTATTCACACCCTTCTCCTTGACGCAATAGCAGTTTTGTCGACTCTATACACACTCTCGATCTCGCCCTTTGTCCTCGTCCGAGTGTTCCCGACGACACTTCTTCGGCCGTCCTCCGAGGTCCTTCTGGATCTCGACAACGGTCATCGTTGTCACTACACACACACACACACACCCGCACAAAGATTATCGGGACTTGACCTGTCACCTTCGATGTCCTGTAAAGGAATCTATTTATCGTCTTGCCCCATATAAAAGTATTTTAAACGAATACACAAAACACAAACCACAAAACCTTCTCAGCCTCAACGAGATCAATGGACCTACTAAGAGACCTCCAAAGAAGACTCGAATAATTACGGAAGATCGATCTAAGAACTCCTTGATTCAGAATCAGACCCGTCACGTCGAGGTGGGACCTTAACGTCTCCGAGGGAACGAAATTACCCCGAAGGGACCATCAAGTCGACCATTTCTTAGATGGACTTTACGTATAGGTGACCTCTTCCCTAACTTATGGGTGGGGTCATAAGACCGGACCTCTTAAGGAACACCAACGTTTCTCAGGTTATGCTGACTCACTGAAAGTGAAAGGGGACTAAATTACATACACGTAAGGGATGTTGTTACCAGGGGTTGGAAAAAGTGCTGACCAAAACACCTTCTGTCAAAAAGGTGTCTGGTCCCGTCCCACCCCCCCAACTAAATTCACGTAATGCAAATAACACGTGAAATAAAGATAACAACAATGAAACACTATATTAAATATTATTAATATGTTGAGTGGTATTACGTCATAGTCACCCTAGGGACTCGAGTAAAAGGACGTTGATCTACCGGGTAGACCCTCAAAACTATACTCAGACGTTCGTTATCTAAATAATGACAGAGACACGTCAGTTTGAAGAGACGATTATTACACATAAACGTCGACGAGGAGTCACGATCGTAGTGACGAATTCGAGGTCGAGTCTAGTGGTCCGTAATCTAAGAGTATCCCTCACGTGTTGGATCTAGGGAGTGTACGTGTCAAATGTCATCCCAAGTACAAGTATATTCTTAGATTACGGTGACGACTAGACTGTCCTCCACCTCGACTCCAGTATTCCGGCCACTACCCCTCGTCGATATTCATGTTTACTTCGAAGAGGGCAACGCGTGGAGGAGGACGACACGTCGGACGAAGGATTGTCCGGTGTCTGGTCGTAGCCAGACACTGGACCCCAACCTCTGGGGACGGGATCTCGTTTCCTTCCTTTAAGGTAACAGTCAACAAGAATTTAACTATGTCACAGTGGGGGAGTAGTCACTGGGTGTAGAACTTACGTTTTATCAAAAGGGAGAACTCTGGAGTCAAGAGTCCACTGTCGGGAAGGAGGTCAAGATATCCTCGAGGTTCTCCTGTCCTACACATAAATGAGTACTTGATGGTCACTTTCTTACCTACTCAAATCTTAAGACTGTAGAGGTCTGAGAACGACATGACGGGTACGATTATATACGGGTCTTGTCCGGACGAGGGTCGATAGTGACTAGGTGGGTATTTTTTATATTTAGTCTAGACAAAAGAAAAGCTCTTTACCTATTAGAACACTCACTTTCAGCGAGTTAGCACAGACTGAGACGTTGGGGTGTCTGACATGTCAGGAACCTTAAGAGGTCCGGTCTTACGACCTCAGTCATCGGAAAGGGAAGAGGTCCCCTAGAAGGACTGGGTCCTTAACTTGGTCCCAGAGGACGTAACACCCACCTAAGAAATGGTCGACTCGATGGTCCCTCCGGGTTCTTACGACCTCACCCATCGGGTAGGGAAGAGGTCGCCTAGAAGGAGTGGGTCCTTAGTTTGACCCCAGAGGACGCAACGTCCGCCTGAGAAATGGTCGACTCTCTCTATTCGTTTATCTTAGATCTATGTTCCTAACGTTCCATTTTCATAATTCATGAGACTCTTCGTGTCGATTTTACTCCAACCCATAAGTCCTTCCCCTAAGTTCCTTCTGAAGAACCTCATCCAGTATGTCTTAGACTCAGAACTCTCCAAAAGACTTTCTGTCTCTGTCTACCCTGGTTCTCTCCCCACTTCCTAAGGGGGACTGTCTTCTATGGATACCCACTACCGTATCTGACGTCCACTCTTTGACCTCCGCCCTCTCGACAACCCATCGAGTACGTTTGGTGGACCCGGTCTCCACTCCGCTCAGATTGGGACCTCTCCCCTCCTTTTCCTAGATTCTACAATGTCTTGACAACTCAGTACTCCCTGTTCCTACTCTCCCTAGTTCCAACAACGGTTCGAGGACCCGGACACTCGAGGGCTCGTCCACGACAACAGGGACTCTCATTACTTGTTTCCTTCTCCTCTCCTTCCCTGAACTTAAGTGACTCTCTGTATTCGGAGGCATCCACGGACTCCCTGTAGGTCTACCGATTCAGAACGTCCAGACTTGAGTCTATTCTCAACCTCCATTTCCAAATCCTCAATAAATACATCTTAATTATCAACCTTTTGTTTTGTTTTGATCCACCTGAACGGTTTTTTTCTTACTTCTTACACTTCAGTGTAAGAACCCCTAGTAGAATCGAAAAATCCTTCTCCCTCCCTTTTCGGTCTTTTCTAACAGTGTCTTTTTCACCGGGTTCCCTTTTGTCCTCGTACATCATAGAAACTTGACGTCCCCTCTCTCTTAAGATTCCCATGCCCACGTCTCCTAGTTTCGAACACACACGCGAGTCAAAGAGTCAGTACAGACTAAGAAACACCGGGGTACCCGACACCGGGAGGTCCAAGGAGACAGGTACCCTAAAAGGACGTTCTTATGTCCTCACCCAACGGTAAAGGAGGAGGTCCCCTAGAAGGGTTAGGTCCCTAACTTGGACGCAGAAGACGTGACCGTCCGCCCAAGAAATGGTGACTCGATCGACCCTTCGGGGTTTCTCCTAGTTTCCTCTCATTTCTTTTCACTTCTGACTCGTTTCCGGAAACCTACAACTCTACTTCTCCGGTTGGAACCTCCCTTGTCCCCGTCATCTCATCCTCGTCTTTGGTAAACGTTCTCTAATTCCACTAGTTCTTCACGTGTGTCACTCATCTTTAATGTGAAAGTTTTCAAACCACCTTTCGAACCAAAAAAAGACACACAAAACAAACAAAAACGGAAACTGACTCTCCTAAGAACAGGGGACTCCTTTTCCTGTATCTAAGTTCCTTTGTCTTTCCTTGTTTTACTGTCCTTTTTTTTTTTTTTGCTACTGACTAGTCATTTCTGAACCTCGCCCGACCACTCCTCCTTCGACCGACAGACACTTCACCGAACGCCACCCCTCCTCCGGACCGTACGTCTCCTCGATCCACCAGTTCGGGTTCAGGACCGACTCACGTGTCATCCCTGCAGACACCTCGTCCCCCTCGGACTCGAACTCCCGACACCTCGTCCAGACTATTCCTTACCACTGGACTCTCCTTACGGGTCGAATCCGTCCTGTGTCAACACAACTCCACTACGGTAACCATCACCTTGAACGACGGGGTCAAACCACTGAAACGAGCACTCGTCACTCCAATACTCCGTCCCTTCCACCCCTTACACACTGGTAATAGGGACGAGTCTTACCTTGGCTCCGTAGAACTCCTGAACCCAACACCCAAGTCTCAAGGTCCCCACTTCATTCTCTCCGGTCGTTCAACCGTACACGGGGGGCGGGGCGGTTGTTTCGTTATCCGGTGATCGTCCCTGACGTCTGGTAACGTGACTTCACCTCACTCTACCTTTTGTGTCCGGACCGTGGAGTGTCGTAACTCTTACTTTGGTCATACATCGCAAACCCCCTCTCTTATCCCTCCAGACCACTCCCACACTGGTACTCACGTCCCCAGCTCCACTCCGCGGCCCCGCGAGTTGTCTTGCGAACATAGGAGTGGAGGGGTGAGCACACAAGAGAGACGTCCTCGAGGACGTCCGGTTCGTCCTGGAAGTCGTAGACGAGTAGCGGTTTCTCCTCGTCCTTCTGGAGAACTCCTTCGCCCTCGCACTTGAGCGACGCGACTTCCCTCGGGACTTCCTTCTCCAAAGGTCGGTGCTGGCCCTCTACCTGTTCGACTTCCTCGTCATACTACGACTCGACGACCGGGACGCCCTCTCGCACCTCCTCCGGTGATTCCACCCAGGACCGGTCTCCCCCGTCCGTCCCGTGTCTCCTCCGGGTCCTGCAGGAGCGGGTTTGGATACAGGTAACAACCGGAAGGAAAAGTACTGTCTCACTTTGAGTCAAAGTAAGGTAGTAACTAGGTCTTCTACTTTTCACTTTCACAATCAGTGAGTCAACACAGACTGAGAGACGTCGAGGCACCTGACATCGGGTGGTCCGAGGAGACAGGTACCCTAAAAGGTCCGTTCTTACGACCTCACCCATCGGTAAGGGAAGAGGACCCCTAGAAGGACTGGATCCCTAACATGGACCTAAGAGGACGTGACGTCCGTCTAAGAAATGATAGACTCAGTGGTCCCTTCAGGACAACTAGGCCTGGAACAAGGGTTTGTCATTTGAGTCGTCAATACGACTACTGGTGGTATTCAGGTATTTGTATTTTTTAAATTCCTGTGACGAATTTTAGAGACCGTGTACCACTCTACATCTCCGGGTCTTCACTTGGGAAGGTCCTAAGGTAACGACGGGAACGACTACCCCGTCCTAACGTCTGTCCTACAAAGACCGTAGGAAGGGGGACGGGGTGAGACAAGAAAGACAGAACACTTCGGAAAACAATCTGCTAAGTTCGAGAAAAGAGTCGTGTCAATGTTCTCCCAATTACTCGACTTAACGGGTTTGGAAACGTTCTATTAAAAAGAGAATTAACTTAAGAACCGAGGATGTTTACCTAAGATTTAATAAAACTCCAGAAACCACACCCGGAACTTAACCGACTAATTCTTTTCCCCCTTTACTTCCCCTTTTACAAAACTTTACAGTACGGTAGAAATCCCTTTCTCCCCTTAATGTGTCACATTTAAAAAATACAAGAGACGGTATACATCCAATTTCTACTACTACTTTCTTGAGAATTATAACAAATAAGACACCACTACTGTCATTGTCGGGTCCCGACCAGTCAGGAGACCGGGGATGTGAGGTATCACTAAGTGACTAGAAGTCAGTGTCGTGTTATTAACGTCTATTGTTCTTCACTTTTTACCTAAACAAACCCATTGTCATTTTACAAACCCTTTTTATCAGCCAAACCCAAATAATATTGACTCCATCAAATTCTTTTTACGGAGAACAAGTAAACGGATAGAATTGAAAAACTCTAAACCAAACTCCCTCTTTTCACTTTGACTAATTTAAAAGTCACGAAACTCCCTGTATAGACAAAAAAGGTAGAGTAAAAGAAAGACACGTCGTCGGACCACAGGAACGTCGGACATACACGACGACGAAGAATCCCTTGCACGGTTGTCCGACGACTCATTTTATTAAAAGGAAACCTGGGTAGTGCAGAAGTAATAGAAGCCTGGAATGAAGTTTCGAACTCAATTGTACCAAATAAGTAACTTCCCATCAACTCCTACTATAAACCGTCCAAACGTCACAAAACTGAGATTCCTTTTAATTTGAATGTCGTGTGTGTCCTACGTCCTCTGAAATGACCTTCGAAGATCCAGGAAACGACAGTACACAATATTCGTCCCTTCCCTTGTTGCCATCCACTCCTTCATAGAAACAACATACCCTTACTCTATTAGACATTTCTAAATCCGAGGACTGAAAATTCGTAACGAAGTGTAATCTGTTTTTTCCTAGTGTAGCTGGTTTATGTCCGGTAAACGTTCAACTGTCACACACTGAAAACAGGAGAACAGGCACAGGGAACGTGTCATAGACTACGTACTAGTGTAGAGACGTCACAGACTACTCACTTTCACCTCCTAGTCAAGGAGAGTATTGACCTAAAAGTCAGGGATCATACACCAAGACCAATTTAAAAGAGGTCACTACTACACCCTCTAGAAAATCCTTCGACGACACAGAGACACTTAAAGAGACGGAACGAAAACGTAAAGGGACACCAAAGAATTTCTCCTAGTACTAACACAAAAATGTGGAGTAATCGAAAACGAAGACTTCCACAAACGACGTGTTTACACCGTCCTAGTATAAATTACCTTTTTTTTTAATCGTTACATTACCTGTCTACGACGGAAAAACAATGTAATACATATACACCCACGATATATTATCTTAAAAACATCACAATATAATTGATGAACCTTCTCTCTCTTAATTTATATTAAAAAATTAAAACATTTCACAAAGAATTTAAATATGTGGTCGGAAATCTGAAAGGGACAGAACTCTCCCTGAGTAGGTGATGACACTAATTTTCGAGTGCAAAACAATTCCTTGACGTAATCAAATCTTTCAAATAAAGGAACCATTCGGAATCCTCCGTCGGGTTGGAGGACCGTAGTCAAAGATTTAAAAACGGTGACGGGGTCCCGGTCTTTAAGGATTTCACGATAAAATAGTAACAGTCTATCGTTTATGAAGTAGGAGCGGCCTCGAACTCGTGATTTTCAAAATTTAACGATCTTGTAAACCACTTTTGGTAGTGTAATATAATTCTTACAAAATGTCCATAAGGTTTGTCTATGAGACATTTTCACCAAAAACATCTGGGTTTCTCGGTATGGAAAAATTCTTGTCTAACTAACGAGTTGTCTTCTCTTAAGTACTCGAGGGACCAGGACCCCCGAAACGACCCCGACTCCCCCCTACAGGAACATGTCGTCTCACTTGCATCAACCCCCGTAACCCATTCGAGGAAGTCAACGGTGGGGTGTCTTCCTCCCCAAGAAGTGCAACGATCTCCTAAGATAGTACGTAGAAATTTTCCTGACAACTCCTGAAGATTTACAACAAAGTATTGTATAAAGAAAAAAATTACAACACAAGAAAATATGAGAAAGTGTGAGAAGGGTCAAAACTTTTCCTTTATAGGAGAAAGAGGAACTCAAACACCGTCACCGACCCTAGGTGTACGTCTTTACCTGTCAGTCACACACTGACAGTAAACCCTCACTTTACTTCTGAGAGGTGTCGACAATCGTAGAATAAAATTAGGAATGCGAGAAGAACACGGGTCAAGAACTCGTTTTCTTCACATCAGCCACCAGTCACAAAAGTCTAAAGAGTCTCTGATCTTTAAAGAGTCTCTGAGTCCAGTTTAAGGTCGAGGAGATGGTTGAAGGGACGCACTAAGAACCTGGAATTCTCAAAGACCCCCGGACCATAACGGTCAAAGTCTTAACCTTTCTCATTTACGGGGTTTACTTCATCTTTACTTCATCTTTACTTCGATATCCTCTACCGAACACAACCACCGTTGGTCCTTTCTAAAGTACCTCCTCCGACACTCTCCACTCCCCATAAACCCGCACACTCGTACCTCCGACTCCTGTGACCCCTTGGTTCATGTCGTATTCCTTGTGGAACAATCCACCCTTGCACTCTACACACAGACCCGACCTCGGAACACCTCGTTCTCTTCAATTCACCTCACTTTCACAAAAGGCAAATCAGTACAGGTTGAGAAACGCTAGGATACCTGACATCGGGTGGTCCGAGGAGACTGGTACCTTAAAAGGTCCGTTCTTATGACCTCACCCAACAGTTGGGTCCTTAACTTGGGCCCAGAGAGCGTAACGTCCGTCTAAAGATTGGTAGACTCGACGTTCCCTTAGGAACTTCAATTCACCAATCTGTGTTTTTCTCTCAAAATTCTCAGTCTCTGGGACTAGGTTTCGTACTTTACACAAACCGAGAGTAAAGTTTGTTTGGTTAATATTTTTCGGTTTTTTTATTTTTTCTTTAGTAACCCCCGTAAATTTGTGATAGAGACATAAATGACTATCATTCTTTATTATATTTGTCTTAAAAATCCCTACTTTGTCACAATGACAAAAAGTTTCAGAAATAGAAGATTTCTTTGATTTCATAACCCAACCGGTGGTTCAAACAAGACCAAATAGACACTGTCGAATGTCTTTAGAGGTTTGATTAAAAAACCGGTTGGATTATAATAAATACCGACTTTATCTTCCGATAGACCTTAAACGAAACAAAAACAAAATAACAAAATTTAACTTCATATCAACTATATATGATAATCAAACTTCACATGTTGTATCACTAAGTTATAAAAATACCTAAATACGGTAAATTTTACTGATATTTATGTCCTACATAAGGGACACAACATGTTACATAGGAATATCGAATGAATAAAATATGTATCGTCAGACATGGAGAATTATAGGAGAACGGAGAGGGGGACTATTGGTGATCGAACAAGAGACATAAATCTTCAGACAAAGACACAACAAAATACCTTAAACGGAATTTTATCAAGTGACCCCCCTCTTTTACTCATCCCCATACCAACTTCGTCCTAATTGATACACTACTATTCACAATTTTACACCACTACTGAGTCAATTAATATGATAAGAGAGATGAACCCAAGTCAGGGACCAAACCCTTCTAGGGGACCTCTTCCCTTTCCGATGGGTAAGCTCCTAAGACCGGACCTCTTAGGGTACCTACCCTGACGTTTCTCAGTGTGTCGACTCGGTGAAAGCGAAAGTGAAAAGAGACGAAACGATTGCAAACTTTAAAACACATTATTTTACAACCTAAGAAAACATCATTAAAAAAATTTTTCTTGTGTTTTTTAAATTTTACCTTTTCTGCTCCACCTAGCGTTAACACGCCTGACGAACTTATGGGATTACGGTGCTGTCTACTCGTCCAAAGGAAAGGAAAGAAGACAAGACCGACACGACCGAGAAGTACCGACGGATCCGAAAGAAACCAACGTCTCTCTCCCCCGATGAGACGTAACGGCGCACGTCGGAAGAGTACGCTACCGAAGAGAACAACGTCTCGCGTCTGAGATCCCACACACCCGAAGTCATCAACACCACGCGCCCGAATCACCGAGACGTCGTACTCTTTAGAAGGGCCTGGTCCCTAACTTGGGTACAGGGGACGTAACCGTCCGGTGACTCGGCGGTCCCTTCAGGGTCTACTCATCTAACATTCACCACTCCCTCGTGAAACAAAAAATAATCCCTAGATTACCCCCGCACCGAGACATCTCCATACTGGTTCTTCACCCTCTCTAATCGTCAACCTTCTTACTCTCCATTCGGCACTCCTCCTTACTCGGAGTCCAGTCCCGACTGTCCTCTCTGGGGAGCCCCCGTACTACTCCACTCCGTACTACCACTCCCTCCTTCCTCTCTGGTTCGGTCCAGGACCCACGAACCTTCCGGAAAGGCCCTTATCCTTCAAAGGTCACCCCGGAAAGCCCCTTCGACCCATCACTCTCCGTCCCGTCGGGACAACGACCCGCTCTACTACTCCTTAGATGCTCCCTCCCCCTGTGACGAACCCCCGACACTGACCTGTCTCTTCCACCCGAATCCTCACCTCCTCTTTTTCCTCCTACATCTACGTCCCTGAACTTCTGTTCGTCGGTTCAGACCTTTATCTTTTCGTTCCCCTTTTCGTAACATAAACCGAATAAATTACTATGTAAACTCTTTAAAGATTTTCGTCGGACAAAAACATAATGTACGTAAAAACAACAACAACTCCTTTTTACCATTTGATTTTCAACTACATGAGGACGTCCAATTTTGATTTACGAAGACTTGTAAAACTTTCTTAACGTATCATAATATTAGGGGGTTTAGAAGGTCAAATTTTTTTTTTTAATCTTTCCATTATGTCAACATAGATTTAAGAAAGACACCCTGGTAGTCTTACTTTAGTCCCTTATACACATAATAGCTAATTTTAATGAACAAAAAATTTTAATCTCAACGAAATGTCCCAACATATAATACATGAATACACAACTCAGACACACGAAAATATCACAAGACGAGAAATATTAAAGAAAGATTACAATACGGGTGTAAAATATAAGAATTGGGAATCTCTTTAAAATAAGTTTAAGTCATTACAACTTTGAAAAAAAAGGGGAGAGGTTTTGACGGGAAGTTAATACCGGAATCCAAATACAAAGTGAGTCACTAAACCTTACAGTGAGTTTAAATATTTTTGTTTATACACGAAGAAGGGGTATCGTGTAGATCTAAAAAGGAAGGGAGAAAGGATGGTCAGACACTTGTTAAAGAAAAGTTTCGCACTCCAGTTATCTCCCAGTCTACCATTTTGGTCACGATTAGAGTCCTAGTCACCTTAACGGAGGGAATTCTCTTCCGATTAAGTCACATTTTAGAGTAAAGACAGAAGAGGTTCCCCCTCGGTCCAATCGCTCCCTTCGACATCTTTAGGCATAAAGGAGTCGAGAAATTGTAGTGTATTAGTAGGATGAGACTTCCCGTCGACAACTCTCATCCCTTACGTTTCTACGTCTCTGCAACCCCCTACGTCGTCCAAACATTAGTCACACGTCCCTTTCCTTTTACAGAGAAAAGATTACCCGGATCTCACTTAGTCTTGGGAGGTAGTTGTTTTCATTTTACCCTTTCTAAGTTCCAATTTTTGCAAGAGGAGAAAAAGGAAAAAAAAGGGGGAAAGAGATCAAAGGGGGAGGGGGCTTGATCGAGAATTATTAATTTAGTGAGAAGACGTAAGACAGGACTAATTTTTCATCGATTCGTCCTCCGAACCACACCACAAGATCCTACAAACGAAACTGGGAAGGTAGTTTCGGGGTCTGTACAGCGGAGGGACACCGAGACGTCTACCAAGGACCATTCGGAGAATACTCAGAACCACTTGTTATTCCCGTAGGACCGTGAAGTGAGGACCACAAACTGGACTCGACGGTGTCAGTGAACCGACACCCACATCTTCTGTCTTAGTCTCAGGGACTGTACGGGTAAGTAAAGGACAGTTTATAAACGCACATAAAATGGTGACGGGTAGTGACTCTTGTGCTCAGTCCGGTTGGTATCAAAGATCGAAGTCTCTAGAATATGTCAGAATACCCCTCTTTTACACGTTTATTCTCCTGCTACTTCAATATCCACGACATCCTCTAGTTCTTTCCGAATGATGGAAGTTACCGTCGGCAGTCCTCTCTCGATCGTGTAACAAGACGTTGAACTTTGGGGGGATCAGAAAAGACATGTTTTATGAATTCTTAATCTGTCTTGCTGTGAAGGAAAGGGTCCTGGAGAGACTCTCAAAGACCGTCATCAAGTAGAACTTGGACAACCGATACACGGGTTGAGGAAAATAAATAACAATTAATTTTTTTAATTTTTATTAAAAGAAAAAACGGATGCGGAACATCGCACACCATAAAATCCAGGGGCTGGTCCCTAACTTGGGTGTGGGGGACGTCGGGACGAAACCTACATAAGGACGTCGAGGACACTTTCTCCTCTACCTTCATCCTGAAAGTCCAGTGGGGTACGTGAGCCTACTGGGTCTTTTAGTGTCACTTAAGTGTACACCACACTTTTCGTTCACACCTTTGAATTAGTCCTCCCTTCATTTTCACTTCAGCGAGTCAACGCAGGTTGAGAAACACTGGGGCACCTGACGTCGGATGGTCCGAGGAGGAAGACACCCTAAAAGGTCGGTTCCCATGACGTCACCCAACGGTAAAGGAATTAGTCCTCCTCTTCATTTTTTCAGAGTAGGACCGGAACGAACGGACAAAGGGTAAACCTACTTCTCATTGGTCTCCAGTTCTGAATTTATTGAATCTTCTAAACTGCTGGTCATCAGTCGTAGTACAGGAGTGGTAACCCCTACCTAACAACTATGTCCAAACCTGAGATAGTCATTCATCAAGTAGGTATCAGTAATCAATTAATCCGTCAATACGTAGCTCGCAAAGTAAACACGGTGGTGACACGACCCAACACCCCTATTTTAACTTTTCTCACCCTCACTATCTGTGTACATATTTATACACATAGCATTATTCGCGAAACTTTACCTCCCTGTCTCCCTCCCTCCGCTTCGAAGGAACTCGTTTTACTCCTACCTTAGACTTCCCACTTATCTTTGATTGATCCAAAGGGACCACGGAGTCTGTCAGTTCTTAGACGGTCTTCACGTCCTCTGAGTCCAAGCTACGAACCCAACCCTTCTAGGGTACCTCTTTCCTTACCAATGGATGAGGTCATAAGAACGGACCTCTTAAGGTACCTGTCTCTTCGGACCACCCGATATCAAGTACCACAGGGTATCTCAACCTGTACTGACTCCATGATTCTGAAAGTGAAAAAAAAAAAAAAAGGATTTTTCGAGTGTCTCACAAGGTCCGTCTTCTTTGTCGTACACGTTTCCTGAACCACCACCCACCCTCATACCAGAGAAGTTCCATAACTTTCTTCCGGCCACTCCGACTCGACACTTCCTGTTGGCCTTCAAACCTAACTCTCCTTCACCTCTCATCTCATTCCTGGTCGAATACGTCGGACACACGTAGACTTCCTAAAAGAAGAGACGGGATTCTCGTTACCTCCTGAAAATATATAAATAAATTTGAATAAATAAAAATAACTTCCTATTAATGAAATGTCTTAAAACAACAAAAGACAGTTTGGAGTTGTACTTAGTTATCCATATGTATATAGGGGAGGGAAAACTTGGAGAGAGGGTAGAGGGAGGGGCAGGGTCGGGAGATCCAACTATGTCTCGGAGATAAACTCAAAGGACTCGGTATATCCTTTAAGGGTAACCGATCGATAAAATGTATACCATTACATTCCAAGGTACAATGAGAAAGGTATGTAGAGTGGGAGAGCAGGGGAGAGGGTACAGGTATTCAGATAAGAGATACAGACAAAAAGGTGACGACGGGACATTTATTTAAGAAGTCTTGGTAAAAAGATCTAAGGTATATACACGTAATCTTATTCTATGGATAGAAAGAGAAAGACTGAGTGAAGTGAGACATATTATCCAAGATCTAGCACCTCCTGAAAATTTATCCGCACATACATACACACTACACTCGTCTAAGAAAGCCACCGTTCCTCAGTCGAGACCAGAAATGTTCATTCCACAAATAAGTACGACGGTGAAATATAACCTCCGTGGTCAAGAGACCCAGAGAAGTCGTTAGGTAAAGGAAAAGTTTTTTATAAATACATAATAACATATGGGTACCGACTAAGTACAGCTACATACCGTTTTTGGTGATGTTATAACATTGCATTAATCGGAGGTCAATTTTATTGAATTAATTTTTTATTCATTTATTTTATTTTAACGTTTTTTTTATAAATACATATATAAATAGACACAACCCAGAATCAACGTCGTACACCCTAGATCAAGGGACTGGTCCCTAGTTTGTACCCGGGGGACGTAAATCTCGAACCTCAGAATCGTCGACCTGGTGGCACCTCCAGGGAGGTAAAGGTAAAAATTACACCAATAGTGGTCGTAGAGAGAGACGACTTCCCGCCCGTCTTCCCCTTCCCTTAACCCTTTACCCTTTACCTCTCAGGGTAAAACAAACGCTATAAAACAAGAAACGGTCGACAAGTAAAGGACTTAAATACTTGAAACAGGCACTCGTTCATCTACTGTCACCTATCCCTGGCACTTACTACCCTCTTCAAACCATACCACATAACCACCACTCCAAACTCTTCCTTTCAAAACAAAAGATTGTTCCTACAATATTACAGTACCACGATCTTTATACAAATCTGTAAATACCTTCACAATTATCTCTCTTATTGAATCATTCCATGAACAGATAGAGGGGTTTACCTTGTTTACAAGACTCTAGAGTCTTAGTAAGTACCTGTGGTGGGTCTCAGGTTTTCACACTCGTTTCGTCCTTGTCACCGGTGACAGACTCCCGGTCATCGGTCCACGTAAAGGTCAACGTCTACACCAGTTCGGTGCCTTGCCCCGTGACATTCGTCTCTTCGATCAAATCTATCGTTTCTACTACCGTGACTGATATTATAACGTTTATCAACGTAGAAATTGTAGAGTTTCCTTTTGACGGAATTAAAACAGTAGTCTTTAGGATGAGTCAGACACAATATGAAAAACACTAGAGAAAGACTTAAGACGGACTACGAATAAAAAGATTTCTGAACGGTTCTAGTAATTCATCTAAAGGTGAACCACCTTTTTGAACCGTGACAATACACTAGTGAGATTCGTCTTTTACCTCGTACAGTTTTCGAGATTTAGGTAATCTATTCTTCGTCACACCTGGGTTTATAGATGTTGCAGTTTCATTTAGTCCCATCTATCCCGTAAAGACCATCGGTCGGAGAGTCTAGGACACGTGGGCGGTGGTACTACATACGAAGGACACTGAGAATGAGGAACCATCCGGGTAGGGCACAACTTATCCTGACGAGATACACTGGTCATCCCTTACCACCTCAGACTGAAGGTTCCGATCTAGTATTTTCTGTGAGACCGACGAAGAACTTAGGGAACGAGACCCCTTTCGGTCCACGGTACAACACTCCCGGGAGTTCGTCGGACGCGTTTCAGAGTACACTACTTCTTGACTTCGGAGGACAGTCATCGGCAAACTTGGTAGAATCTTCACCTAGGAATTCTGGACGAGTTCGGAAGTCTACTGACGTCGGAACCGGTCATAGAACCCGGTTAGAGTAATCTCTGGGACTCGGTCTTGATGGTTTGTTTCGTGAAGGTCTGAGCAACGAAAGTCTTCCAGACACTCTATTATTTACAAAAGATAATAAAATCCAGTGACTCAAAACCCCAGTAAACAATACGTCGTTATCGATTGATTATGGTGTAAAACTGTTTCGGTCGAGAAGGTACGACGTAAAGGAATGTCGGTGACTGACGTCGTGTAGAGATCGTAGGACAGTGTAGGACCAGAACAGGACAAAACGACCTGACATAGTCAATCCACTACACAGTAAGAGGGGTCAAACTTCCTCCCTGGTAGGATAGGAAACGTAGTAGTCACGAAACGTCTCACGAGTCATTGATAGGAGACATACGAACTTAGTCTTACACATGATTGAACCCGTGTTATCAGTATATCAAATTCCTCTCCAGTCCTAAGATTTAGATCGAAACGAAAATAACTGAAATATTTTCTGAGGATCAGGAAGGACTAGAAATAAAGGAGACAACATTTGTCTATGATAAAAATAATAGTTTTTGTTTGGTTTTTACTTCGGTATACGTATACATGAACACATGGATACCTGATAGAGTCCTCCCTGAGTTTCACTATCACGTAAACCCCTGTTCCTCCCCCCTACGCTATTCTACTTTTGAAATGTTTTCTCGGATACTTTGGAAAATGTGACCGAGTCAGACAGGTTACTTGTCACTTTACCTCCACGACTAGACACGGAGCGGATCCGTCCGAATCTCCTTCGGGACTCAAATCACTACATACAAATGAAAAACAGGAACCCTCGGAGGCAGAGTCGAAACCAGGAATGAAAGGTAGACGACGGGTCCGGACACCCAAGACACAGGTACCGTAGTGAAGGTAGGAGTCTAGAGGAAAAGGTACCGGCGACAGACCCAAGTTCGGAGTAAGAGAAGTCGGACGTACCAAAGGTGTCGGGAGAGGAACGAAGAAGAGGACCAAACCGGAGAAGTCTGGTGTGGGTGGGACCACGTCCACCCAGTGGGAGATTAGGCGGAGACGGGGGTTTTTCAAGACTACCGGAGGGAGATCAATGTCAGTGTCGGTACGTACTCACACACGGTGGACGGACAAGTTGAGACTGGGAGTGACAGTAGGTACTATTCGGATCACGGTCGATGTGTCTTCTTCAGGGTCCGGGACCATCTGTGCATATGAGACAGGGGGGTACGAACGGTGTAGACCCGAAACCGAGACGTCAGGGGAAGGTAGACCTCGGGTCACAACAGGGCATCTGACTCATCTCCGAACGAAAGGTTTCTACACCCAGAACAGAGGCGACGAACGACCGTCATGACATAAAGTAAAGTAAAATCCTCATCATAACGTGTATAAAAATTTTTAACTTAAAGACACGTACTCAACGGTTTTATGGTTAAGAAGGAAGAGGAGGGTCAAGGACGCTGGTGGAACATTCAAGAACCCCTCTGTCAGACGCACCACCAACGGCAGATCCACACTAGGATGGATGAGAGAGACCCGTTGGAAACCGTTACAGACCTCTACAAAAACCAACAGCATTGACCCCCCTACGATGACCGTGGAACACCCACCTTCGGTTCTTACGACGACTCATGAGACGTGTCCTGTCAAGGGACGGAAGTCACACAAAAACAACTCTCTGACCTTACGTACATATGTTCACACATATATATATAAACACACAAACACAAGAAAAATACGTTACACACTGGAATTCGTATCAACCACTCGTCATCTGACTTACTGACTTAGGACAACCGTTTTGAGTGGCCACTAGGGGGTCTAGAAGAGACAACCCTTTTATTAGGATTCTCACGGACAGAGGGTCCCAGAGTGTATAAGATCGAAGTCCGACATACACGGCTGAGCGAGAGCACATAGCAGGAGATCTGAAGAGGGAACGGAAAACAGGAGACAGAGAGACTAGTCTAATCGACAGACAAGAGATTACAGGAAATGGTGGGGGATACGGAAACAGAGACGTCAATTTTAGGACGGACACGAGGTCCCGACTCGAGTCTACCGGAGGAGAAGCACATCAGGTCGTCGACGAAAGAAGTGAGTAACTCGTGGGGCCCCGGAAGCGAAGAGGACAGTGTCAAAGACACCAAACGAAACGGACATCGACAAATAAGTGAGTCGAGGACGTGTACTACGTTTCGGGACCCCAAGTCTCTACCTGTTCTACCAGAGAAGACAGGGTTCTGTTTCAACTACGAGAGTCACCCTGACACAAACCCCTCCAAAAAATTAAAATTAAAAATAAAATAAATAAATAACCGACGTGACCCAGAAATAACGTCACATGTCCGAGAAGCAACGACACGTACCCGAAATAGATCGACGACACTCTCCCCCGATGAGAGATCAACACCAGACACCCAAAGAGTGACTCGACCGAAGAGAACAACGTCTCGTACTCGAGATCTCGAACCTGAGTCATCAACGACGAGTGTCCGAGATCTTGAGTCCGAGGTACAACACTGTGTGCCTGAATAAACGGGGTGTCATACACCCCAGAAGACCTAGTCCCTAGCTTGGACACAGGGGACGTAACCGTCCGTCTAAATATTGGTGACCTGGTGGTCCCTTCAGGGACCTCTCCGAAAATATATCATACAGCTTGTCTTTATGTTTTTCCTCACTAAAGCGAGGTATATCAGTCCGGTCCTTTTCAACGATCCTCCCTGACTCCGAACCTAACTCAGAACCCTCGTCACTCTTATCACTCCACTAACTAAATCCCGCCCCTTCGTGCAAGACGACCTTTCTTGTAGTATTCGACCTCACACTTTGGAGACCCCAACAAGAGAAAACTCTGAAGTTGCCATCGGTCAACGGAATGAGTAAAAACATGACAGGTATATGAATGGGACCTTCACAATAACTGAGTCAGTTTAGGTTGAGAGACACTGGGGCACCTGATATCGGGTGGTCCGAGGAGGTAGAAACTCTAAGAGGTCCGTTCTTATGACCTCACCTAATGGTACGGGAAGAGGTCCCCTAAAAGGGCTGGGTCCTTAACTTAACCTCATAGGACGCAACATCCGTCCAAGAAATGGTAGACTCGGTGGTCCCTTCGGGTATCTGAATGGGATGCGTCAATTATCTAAACAAACACACAAGGACATGAATAAGTAACCTCTTCCGTTACCGTGAGGTGAGGTCATGAGAACGGACCTTTTAGGGTACCTGCCTCCTCGGACCACCCGACGTCAGGTACCCCAGTGCTTCTCAGCCTGTGCTGACTCGCTGAAGTGAAACTGAAAAGTGAAAGTAAGTAACCTCTTCCTTTACCGTTGGGTGACGTCATAAGAACGGATCTCTTAGGGTCCCTACCCCCTCGGGCTACCCGACGGCAGATACCCCAGCGCGTCTCAGCCTGTGCTGACTTCGTTGAATCGTCGTCGTCGTCATGAATAAGTCAGTTGTGTATAAAAACTCGCGAAAGGTATCACCTCCTTAACTTACCTATGTTTACCCAAATCGCACAATTCAGCGTCTGCCTGACGTCACCTTTGGCAATCTCATCATCCACCGGAGACGTCTACACCAAATCACTCGAACCTCGATGTCTATTTCAGTACACAAACACGGTTCACGTGCAATCGTAAGACCTTTATACACATTCTTGTGAGTCACCGTCTACATTGCCTTTCAGGAGGACGAGGTCACTAGAGACCTCTTGTCTTGACACACGCGGTCGTGACGATCCGACCAAAGTACTTTCTATCTTATTTCCCGTTCCACAAACAAACAGTACCACTAACACCGTCAAAAGTCCCAGCACTTATTTCGTCACAACAAAACAGTCACGATTCATCCTCAACTCACCCTCTCCCCTGTTCCCTCTCCTACAAAAAAGGATCCTGTAAGATTTCAGGACCTACCTAGAATAGGAACCCCTCAATCTTTACTTCCTCTCTTCTACCGGTTCACACGTATAAAGAAGAAAATTGTGAAGGGGAGAAAAAGAAACAATTCAAAGACGTGTACACAGAGTTCACACACCAGGTCTCTCTTCTTTATGACCGACACAGACCTAATTCCCTTTGAGACTCAGGTGAATGTAATCTTTTTTACCCGACCTACACGAAGTCTCTGAACGACCGTGTCCTGACCCCCCCTATTCAGAACGTTTACTTACAGTTATTTAGTTCGTATATCACTGTCTCGGGTCTTCTCCACCGTCATCCCTCCTGTGCTTACATAAACCCGTCTACAACGTGTCCTCCAACACTTTCGGAACAGAAAAGGTGGGGACGTAAAAGATTCTCGGAGTTCTACAGACAAGACGTGGTCCCTTTTGTAACCGATCTTCTGTCGTCTCCCCTCTGAGTTTACGGACGTGTAAATGAACTCTTTGTGACTCAAGAAGTACCGAAGGCTCGTTCTCGGTTTCATAATTATTTGAGACTTTTCACCCGTCGTCTAAACGGGACATCTCAGGTGTACCTGTCAGAAAACTCGGTCAACCCAAATATTTATACTGGGACCTTGAACTCAGGTCGGAAACGGTTCGGGGGTCCTCGTCATCTCACAAACTTAGGGACACGAAAGACTAGATGTCCCAGGAGAGATGCACCAGTCCGAAAAAAGAAGGTACTGAGATTCGGATACTGGAACAGACTCTTCTAAGGGTGACGAGGAAGGTATGGACCAAAGACTCTGGAGTCCTACGGTCCTTGACTGGGACGGACAACCCGAAGAAAGAGGGTAAGGACAACTCCTTGTAAAGGAACGTCGGAGGAGAGTGACGGTGAAGGGTATAGACAGAATCACTGGAAGTTCCGTCGTCGTCTGCGGACACGACACATGGCACTTGAAGGACGACGTACTTGACCCCTCTTTTGCACCGACCGTCCGTCACTTAGACATCGACTAAGTCCGAGGTACCTCTTGACCCCAATTAGTAAATGACATCAAGGGACGTCGGTGACTACAACTGGAACTGTTTTGAGACCGTCTTTAATCTCGGACCGGACCGTAAATTGATTGTCCTATTATACTGTCTCTTTATTGAAGAACAACTCTCCAATTAGGACAGAGGCTCAAACGTCAACTGTAAGTGTGTGTAGGCCACGACAAACGTAGGTTCACCTCTTGACAAACGAATGGCATAAGTACAACAAGTGGTCTGTTTCTACAGTGTGTTCCAGTCCCCGGACCGACATGTACCTCGACGAGTAGTACCGTCCTCCTGTTTTCGGTGTAACTACCGTTTCGGGACATCCTACTCCGTCACCTTGTCTAGACCCGAACCGCCCAAACCGTCCGCTTTGTCCGAGAGGTGGGGTGGAGGGGTCGAAAAGAAAATTTAAGTATCGGGGAAAAGAACTCGTCAAGACTTAGAAAATGGAGACCACGACCCTCTTCCAATTTGACTAAGTTGGAGGATCACATTTCAGATGTCGTGACGACGAAGATCTTCCATGAAGTCAAACCCCTCCGCCCCCGGAGAACGACATTAGACAAGAGAGGGAAGGGACCTTACTTTGGTCGGAGTCCCTTTACCTCTATCGATCCACTTTTCGAGATCAATTGATGACCTATTCGGACCCGATAATTGTTTATACACCATTAGGTTTCCACCTAAGAAGGAACGATTTCTCAATGGATTTACGACTAATCCACACGACACCCCAACGCGACAACGACGGACGTACCTGTACGTCAGTAAAGGGACAGGTTCCCGACGTCTCACACACCTGTCAATCAACGGGAGAAGGTGGGGACCGGGACGACAACAAGTCAACAATTCAGTACAGGTTGAGAAACACTAAAGAACCTGACGTCGTGTGGTCCGGAGGGACGGGGAGGGATAGAGGACCTCAAACGGGCTCAAGAACAGGTAACTTAGCCACTACGGTAAGTTGGGAGAGTAAGACACGTTACTAAAGTAATCTTTACCAAGATCGTATATCAAAGATCCAAAGACGAAAAAGATCACGTAACCGACCGTAAAAATAGATCGGTAGTTTATTGTTCGAGAGACTTGTTTACACATGAAACCCCCTTCCGTCGACCGGACTCTACCTCATACATTTCCTACCCTGGGTTTTCGGCTCGTGAGGTCGTCTTCCCCATCTCTTCCTTCCCGTCCTCGATCTTCCCTCTCCCGGCCCCGACCTCTGACCATGGGTCGAGGTCTTCTCTAGTCGGACTCTTCGTCCGTTGTTCCTGTCAACATCAACCTTCACACTACCCGTACCACCCCACGACACCTCCGTCCTCTCTCTTCTCCGTCCGTCCCCCTCCTACTCTCCCACCCTCCACCATCCTTCGTCCCTTCGACCTTCGTAGTCCTCTCAGACCTCAAACTCAGTGTCTAGATCTCCCACTTCCCTTCTTCCTACACAAGACTCTCCGTGCTCTTCCCCTGTCGTCTCCTACCCCCTACTCGGTACTCGATACACACTACGGTCCACCCTAAAGACGAGGTCCCTACAACCGAGAGTCAATAGGATCCACTCTCGGATCCTCTTCTCCTCGGTCATAGCCAAAATAACGTTATAATAACGTTATATAACTTTATGTACTAATAATTTATTTACTGAAAAATTTATTTTATTCTTCACACTCTTTGATTTTCTCCTAGTTGCTTGTAAAAACAGTAGACTCTAGATATTAGAAATACGGAGGACAAAGATCCCTGAGACAGTTATCGTAACTCGTACCGACACTTATTTACGTAACTTACGTCACAAGTTTTCTCGATATTTACAGTAAATAAACGGATACCTTTCATCCTGACATCAGGTTATTCACCATCGAGAGAGTAGACCAGAACCCGTCCTCAAACTTCTCTGAGAACCTTTCTATAGTTTTCCTCTTAAATTTACTGAGTCCAGGGTGGGTACTTTACTTTGATTATGAACAAAATTTTCTAACAAATACGATCGACCTTTAAATATGTCGGAAAATTTCTCCTCTGTCTGTATCAGATCCAAGGGTCACTAGGTAGACACTCGAACACCATAACGAGACACCCAGGTCCTGGAACAACAAGGATGGTCGACCGAACCCCGGTAGAAGGAAGGAGAATTTTGGTTGAAAGAAATTACGCAGTAACCTCTAAAGGATAATGAGGGAGGTTTAGTAAAGAGCTACTTGTCATGAACTTATCTGAACATAAATATAGCTCTGTAATAGTATAGTTAGTTATCTTACAATGATCAAGATCTTATAAAACCCCCATCAAAGCAATCCTAAAAGATATATCTGTCGGTAGAGTAAACATTTATCCTTAGCAAAATAAAAAAGGAAAACCAGACATACGTGAAATGAAGAAAAAGGACGGAATGATACGATCCATCTTGAAGGTCATGATATAACTTATTCTGACCACTCTCACCTGTAGAAGTGGAACAAGGAGTAGAATCCTCTTTTCGTAAGGTAGAAATGGTATTTATGTCACAATCGACATATTAACATCTACCAGAAATAGTTCAACCCCTACAAGGGGCATCAGTATAAAAAGTCCCTCAAAAAACAAAAGGAATAGATTTTAAACTTAGTACTGATCCACAACTTAAAATCATTTACGGAAAAAAGACGTAGGTAGCTATACTAGGACACTAAAAAGAAGACTAAAAGTTTACAACTTGGTCAGAACGCAGGGACTTTAATTGAGATGAACCAGGATCTCATATTAAGAAAAATATATAACAACTTAAGACAGAGGATTATGACAACTCCTAAAAACACAGACATAAGGGCTCCCGATAAACAAGAAATAAGAAAACCATGACAAAACCATAGTCCCATCATAACTGAAGTAGTTTACTTAACTTCACAAACAATGAGGAGACAAAAGACCCCTCTTCAACATATCTTAAGTATAAATAAGAAGAAATTTGTGAATCATATTAAGAAGTCGCTTTGGTAGATCCGGACCTCTAAAGTAAAAGTCAAAATTTTAACACTTAAGGTGAAGGAACTACAATACCCTGAGAAGTTTACTAGATAAAGAATAAGCCATTCAACACCATCAAACGTGAAAAACCTCTTAACCAGGTAAAGTAGATTCAACAGTTTAAATACACACATCCCAACAAACACCATAAGGAATTAATAGGACATCTACGAACGTCCCAGACATCACTGTCAGAGGATAAAATAAAACTTCCGCTTCCAGTGAGTCAGTACAGACTGAGAAACACTGGGGTTACCCGATACGTCAGGTACCTTAAGAGGTCCGATCTTATGACCTCACCCATCGACAAGGGAAAAGGTCCCCTAGAAAAGTTGGGTTGCTAGCTTGGGTCCAGAGGGCGTAACGTCCACTTAAGAATTGGTCGACTCAGTGGTCCCTTCGGGGACTTATGACCTCACCCATCGGATAGGGAAGAGGTCACCTAGAAGCACTGGGTCCTTAACTTGGTCCCAGAGGACGAAACGTCCGTCTAAGAAATGGTCGACTCGATGGTCCCTTCGGGTAAAATAAAATAAAAACTATACCCATTAATCATAAAATAGAAAAAGAAACAGTCAAAACGGTCTCCAAACAGTTAAAATGACTAGAAAATTTTCTTAGTCGAAAAACAAAGTAGAGAAAAAAGGGATAAAAAGAACAAAAGTTGAAGTAACTAAAGACAAAAAATAGAAATAATAAAGGGAGGAAAACGAACAAAACTCAAATATTATGAGTAGTAAAAGGTCCAAACTAAAAGAACAACCCAAACCAAAAAACCCCTTACTGTACAAACCTATAAAAGGACCATAGAAAGAAAATAACTAAAGATTAACCTAAGGCGACACCAGTCTCTTGTGAGATAAAAGTCAAGAAAA
Source organism: Capra ibex (assembly GCA_006410555.1). Taxonomy (NCBI): domain Eukaryota; kingdom Metazoa; phylum Chordata; class Mammalia; order Artiodactyla; family Bovidae; genus Capra; species Capra ibex. The sequence goes on from SJYO01034137.1 coordinate 39,315,747, forward strand.
TTTAAATAACTCTAAACAAGACACCGGGTGTTATGTAAAACAGTACCATTTACAAGGGACTCAAGAACCTTTTTTTTTTTTTAGACAAAATGATCTTTTCCTAAATTTTTACCATTTATGTCTAGTTAGAGTACCTATTTTTCTTTCTAAAAAAAGCACCCGTCATCTTTCTAACAAGGATCAACCCGTTCTATAAATTGGTAGAGGTCAGAATCAATGTGGTAAATGTTTTACCATTACTCTTACGTAAGAAAAATCATCAAATGTTTAAGTTGAAATAAACGTACGATTTTTATTCATCAATTTTTTTTCATTCATAGTCTAATAAACTGTCACTTCCAAAAAAAGGGGGTAAGTGTATCATTAACACCTAAAGAAAGGGGGTAAAATATCAACAAAATCATTTGTCCTTACGACCTTTTCTGAACGAAATTTAATTAAACCCGTAACGTATTCTCGTATTCCATCTTCTATTTATATACACAACCTAGTATCAAACTATCGTGCAAAAAGGAGTGTTATAAAAACCTCGTAGAAAAATCCACTCGTACAGACCTGGTAGGGGTATAAGAAACTACCGTCGTCGTGTCGGGTGACGTTACTAAATTGTCCCTAAGCCGGTGGACGACAGAGAAGACGACGGGGTCGGAGTAACTTGAGAGGACTCTCAGATCGTAAAAGGAAGATCTTTTTAGTTTCTCGGACTGTTTCCTTGAGTCGTTTGGTCCAGTCTCAGTCCTCTCGGTCCTTAAGTTTAAGTACTCGTCGACTCAATCCCCTGACCTTAGTCTCCACTCCCACTCAGTCCTGGTCCCGGGTCCGACTCCACCATTGGAACAGCTTAGTCGACGGAAAAGACCCTACCCCAACCCGAGTTGACACGACTTCGGACTTTGAAACAGAGGATGTTCCCAACCGGTGGTCTGTACCGGTCCCTTCAACCGGATCCAGTTCAAAGAGATGGAACGGACATGATTCAGTGGACAGTCCTTGTACATTTCGTTTGAAATCTCAGGGTACCGAGACAAAGACAGACACCTTTACCCTTACCATAACAACGTTTCCTAGTCCTTCTTCCATCCCTTTCCTCTCCTCTCCTTCCACTAATTGCTTATCACTATTTCTCCCTCCGTGTCCGAACCTCTCGTTCTGTCGGAAACCCGAGAAGACCTTCTTCATTAGACAAGACTAGTGGTTTAGACCACCTAGGATGGAGAGTTCATTTAGACGGACGAGGAGGAGACGGGGTGAAGACTCAGAGAGAAATTTGTCCTCAGAGACGAGTAACGGTACCAAACTAACTTGACTACTCTTGTCTAACAATGCTCACTGGTAGACTATGTATATGGTTCACTACCTTACTTATGACCTCTGTAACTCTCTAGGTCTCCTCTAGCTCCAGAACCGTCTCACCACTCACCCACTCCCGAAGGTAAAATACGTGTGACTCAGACTGACACAACACAAACTCCCCACAAACCCTGTAGGTTCCTCTCCAGAGACCACGTTCTCTCTCCGACCCGACCTCAATGGTCAAAACCAACTGTGGTCACCCGTGGCGTCATCAATTTAATAGGATTCCTTCTCCGATAAACTTAAGACGGGATTAAAAAAATTAAATTTTTAAAAATAATATATATCATCTAGGACAACCAATAGACAAAATTTGCATAGTCATATATGTACAGTTAGGGTTTGAGGGTTGGATAGGAAGGGAGGGACGATTGATCTCATCTTCCAGTAAGAGATTTAAGTAAGACACTCAGAACAAAGACAAAACACTTATTCAAGTAAACATATTAATTTTCCTTTTAAAACGTATATTCGTTATGATACTGTAAACAGAAAGACAGACTGAATGAGGTGAATCACACTATTAGAGGTCCAGGTAGGTGTAAGGATGTTCACTGAAATAAAGTAAGAAAAACCACCGACTCATTATCAGGTAGCGTGTACACGTGGTGTAGAAATAGGTAAGTAGACAGTTATCTGTAAATCCAACGAAGGTACAGGACCGATGACATTTCACGACGTCACTTGTAACCCCACACACATAGGGAATGATATAAGGGTAACTTTCCTATACGAGACCTTGAAGGTCAACTACAGTGTCGTCAACATCCGGACCGGGACGGTCGGTACGAACTCTATGACACTTCTATTTAATGAAAAAACTACAATAAAAAGGGTTGGATCAAGTCGACACAAGGACTACGTTACATCCGAAAATCACCTTCCTTTGAAGTCCCTTGTTTGTCCGAACTTTCAGAAAGATGGTTATGATAGTGTGATTTGAGAATTAAAGTGTAGTCCATCTTTTCTGGTTCTAGTTTATGATAAAATACACACATAAAACCCCTTTCCCCCAACTGAAACGATTAAGTATAAATAATATTTCTAGTTCTGGAAGAGGAACCCCTTACTTAAAAGGGTCCTACCATTTACCCAAGATTTGAAAAGGAAAGAGAAGAACTCAAATATTGGAAGAATTAAATAAAATGGAAGTCGGTTGTAATGAATAAAAATCCATACGTCTCGGTTCTTCTTCAATAATTACTCCGTTTAACCAAATACAAACAAAAAGACCATTTTCACTATGACCCTTGTAAACCTTATGACCCTATCTTATGAAAAAAAAAGGGGAGTGTCATAAAAAATCCTTTAGACTCCCAAACCACAAGAGACTATAGCCATTGTTACATTTGCAGTGACCTACGATAGTTTAGATACATGAATTTAAAACCAAAACAAGTACTAATCTTGGCCCATATCAACGAACGAAACATCCATCACGACTAAAACTCTTAGAGCGGAAAGGACCGACGAATATATTACACATCCAGATCTTACTTTTCAGTACAGAAGACGGGTCTACGTTATCTCAACCCATGTTACACAAGTCTACGACGACCCATATGATCTACCTCCTTTTTCTTGAAATTCCATCGGAAAGAACTTTCACTGAAGTCCTAAGACATTGGAAATCTATACCAAAGTCTCATATGTTATACATATTCAAACAACAGTCTACAAAAGGAATTAAATCCTATCTGAGAGACCCAATGCACCACTGAGATATAAATTAACAAACTTCTTGACTGTTTGACTAAAAATTCCACTAACGGAGGGAAATGTAAGGGTGGTCGTTACACACTCCCAGAGTCAAAGAAGTATAGGAGGGGTTGTGCACAACAATAAATAGAAAAATTCATATTGGTAGGATGACCCACACTTTACCATAAAGTAACACCAAAACTAACTATAAAGGGACTACCGGTTACTATAGGTCGTAAAAACGAACAAGAGTAACCGGGAACCATATAGAAGAAGCCTTTTGACAGATAAGTCTAGGAAACGGGTAAAAAATTTTCAACCTAACAGAAAAATCATAACAAAATTGTTAAGAAGTATATCAGATCTATGGTCGGAGAATAGTGTATATATTAAACGTTTTACAAAGAGGGTAAGATACCGAACGGAAAAGCGAAAGAACTATAACAGGAAACTTCGTGTTTGTAAAATTTAAGAGCACTACAAGTCAAATACATCAAAAAGAAAACAATCAACATAGTACAGACTCTTTGGTAACTGGTTTAGTCGCAGTACTACTCAATGAGAAGAAGATCCTTAAGTCATCAAAATCATAATGCCAAAAATATCAAAATCGACAATGTAAATTCAGACTCAAGCAAAAATCAATTCAGAATTCATACCACACTCCATCACCCGGTCAAAGCAAGAAAAACGTAAATCTATAGTCAACAGGGTCATGGTAAAGGAAACATTTTTTCAAATAAAATAACTTCAAATCAACTAAATTTTATAACACAACTAAAGACGACACGTCGTTTCCCTAAGTCAATATGCATATATATAACAAAAAGTATAAGAAAATGTAATGCCAAATAATATGTTATAACTTACCTCAAGAAACATGATGTGTCATCCTGGAAGAAATAGGTAAGATATACACTATCAACGTAAAATCTTTGAAAAGAACGGGGTAACTTACAGAAACGTGACAAGAGAGAGACAAGTCGACACGAAAGGGTTCTGGGAATTGACAGGTTCATGGGGATCTGAAGTTCAAACCGTCACTCTGGACCTGTAATCCCTTAATTCTGCTACTGGGATTTCTCTGACAAGTTTGGTCTTCCTTTACTCTATGACGATACACGATTCAAGTCCAGTCCCAATGACGAGAAGGTCCACCCATTCTCTGACTCTCCTTTTACTCTATCCAACGTTTTTTGTGTTTCCTACAGTAACTGGGACTTACAGATCTCCATCGTGATTTGTGTAAAACTGGGACGAGACGCACGTTGAAATGACTCCAGTGAACCGGTGGACCTCTCTAAATCTCTAAACCTGAAAGTAAGTCATCCGTTGTTGTCAATGAGCTTTATCATTCTTTTTCCTTTACTTGAATTCGTCATCTCTCGTTCCCAAGGAGTATTACCGAGACAATGATTTTTCGACACACTGGAGTCCGTGGGACGAAGGTGACGTGGAAGTCAAGAAAGGAACAGTTTCGTCCGGACCTAATTGTAGGAGAACCCAGGAAAGGATGTAAATTCAAGACACCTCGACCATATAAACTTCTATTGACAGTTGTACCAGTCCGAAGCGCTAAATCTTTAAGACAATATTTTTTCTATGGACATTCACGGTCTTTCAATTCTTTGTGAGTCTATTTGTGTACGTGTGTGTGACCACGTCGATACCGAGTCCCTCTGTCGACTAACTTTCTCGAGGGTCACCGGTCTCGACGTTGTTAAACTCGTGATGTCATTTCCTCATAACTTAATATTGGGGGTTACATTTCATTCATGGACACCTACGTATGACTACCTTTGTTTTCCAACTTATTTATTTATTTCCCCCTTTCTATCTATTCAGAGAGAATTTATTATTAAGGTTCATTAAATATTTCCATGAAACGAAAGTTCCTCCATCTCAAATCGAGGGGTGAAAAATTCACACCCAACATGTATCACTGAAGGAAGGTGTCTCATGTCAAACCTTTCTCCCACTTTCTTCTTATTTTGAAATAAACCCCAGTCACTACTTTGGACTGTGGTGACGGAGTCGGCTCTTAGTTCCAGCTACAGTAATCACTAATTAGTGTACCCATCGGGTCTGGGAACTATTACTAATAACCTACCGTAGTGACTGAGTTGCCTGTACTAATACTTGTTTGAGACCCTCTACCACTTCCTGTCCCTTCGAACCGTACGACGTCAGGTACCCCAGTGTTTCTTGACCTGTACTAAATCGGTGACTTGCTGTTGTTTATTACAGTACCCTTACCGTGAATTGGAGACACCAGAAGAAGGGACTTTAGGTGTTGGGATCAGATTAGTGCTCCTTTTTGTACTCTTTGGAGGATTAACTCCTCATAAGTTGTTTATGAACTGTTCATGAGAGGTTTGACAGTTCCAGAAGTCTTGGTTCCTTTCAGACTCCTTGACAGTATCGGTTCTCCTTCGACCCCTCTGTCCTACTGATTTATATCCACCGTAGGTCCGACCTTGACTTGTCTTTTCCCCGTAATTTTGATTCCTTCTGATTTACTTCGTACTTGAAAACAAGTGTCATTACATAGTCATAACCGAGTAATTAATACTGTTTACACGGTGTGATTACATTCTACGTTATTCTCTCCTTTGACCCACACTTCACATACCCTTGAAACATAATCGTTGAAAAAAGATTTTAGATTTAGACAAGGTTTTAAAATGAATTTTCTTGGAGGGACCACTTTTGACGACTGTGGGTTAAGTCATGTAGAAGACATTTCAGTTGAGACTAGTCGGAAGAGGTTATGGTGGCGGAAGAGGTGACGGGTAGTAAACGTCGAGACAATGTGGTGTGACGGGTTGATCGGACCCTCGAGGAACAAGTAGAAGTACGTGTCGGAGACCGGACGTCCTCCCTGGCCCGTACAAACAACTGACTATTTTACTTCGTTACTTACATTCTTTTTCATAAATTACCAGAGAATCCACGTACTGGAAGCAATGACACCAGTGATATGAGTTTCTAGCTGAAACATCGAGTCTCCGACTTAACATTAACCTACTACTACGGTGCTACGTCCGACTCTTTCTTTATGGAAAAGAAAGATGAAACCTCTTGTCATTCCAAGTGTCACTTTAGGACAGTCAATCTCACGAGACTCATACATAAGTAAGGTTCACCCTAAGTGTATCATGATGACTTTAGTTGAGGGAATGAGGGATTGGGAGGTCGAGAGAGGGTTCAGAAAGATCAATCTCTGAAACAAAGAAGTAACTTCCGAAAATGAGAAACTTTAGGAGTCAATGCTACTGACGAGACCTCCTCCAGTCGTATAAATAGTAGACCTCAGAAGCGAAAGAGTCTGACTACTTACGTCTTGGACCCTCTTACCCATCTTTCTGTCCATGGAGAAAAATTTTAAATATTATGTTAAAAACTTTCGAAGAAAAGCAAATGTTAATGACGTTTTATTTCCGATATAAGGGGTATAACCTGTTATGTAAGAACTTGGATAGAATGTGGGTCATCAAACATGGATAGAGAGGGGAGGGGAGTATGAGGGGAGGAGAAAGATTGGCATCGGCAATCAAAAAAGTAGACATAGATACTTAGACGAAAAAATAAAAAAAAGTGACACAAGTGATCAAACAGAAATCTCTTGCTGTCTTAACCTGTCAGATGAATAAAGTGAATTGTAGTCCGGGAGGTTCAGATAGGTACAACGACGTCTACCGATTCAAAGTAAGAAAAAATACCGACCTATCGTAAGGTAACATGAAGAATTACGTATTTGATCTCCTTGACTTGGAGAGTCACCAGGGTCTTTTACTCCGAGTTTTCTACTCCACCCGGGTTGAACTAAATGAAGAAGTCTCTGTAGTATATGTGAGATTTAATATGAGGTGAGGATGTACTATCGTGTCCCGTTTCTACTTTACGATACTTCAAGAGTAAACTCCCCGTCTAAAGACCTTCGTTATCCAAACCTCGACAACAAAAATATGAAGCTGTAAAAAAGGTCCTACTTAGACTCCGTCGAATGTTCTCATATATATTATGTTATTTTTATGTATATTAATATTTTTTTTAATACCTTCGCATATTTAAGTTTATGTCAATTAGAACTCCCATCACCCCTGTTTTCTGTCGGGTTAATACATCAGGTTTCTAGTACTTTCTCTTAATTTTTACGCCGGGACTCTAAAAATCACCAATCTCATTTTTTATTTATACTAACCATAATTCTATGAACGACAGGTATTCCCTTTTTCGTTAAAGGAGTCTCTTTCATTTCGAAAGAAAACTGTATGTCAAAACTTTTAATGTGGGTTCAAAGAAAGGATCGGACCCCTAATATCTCTGAAGGACTCGTCTCTCTCCTCCATCTACGACTCTAGGTCTGTCCGGGCGTAAATACGACAGGAGTCCGAGTGTCGTTTCTCCTTGATTTCTCGGAGAATTACTTTCACTTTCTCCTTTCCCTTTTCGACCGAATTTTGAGATGTAAGTTTTTTGATTCTAGTACCGTAGGTCAGGGTAGTGAAGTACCGTTTATCTATCCCTTTGTTACCTTTGTCACTCTCTAAAATAAAAGAACCCGAGGTTTTCTGACGTCTACCACTGACGTCGGTACTTTAATTTTCTATGAACGAGGAACCTTCTTTTCGATACTGGTTGGGTCTGTCGTATAATTTTTCGTCTTTGTAATGAAACGGTTGTTTCCAGACAGATCAGTTTCGATACCAAAAAGGTCATCAGTACATACCTACACTCTCAACCTGGTATTTCTTCCGACTCACGACTTCTTAACTACGAAAACTTGACACCACAGCCTCTTCTGAGAACTCACAGGGAACCTGACGTTCCTCTAGGTTGGTCAGGTAGGATTTCCTCTAGTCAGGACTTATAAGTAACCTTCCTGACTACGATTTCGACTTCGAGGTTATGAAACCGGTGGACTACACTTCTTGACTGAGTAACCTTTTGTGGGACTACGATCCTTTCGAACTCCCGTCCTCCTCTTCCCCGGTTGTCTCCTACTCTACTAACCTACCGTAGTGACTGAGTCACCTGTACTCAAACTCGGTCGAGCCGCTCAACCACTATCTGTCCCTTCGGACCACACGGCATCAGGTACCCTAGGGGATCAACTGACTCATTGACTTGACTTGTCCGAGTGATATCTTTGGTTTGTCTAGTAACGGGACCTCAGAACTTATCGGGACCCAAACCCATAAAGCAAAGGAATAACTCTTAATACCCTCGTGTAGACAAGAGAACATAACCACCCTTTTCCCCGGAGCAGTTCGACGGGCTACATCTGCGTACTCATAAGTCCTAAGACTGTAGACCAATCTAGAGTCCTTATTCGTTCCACTCCTGTCGTTCTTATAACCAACCCTTGATTACGAAAATTATTACTCACGTACCAAAATTCAAACGGTACTCATTTTAAACGTCCACTATTTCAAGTCAGTGTAACTAAGAGAACAGTAAGAAATCTTTTATAATATTCAAGTGTATTGTCGACTTCTTTCTATACCAGGGACCTTCAGTCTTTTTTTGAGTAAGTCATAATAAATTTAGTACGAAAGAAGGAAAACTGTCCCAATGATTCGCTCCTCTAACCCCAATGACTGGTTAAACCCTTCTTAAAAGGTCACTACCTGTCGTTCTGAGAACCGGGTCAGGACAATTGAATAAAAGGTATTTTTTCTGTGTCTTTCGTATGAGTAGGTCAAGACATCCACTGGGGGTCGTCCGTCTCTTTCGGGTGACGATTTACTATCTGGACTTCAAGTCTTACCGGAGTTGTCCGTCCTTGTGGTCGAATTTTCAGTTGAACTAATTTGACTTTTCTATATTTACTGTAGAGAACAAAGAAAAAGAAAATATACAAACCTTACGTCCTAGGTTCCGACTCATCCTTAATCCCTACTGGGATTTCAGGTGTCTATGTGAGTGCACATAATTCAGTTGTATGACAGTCCGAAGTAAACTTTTTTTTTAAAAAAATTAACTTCATATCAACTAAATGTTATAACACAAAGACCTCATGTCGTTTCGTTAAGTCAATATATATAAGGTAAAGTATAAGAAAAAAGGTAATACTAAATAATCTCCTATAACTTATATTAAGACAATATGTTATCCTGGAACAACAAATATATAAAATATATATCATCAAACATAGACGATTAGGCCTTAAGGATTAAATAGGGAGAGGGTGTGGGAAAACCATTGACATTCAAACAAAAGATACAGACACACAGACAAAGACAAAACATTTGGTCAAACACAATACAAAATCTAAGACGTGTATTCAATATAGAATACTATAATCAGAAGGAGAAAGAATGAATTCATACCAGTAGAGACCCAGGTAGGTACAACGACGTTTACCGTAAAAAAACACACACACCGACCTATCAATAAGAGAACATACACACATGGTGTAACAGAAATAGGCAGGTAAGTAGACAGTGACCTATAAATCAACGAAGGTCAAGAATCGATAACACTTATCACGACGATACTTGTAACCTCATTGCACGACAGTTTGAAATCTTAGGAGGTTTGATGGTAAAGTACCTAAGTCTCTCGAACGTTTAAGAATTTAAGACAAGTTGACGACACCAATATTATCCGTGAACTATTGAAAGGGGTGAGTCACCAAAAACCGTTTGTCGTTCATAAATAACTCGAGGTCAACATATATCCAGTTCCATGACCTCGACTCTTCCATTTACTCTGTACTAGAGGTAGGGTTCTTTGGGTCCGGAGAGAGGATTAACACACGTCCACCACCTGCTTCAGTATACGGGGACAACATGGGGTGTCATGAGTCTTCTCATCATATTTGTCATTCGTGGGTCTCTCTTTACGGTTTTATGATTAACCCCCATAGTCGGACTTTTAGTGAATCTTTTAGTCCAAGTGTTCCGTTCTCTTGTTCCCCTGGTTTCTGAATAGTAAAAATATACGGATACCAGAACGGTAAATTTTTACAAAGTAATCATCCGAGTAGAGTACTGAGCAAAATTTCCACATCAGTAAGATACAAAAATCTATTGACCTATCACACGTTCCCTCGACCTCCCCGACCCTTCCTGGACACAAGACTTAACCTCTGGTCTTTCGAAATGACTACTACCTTTGTACCTCTTAAGACAGAAGAGCGGAGTAGACATAGAGAGACAACGTCGAGACAACTTTAGGTCCCACACTTTCTCGGGTGGAGACGGTGGTGGGACAGAGAACCAGGAAAAAAGGGGAGCCGTGGACCAAAGTCGTGAATTGTGGGAAGGGAACACTCACCGAATATTATTTGACGAGTATATGCTTGTCCGGTAATTTTTATCTTTTAAGTCTTCGTAATCCTTCCTACCGAAAATAAAACCCTTTCCTGGGTTAGGGTACTTGAAAGACAAGAAAGACAGACCCTACTTCACCCGGACCAAGAAGTCAAATCTGTCTAACGTTTGCCCACGTGCCATGCAAAAGGTGGGGTCTTGTTGACCTCACATAGAAAGAGACAAGTAAGGACTCGGGGTAGGCGAACACTCTCACGCGTCGTAAGTCGCCCATAGGGTGGGTCGTCTGAGACCGGTTCCCACAAGGACCTTAACACTCGCAGACCCGCACTCGGGTCCGGGACCGTTCAAACGGTAGGGAGATTTACAGAGGTACACGAGGAACACGTCTTGAGCTCATCCCGACCTTCCCTCGCGGAGACGAGACCTGAGTCATCGAAAGAGAAACGAGAAGGGAATCCCTAAATAACGGGTAAACTGTCCTTAACACTTCTCCTAAAAGTAATGGAACTTTGAGGAGGTTCCGTCCCAGAACAAAATAAAAAGGAGTGTAAAAACCCCCGAAACTTCAGATGTCCTAGACAAGTATATTGAACCACTATGGGACACCCAGTGACTTGGGACCTGAAAGGGACATCAAAAAAGTCTTTCAAAGAGGAATTTTCAATGACTTTATCGAGTGGACGCACTGGGAGACTTTAGTCGACAGTCGTTAACTAAACGTGATATAGGCATAAGAAGAACAAAGGAAAAAAACCGGAGAAACACACCATACACCTAGAATCATGGGGTTGGTACCTAGCTTATAAACGGGGGACGAAACCCTCGAGCCTCAGAATTGGTGGTAGTCCTTTCAGACAGAAGAACGAAAGAGTTAGTTGAGTAATTGGAGGTTCGGAAGGGACACAACCGGAGTAATGGTCGAAGGAGCACCTAACTTTCTACATAACTGACTTTGAAGACGGTGAAGAGTCTGGAGTTCCTACAAAGTTGGACAGAATTATCTTCGGGAGGGAGGGAAGGTACTGTTCTTAAGGAGGACGGACAATAGGCCACCAAAGAAATTTTAGTTCGTAGCATTTTGGACTTAAAGATTAAACTATAGATACCACTGAGACTTTTCGTCGGAACGAAACGAGAAAACTGGACCCTGGTGGTGGATCCTCTCTCCTTTTCTACTATCATTTGTAGTCGGGCTCCCCGATAACCGAACAGATGCTCTTATCTCCATATCGGTGAGAGGACAAACCCCCAAAACATATACTTTAACAAATATTCGTTGAAACCCCTCAATGAATATTTGTGGTTCATCCTCGCAATTTACTTAGGTGTAACAGAACCTTTCATATTGAACTAAACCGACTCCTGATCGTAATAAAAAGAACCACATCTAACTGAAAGTATTTCGTAATCACAGGGTCAAGTAACATCGAAACCGACTGTGGTTCACTTCCCACTTCTATACTTCTTCCGTCAATACAAGTAAACCTCCGTACTGAAACCTTCGCATATTTGACTGATCAACTGTTCTTTTTACTTTCGTATAAAGATTTTTCGGTTCTTACGGAATCGTTAGGTCTATTTACGACGAACATTTTTGTTTTGACTATTGGTCCTCACTGACACCTTACCTCGGAGCACTTGAGACCCCTCACTTCTATTCTATTTACCCACTTTCTGCTCCTCCCTTCACACACAAAGGTCCCTTTTATAAGCGTTCAAAAAACACTTCCCGTCGACCTATACGAGTGCTTCTGCTGTTTGTACAGTTTATTTTTGTTTGGGTTTGGTGGCACAATGGAAGAAACATCCGAGAAGTTTGGTCGTACACTGAGAAAGGTCATCTTAACAAGATTAATAGTCATCTGAACAGATGACCGGTCCATCTCTAAGTACGAACTGAACTATGAGCCCAACTCATGTCGGAAGGTGACGGATTGTCCAGTGAGAACACTTCCTTAATGGTTCTTGACATTCTCTCTCCACCCGAGGGACCCGACACCTCGACCTATCTGGGACAAACCTGGGTCGGTACACTAATCTCCGCTCAGATTCGGAGTCAAAGGTACAGTCATTTTACCCCTATTACTGTCCCGGAGTCTCGACTCCACCCCCACTTCGTGCTACCAACCGTCGTGTCGACAGTGTCACCAGAGTCCGGTCCTTCGTCTCTTCCCGCTCCCCGACCCGTCTTCCTGGTAAGACCCGTCGGTAGTCTTGTCTCGACGTCTCCTCGACGTGGAGGATGGGGACGGGAGGACCCAACCTAGAACCCTCCCACCGTCACCTTTATCTTCCAGTCCCTCACTCTAAACATCGACGACGTCCAGGGACTCCCACGGACCGTGTAGACCACTGAAGTTTGTTTCCCGTGATCACTGGCCAGTCCGGTTGTCCTTTTCTTCAGAACCCGTTCTCCGGAGAAACAAACGAGGACACACGCACACGGACCAACCGGGGTCGTCCGTCCTTGATCGACAAACAAAACACCTTGTTTCTTGTCCGGACCAATCTAAGCCCCCTACCCCCCACCATGGACTGTCCTAAGGAGAACCGATTTTGTTTGAGACCCTCTTCACAGACCCAGACCCAGACCACACACAAAGGGACAACGTCTATCCCTCCCCTTATTTCTGTGTGTATGGGGACGAAGTCGAGACTAGGTCGTTTCAGTTTCGGGGTCTTTTCCCAGGACCCACTGGGGTGCGAGAAGTAGAGTCGACGAATAAGTCGGAGGGATCCTCACAGGAACCCCTGTGAGACACCGATTGACGTCTCACCCCAATTACTCTCCCCGACAGCAAAGGACACTACCCCGTCAAGGTGTCCTCATCTCCCAATCCCATATCCGACCCGTCTCCCCGTCTGGGGTGTCCTAGACATACATCACCGAAATTACAGTTGTGGTGTTACACGACTTACACACCCGACCCGTCGACGGGAGCATGTACCCCTTCCACCGAGACGCCTACTGGTGGTACGTCTCTCGTGTTCACTAAACGTTCCTCCACGAGTGAAGGATCAACCGTCTGGGAGGACACGGGACCGGGGTCACGTGACGGAGAGGACGACCTCCCCTTTCAACTTTTCTAGAGAAGGGGAGGGAACTCCTAGCGTCTACCCCCTCAACCAGATCAGCATGTCGTCTTAGATGGGCCTTCGTCGGTCGGGAAGGCTCGAAGACGTGGAACCGTCCACGACACAAAAGAGAGACGAGACGGAAAGGGAAGGGAAGAGAAGAACCGCGGGTCGTGAACCGTCGAAACGAGTAGAGTGGTCAATTCCGAGGGAACGGAGGGGAGGGTCTGGTCAACCAAATATATAGGAAACACCTTATATAACATAATACGAAAGAAAAAAAAGTAAAAGCGTATCCAACGAGTATGAAATCCAACGAGCAAAATCACCACAAACACACACATATAAACTAATAAATGAAACCCGGTCTACGACGATTTAGATCACTCGTTTTGACCTGTGAACAAGGGAACGGAAGTCTTTCAAAAGTCAGATCACCTTCTTCTAAATTCCCCTTTTCAGTACACTCATTTATGTTTAATGAACGTATCAAGTACATGTTTTATGTTTCCAAGTACATTCTTCCCCTGACCCTAAACTGGATCAGAACCTTCCAGTCCCTGACAAAGAAACTCCTCCACGACTAACCGCACTCGTCCTCGAGTACTTCACCTCTCCACCTCCGTCTCAGAAGGTCCGTCTACACGTTTCCGGGACCCCACACACCCTTGTTCCGTATCCTCCTTTGTACTTTTCCGGTCACCTTCCTACCCAACTCACTCCTCTTCTCACCCTACGCTATCACTACCCTTCCATCCATCTGGTACAATCGGGACACCTGCCCCAGTCTCCAAACAACAAAAACGGAGTTCTCGTGTCCTTCTCGGTAACTGTCTAAAGTCGTTCTCACCTGTACTGGACTAAACCCTAAATCTGAGAAGAGAGGACGGAATCACACACCCCTGACTTAACTTCTCCCACCTTTTCCCCTCTTCCATCTACTCACTCCTCGGAAAACGACAACAGGTCCTTCCTTACGACCGTCGAACCTGACCACACCACCGTCGCCTCCACCTCTTACCTCCGATCCAGACTCTATTTAACCCTTGAGAACCCTATTTCAATTTACCGAAAAGGACAATATCCTGGAGAGTCTTGGAGATGACGAATCCGACTAACACCCAATACTGAGAGATTCTGCTGAGCCGAAATTCTTAAGGAGTCTTAATATACTGGTGTTTGAATAAAAAAAGTTTTCTAGAAGGTGTTAAGAAAACAAAATATCTTACGAAAGACCCTTTACGACACAGTATATTAAGAAAAAACGTCCTATGAAAGGTGTCTCCCAAGACCTATGAGATGTTTGCGGACATTAACCCTTACTTGAACTGTTATATTTTTCTCTTGACAACCGGTGTTTCAAACTTCTAAACCTGTTTTAGTGTAACTTACGTATCTAGGTTCAGTCATATCTTTCCAAAACCTCCGGTCTATCCTCAAACTTAAGTAAAACAACAATGTATAACCCACAGCAAGACCTGAGGCTCGACTCTACCCAACACTACCTCCACAGTGGAACCGGTGCAACAATACCTCCTGGACTAACTTACTAGTTCGACACTCCATACATAATCTTAACCCATAGGAGAGAAAGATCTTACTTCATCTACTCCGAGACCTGAACCCACAGTCTCATACTTACCCTTTGCGTAGAAAGTCCAACTCTTCCTTTACATTCGACAAACGGAAGTGTGGGAAAGGGGCACCGTCCGTCGGCGACAGTCATCGACCTTCGACTCAGAGAAGACACAAAAGGACTCCGGTCTATTCACGTTCCTCAGGGGACCTCGGGAACCCAAGAGCTCGTCTCGGCCTCCTCTTCCACACGCAAACCTTAACGTAACAATGACAGTCCCTCGTCCTCTCCGTAATGAATCTCAATTGTCTATTACAGACTACTCCACCAATTTAAATTCAGGTAGTTCAAGAGCGGTGTCGACTCTGACGTGACACACTGAAACTTGTTCAGCAAATTGGAGAGGTCTGGGACCAAGCGAGTAGACCTTTTACTCACCGACCTCGTACACAGTGCAAAGGGGATTCGATTTATTATGGTCGACAGAGTCCCCTGACTTTTAAGTAAGCAATCCTGTCAACAAATAGTCCAATTCATTCTTGAAAACGGAAGTCTCTTGATCTTAAAAACTTTTAAACCTAACTTTTACTCCGGAAACAAATTTTTTTTTTTTTTCACTCCTCACAGGTTAAGTGTGTAACGAAACGTTAAGTCTGTAGAAAAGACTCCGACTCTGCGTCGTTTCGTTCCGGTCCGGCTGAAGTCCGTCCTGTCGGGTGAATCGTTACGTTTCCATTTGTCGTGGATTACTTCCTTGGACAATTAACGCCTGAATTAAATCCTTTCCTCCCACGATTCTTAAATAAAAATCTATCCCACAAACCTTCAACTTTCTTGAAAAAGTACCTCTGTAATAAGATTTAACTCCAATCCAAGAGTCCGGTCTATTGTTTTCAACTAGACCGAGTACTATGACCTTTACCACACACAACTGCTATTTTATTATAGTTTATTTACACGACACCCGTCCCACACGTAACCCATCGATAGCAACCTATTGGTAAGTTTATCTAACCTGTGAATTTTTGTGTATCTCGGTTAATTAAGTTATTTCAACTTAACACTCACAGGACACACGGTCCGTGACCGACCCGTCCCTCCCGGTCACCTCTCCGTTCAAGACTGACACTCCTCGAACCACCGACCACCAACCAGACGACTCGAGAGTTCAGTCCAACAGACCCTAACACGGACCGGGACGACGAATGACAGGGACTCTTACCTCGTTCAATGAATTGGAGAATCACAGAGGCAAAGGAGTGGACATTAGTTTCTTAAATTGTCATGGACCCCGAAGGCACCACCAGGTCACCAATTCTGAGACGTGAAGGTTACGTTCCCCCCACCCGAGTTAGGGACCAACCCCTCGATTACGTCACTCCAGTTTTTTCATATTTTTGTTTGTTTTTTGTCGTAAAAAGAACCCTTCCCATCCTCCCTCCCCCACTGAATTCTGATTCTCTTTACGGGCACCCCACCCGTATCACGGGTCGTATCTCGCTCCCAAGTCATCTACGACAAGACGGACGGACCGGTTCTCGGAACAGGACACCCTACGTTGCCGTCGAAGGGACCCCGGTCACCCTCTACCCCAGATCAGGGGGTTCGTGTCGGGACCTTACCCTACCCGATACTACCCTCTCTTTACACCCTCCTTTTTCTGAAACAGAAGAAAAAGGAGTCTCTTCAATTCGAGGTTGAATCGTCGTTTCTCTTACCCGAACTCCGTTCTCCCACTCGAGGACCTCGATAGACTCTTTACGCACTCTCAGTCTCCTTACAATCCCTATGAGACCGCCGTCCCCCCTCTTCACCTTTCCCCGACCGTCGACTTCTTTCCTACCCTTGTCCTCCTAGGGTCGGTACTGGGGACAGGACAGAGGAAACAAGGGACGTCATAATGAGTGTCCCGTCCAGGACCCCTCCCAGATTACCTATAGATTGAGCTCCACCGGTTTCGAAAGAAAAAAACTCAAGTCCTTGGTCCAAAGGAGACACCAGAGGTATGTCTGTGTAGGGACACTCCGAGATAAAATAAATGATCCTCTGAAACAGAGCCCTCGACCCCGTGTATTATTAGTTCTGCTGTCAACCGTTCTGAGAAGGTCCTCATAACAAAACCAAGACCCGGGGTGTAAAGGTTTCTCATGAACCATGACGTGGGGTCACCCACTTCTTATTGGAAACTTTTAAATCGGATTTCTTCTTTTCTATTCGATTCTACTACACTTCCTCCATCCTCCCGAAATTCACAAACTCTTCGACTCTAAACCTCCTTCCTGGTACGGGAAGGACCAACCAGGGTCACTGTAACGTCCTTACGTCTATCGTCGAGTCGCACTTCCTCTACAAAGGTACCGACCCTCGACCTCCTCTGTCTTTCCGAACAAATCACTCCATCACCCAAAGGTCGGGGTCCTCCGTCTCCGACCTACAGACGAATAGATAGTCGCTATACCAACCCCACCTCTCTCTAACGGCCCACTCCCCCCGTCCCCACCATATGACTTTTAAGTCTAATCCCAAACTTGGTCTCTTTGAACTACAGGGTTTATCGTGACTGTAGGATGGTGAGTTATTCATTTTATATTTACTCGTTTACTTATAAGTTCAGATAAACTTGAATGGACCTCTTTATGTTTGAAACCATCCGGTCTCTCACTTCCTTTGAAATAGACGGTACACCTACCGCATTCAGCGCAGACTGAGAAAAACTCGGGTGCCGCACGTCGTGTGGTCCGAAGGGACAGGAAGTGACAGAAAGCCTCAAACGAATGTGAGTAAACGTTACTCAGTCAGTCCCTATCCGATCTTGAGACGTTCAATATAGGTTCCCACGGAGAGTTTACCACCTAGTAGGTCCGACCACGCCAATAGAGTCCCCAGACCAACCCCACGGTCCAGGGGGTTTCTCGTCCAGGGAACGTCTCGTCACGAACACCGGGTCCTTTAAAGTCGGTCACTGAACTGACCCCCACCCTCTCTCCGAAGACCAGTCTACCCCACACCTCCTGTTGGAGCTCGGATCCCACCTTCCGGTCAGCTCCTGACCCGGGACGCACCCCACGTCACAGTAGTCGGGAACCACGAATTCTGAGTGAGTTCTGCCCGTCCTAATTTCCCGAATCTCATCCCCCTCCGACCATCGAGTGAAGGGCTCACCGACGGGGAACACGGACGTAGGACCACCGCCGACGGTGCCTACGAGTGTGTCCACGAACGTCGGTGGGACTCTCGCCTGTGTCGTAATTAGGGACAAACGTGCCACCCTTCGCCTCCGAGATCAAGGTGTCGACCAATCACTGACCTCGTCCCACTGCTATCACTACTCCCAGTGATGTCAGTGACGACAAAGAAATCTCGGGAGACAGACGGACCGGTGCACGAAGTGTAAAGTGTAAGCGAGGGCCATTGAGGGGGTCGGGGTAGGGGTGGGTGCGAGGACGAACGACTCACTACACTAACGACAAAGATTCCCTCCACTTCGAGTCATTTCCCATTGACTGACCGAGCCTCAGTACACCGAACATCCACCGACTCAGTTCTAAACTTGGGTTCTAATGGGCTACGATCTTCGGTACGACAAAGGAACAATGTCGGGGTGACAGAGAAACCCCACTTCGTCACCCTCCTCGTCTACCACTTAGTGACTCACCGGACGTACACTCTGTACAATGAACGGGAGTGCAACGCAACCGGTTTCGCTCAGATACCGGGGTAGTCTGAAGTCCTTCTGTCCGTCCGTGATAACATGTCTACGGACCTCCGAGCTTCGTGTTACTTATGGGTGGTACCACTAAATACCCCGGAGTTACCATCCACGGGATTTACCGGAAATTTTTTCTTTTTTGGTGTTTGTTACCCTGTACCGGGAGTTACCGGAAATTTTTTTTTTTGTGTGTTTGTTACCCTGTACCGGGAGTTCGTCAGTACCCCATCCAGAAACTTGCCCGAACTGAAGTAAGGAGGCGAGACAGAGAGGACCGAGAAGACTCTCCTATCCACTACAAATAAAGGAGGAAATAAGTCTTCGACCCCCTGACTCATTTTCAGGACAGTCGTCGGTACCGACCCTTTGTTAATCAAGTTCCCCTACCTCCGGTTTCTCAGTGGTACACACGGACCCCCCTTCGGTCGTCGCGTACGGGACATTGAAGACCCACCGTGCATAATTAAGGAAGGACCTGTGGTAAACAACATGTATGTCACCGATCACAAAACTGTGAGCCATGATAGAAGAAAGTAAAAAGAAATAGGCACGTCACTTACCTGGGCATTGTGGTGGGGACAAAAATTTCTTTTAACTTGGCATCAAGACTCTTTGTTTCACCGGTCCACTGGTGGGGACCTAATCCTGTAACGACAGCCACAAAGACCGAGACAAGGGAAACGGCCCGCCAATCTCGATCGACGTTTGGGGACGTCTGACCGGACATCCCTTCCCCGACCTCCGGCACATACCCGAAACGTTCTCTGGTCAGACGAGTCGACAGTGTCCTTCGTTGGATGTAGAAACTTCCTCCTTTATTTCCAGTGGGAATCACATACAGAATTGGGACCTCTACCACCCTTGGTCGGAGTTTTCGTACGACTATCATAACCAGGTCGGAGAAGGTAAGGTTTGTACTCCAGTCAGGACCAAGAGAAAGAGGTCGGGGAAAATAGTAACAAGGACGTCGGCACCTCCGTCTCCCTCCTTCCTTTTCCAACCGTCAAGAGACACACTTTCAACCAGAGCAAACCTCACGTTTCTCCGTGATTCCTCTTACCAGTAGTCTAACTCTCAAGAACCAGACTCTTAAAGAGAAATTTTAAAAATTTACCTTACTAAAGATGGTGAATCCCAACTAACAAAGTCGTGATTACCTTTACACCGTCGTCGGTGTACCCTTTCAACTTCCTAGACGAAAGGGTTTATTCTAAAGACTCTTCCTTTGGTGTATCTGGACACCCGAACTAATTCCGGACAACCGAAGGTCTAACTCGGAACCAAATAGAACCTCCCCAGGGGTGTCGAGGGGTCACCCGTCACGGGACCTCTTGAACGAACAAATAGAAGACAGAAGTCTTTAGGACAAGTTGGACAACCTCCACACAGGACTGTCGTTGGACTATAATTGGTAAACACTTCGACAAACCAGGTAGCCACTACTTCAGTTAGATAGGCCCACAGATTGGGGACGAAAACGGGACTGGGATGGAGGAACATAAAAGGACCACTGCGTCTCGAGACCTGAATTGCTGAAACAGACCCACCTCAGGGAACACGATCGGCCACCGGGGTACTCCCCGAGTGCCGTGACACCCCCTTACAACACAAGATATTTGTCTTGAAAGTAAACGACCAGGGTTCTAATCGTAACTGACACTGGGAGTACCACTTCCCCTCTACCACAGAATGTCGCCACTAGACTCCGACAAAATTAGAGGACCTGTGGTTCTACTTGGTTTCTATGGCCCCTTTAAAAACATTCCCAAAAATCCCTTACCACATGGTTTTTTTTTTTTTTTTATCGACTTCGTATTAATTTTAGACATTGGATCTTGAATCAAAGTCTCTTCAAGAAGAAAATTTTTGCCAAAAAACAAAATGTCTAAAATAAATACCGGTACGACCCAGAAGTGACGACGTGTGTCCGAAAGAGATCGACACCGCTCGTCCCTGACAAGAAATCAACATCACACACCGGAAGAGTGACACTACCGAAGAGAGTAACACCTCGTACCCGACACCAACGAGCCCGAAGTCATCAACGTCACGTATTCGAAACAACGGGACACCGTATACTCTAGAAGGGTCCCGTCTCTAACTTGGGCACAGGGGATGTAACCTTCCACTTAGAATTGGTGACCTGGTCCTCTCAGGGTCTTTTCGAGAACGTTACGTCAAAAGGACCACGACTTCCTGTATCGACTTCGGGGACCTACCGTCCCCATGTAGACGGAAAAGGGAAGAGACCGACTAATACCCCAAAGGAGATTTCTATGACGGAGGTGAGTCTTCTTCGACCATCGTTCATCGTCTCTGTCCTCAGTCTCCCGACCCACGTTAGGACCAAACACCGAAACCAGATGTACTGGAATATACATCAACAGTAGTTAACCGCAGTAAAATGACACACGGACTTTGTAACGATGCGCGGACCGTATTGCAGAGGTAAGTAATAATCGTGTTACCCCTTTCGGTTCTGACTCTCCACTTTGTTCGTCCCGGTCTAGTCCAGCGATTGGGGGTCCGGACTTGAGAACAAAACAAAAATCGCTATTGTAAGTGTATTACATTTTAAGTGCCAAAAGTCGTAAAATTTCGCATGTCAAGTGACCAACGCGTTGGTAGTGGTGACAGACTTCAGGTTTTGTTCAGGTAGAGGGGGTCTGTTTCGGGGAATGTAGGTTTGGGGGAGGAAGGGACAGAGGACCGTTGACGTTCAGATAAAGGAAAGAGACACCTAGACGGACGGATTCACAAAGTGCAACCACCTTAGTGTAAAATACAGTTCCGGACTTGACAATGACTCGTACAACAGAGAACCTCTTTAATGAACTGGACAAACACACGTCTCATAAAAATAGGATCCATAAAAATGAGGTCATCCTTATATCCAAACAACACACCGAATTTACTATTGGAAACAGTTTACCTAAGACACTGGTCCACACCCTGTAAAATAATCGGACCAAAAACAGAACTTGGAGACAGACTTAAAGTCCAGTGGGACTCTCATTTAGAAAGACCAAAAAATTGGTAAATTTCCCTTTACATAACTATATGAAATGTTCCTGTAACACTTCTTTGGTTACTATAAAAATCGGATATATTAGTGGTCCAATGATATCTTTTTTTGACCCATAAACTCATACTAATTTTCCCTCATATAAAATCCACCGAAACATTCGTCCTTTTAGTGGTAGTCTCGTTGTTTTTTTTATCCTAAATTTGTTTTAGAAGTAATTCGTACTATTGAAAGGTCGAGTCACTTGAGACCGTTAAACCACTGACACCTCTCTCATTACGAATCAAGACACCGTCCTTCAACTACAAGTCTACAACAGGAATCGAGACCTACGGCACCGTTCCTGCAACCAATTTTTTTGTTTTTGGGTAGACTCAATTCGCTTGTCGTAGTCGTAAACTTTAAATTCAACATCCCCATTTTGGAGACTTTAAGAAGTAAATTACCAATGGATTATGACGGGTCAAAGAAGACCAAGTAAGATCTTAGGGTCTGAAAACTCGACCGTCTCTGTGACTTTAATCGATCTGACTGGTCAAGCACAGTGTCTCCTCCTCTGACTCCCGCCTACCTTTAATTTACTGAACGGACTTCAGTACTATATCATTTAATAATCGTCTCAGATTGGGTCTTAGGTGTAGAAGATTATTTTCCTTTGTCTTATGAATGAAAACGATGAGACCGAAACCTTAGTCGAGAAAGAACTTCTATAAATCCCAAAACCATTACTCATCAGAAGTACGTAACCTCTTCCTTTACTGTTGGGTGAGGTCACAAGAACGGACCTTTTAGGGTCCCTACCCCCTCGGACCACCCGACGGCAGATGCCCCAGCGTGTCTCAGCCTGTGCTGACTTCGCTGAATCGTCGTCGTCAGAGAGGAGGAAATTCCAAAGGAAACGGTTCAAATAAGGGTAGAAGGAGTGTATGGTGAGGTAACGGTGACAACCCAGTCAAAAAGAGGGAGCCAAGAATAGAGTAACATCGTTTCTTAACTTTACTGTCTGGTCCTGTCGAGTTCGTCCGTCCCAAATAATTCGTCCGTCATGTAAGAGTTCGCTATTCTCGCCTGGTCGGGGGTATCCTCACTAGAGTTGGGAAGAGTCGAAGGGAAAAATATAGAAAACAATGAAGGAGAAACCACCAAAGACCCCGAACTAACCAACACAGGGCTCGCTTACTCCGCACTCGGACTCTGGCTAGCCCCCACCCCCGTACAAAAGGGTGACCTCCAGAAGTGAGACCAGGCACTAAAGAGAATATGTTTACTTCGTATTCGGGCTCTGATTAGTCCCTTCCGACCTACTCTCCCCCTCCTGTACACTTATTTCATACTTGGGCCCAGGTTAGTCCCTTTCCTCACACTCATGTAAAAGGGCAACGGTAAAACCTGACGGTAAACCCCGGGACAAAGACATAAGATTGATGGTCGTGGTGTTTGTCTCGAATAGTCACTCCTTTGACATATTGGTCAAGACATCAAGACTTGACATCAAGTGTTAGACATCAAGACTTCAGGTCTATCCGACCCCTTTTACTATAACCGTAAACCCTTTATGTCACTCTCTTAAAAACCTTTGAGACTCCATTGAGAATCTCTTCCTCAAAATTTTAACCACAAAAGGTCACCAAGTCACAGGAAAGTGGTTTTTACCATTCATCCGTCAGTTTTTTTCTCATTCCTTTAGGGGTAGTGAAATATAATTACGTCCCTAGAGTCGAAAAACTTCGAGAGTATAGAGAAAAAACCCCTCACCACTAAAGACTGGGTAAATCTCGTTCATAACGGATCATACGAAAGAAATTCCTGCACTTGACTCAAGTCCCAAACGTATCCAGTATCACATTCGATTGACGTGTGGACGTCACGACGGGTCCGACGGACTGTAGGGTAGGGTCCGGGACCTCAGTAAGGTCCTTCGTATTTCCCTACACCCCTGGACTCGACACTTACAGACGACCCCTCGGAACTCCAAAGGAGTCGGACCTGGAGTGAGGAGTGTCACCCTGGGTGTCTGATCGGAGTGACCGTGGCGGACTCTCAAACAATCTTTATGTCTCGGGGTCGGACGTAAGAAGGACTCAATCTTACTCGTAAATTCTTAAGGGGTTCACTCAGGACGTGATAACTTTACCCTCTTCGGGACCGAATCTTCGGAGTACGGCCACTTTAAATATCTATAGATCCCGTTCTCTACTTTACTCGTCGAATACTAATTTTATCTACGATAAAGAAAAGGAGTCATCAAATGACAACGAGTCCATCCCCTTTCGACGGTGGTATTGTGTCCCCTGAACCAAGAGGCGCGTAAGTCTCACTGATTTCCTGAGCAGTAAGCACTTGGTCCAGGAGTGACACCTGTACCTTGACTACAGGTGTCGGCACTATACCTTTCGACCACTGGAGGGTCGTCCACTGGGCCGGAGTTCCTGTGAAGCTCCTGGGTAGTCGACTCGAGGACGTCGGAGTGAGTGACTTCACACCCCCACCGACCACTGCACCTTGGTTGCTCGGTCGCAAGGTTAGAGACCTGATCGTCGGACGTGCGGAGTCGATAAAAGGGAGCAAGTCGTTTTTTTTCCTTTTGTCTTTTCTTTGTTTTGACGGACACCTTCTCCGGAACAATTAATCATTTTAGACTACAGTACACACAACCAGGACATAATCCTGTTCGGTCCTCCCGGAACGGAATGGGCTGATGAAAAATAGGTAGTCCTCGCCCGGACAGCGGCCACAGACCACACACGAAGACGGCACGTAATCGTGGAAACCCAGTCCTTTTTGTGGGTCTGTACCGATAAACACCACGACAACCCCTCAAAACACGAACTGTACCTATTTTCGAAGGAGACCGGGATCCACTGTCACACTTATAAAGATTTACACACGCAATTGTGTACTTTTACACGGTCGAACATACGTTCAGTAATAAACGTTACTTACCACCATGGTCCGTTTTTCTGACCCCGAAACGAGACACACACACACACACACACATCTATTGTCAATATATAAGGAGGAGGTTGGTGGTGGACACACACACACACACACACACATCTATTGTCAATATATAAGGAGGAGGTTGGTGGTGGACACACACACACACACACATATCTATTGTCAATATATAAGGAGGAGGTTGGTGGTGGAGACACACACACACACACACACACACACATCTATTCAATATATAAGGAGGAGGTTGGTGGTGGACACACACACACACACACACACATCTATTGTCAATATATAAGGAGGAGGTTGGTGGTGGAGACACACACACACACATCTATTCAATATATAAGGAGGAGGTTGGTGGTGGACACACACACACACACACACACACACACACACACATCTATTGTCAATATATAAGGAGGAGGTTGGTGGGGGGGGGAAATTTAGTCATTAATCTCGTATACCAATTTTCAGTTGATAAAATCTTCATCATCTTTAAGTAGATTTACACGACTCAACGTGCAACTTTGTACGACAAACAGACAAACCTTCTTAAAAGAATCAACGGTAGTCAAACGGCCTCGTAGGAACTAACCCTTTACCCCGATTTAAAAATTACTTAATCGGTTGGTTCTTTGGACTGAACGGGAATTTTATTCCCCAGTACATTAAACACGTCATGTCAACGTGACCTTTCTGCCAATGTTCTAGAGAAAAGAGAGAAAACTCTTTAGATATCCGTACTATAACTCGATCAATTTTACCCGTTCAATATCAGACTTCGGTCCAAACTAAATCTTGGTCGACCTGTTTCAGGACTGGAACACTCTTTATTTACACCCAAAACAACCGAACCAAACGTAGAACCGTCGGTGTCCTCGGTAACGAATCAAAATGATCGATGAATGTCATCACATCCATCCATTGGAGAAGGGAGAAAATGTTTACTCCTTTGATTCCGAGATCCTCCGGTCCGGGACATTTCCCCGGGTCCTTCTCTCTGTCGGACCTAAACTCAGATTAGACCAGCTGAGTGACGTCTTTGGAGTCGAGGTGGACATGTGAGGATCTACGTGTTTGACTCGTAACGTAAGAACTCCACTAAATATAGACACAATAAGTCTGACTCTATACACATACACACGACCCACCCCTCTCACGAACGGTACCGATGTCCACTCTTCACCGGGCAGAAGGACCTTGTGGCTCTTGTGTCACAGAGTTATATTTCTCTGTACCTCATCTTACTTTCAGTGTCACAGCTAACGTATAACGGGTACGTAAAACCTACCTCTTCGGGTGTGGAATCTGTGTCAGGAGACGTAGGGAGTCCAGAGACAGTAGTGGGGTCCAACCTGAAGAGACGGGACCCCAACGACCCCACCTTTTAAACCTCTTCGTGAGTACATTCACGTTCAGGACCCGGTACACCCGGAAAAGGTGAGAGGGTCGATATACACCACTTTTCCTTAAAGAATTGATACATTTGGTCGCACCCTCTCAACCGTGAGGCGAGACAAACATGTCGACGAGGGGCCGAGGACGAGGTGTTAGAAAGTACCGGACCTCCATAGACTCTTAAACGACCCTCTCCCAAAAGATCTCCGGCCTCCTCCACTCCTGACCTGACGTCTCCATCAACAGGAGGTTCACGGATACCGGTAACAAGTAGAAAAGTTGTCTTTAATATAAATAAATTTGTAAATTTTTATAAAGAACTTAAAGGTATCAAGTGTTAAATTTTCAATATTCTCCCAACGTTACCTAATGAAGAGAGACGGAAAAAAGTATCGGGGTGAAGGGAAGAAATGTCGATCGGTCTCAGTGGTCAAAGAACACATTGGGTCATTTATGTATAAATGGGGAATAAAAAAAAACAAGTCCTCGATTCAGTACAGACTGAAGAACGTTGGGGTACTTGACGTCGTGCGGTCCGAAGGGACAGAAAGTGACAGAGAGTCTCAAACAGGTACAGGTAATTGAGTACAGGTAACTCAACCACTACCGTAGGTTGGTAGAGTCGGAGGTAACGGGGGAAAAGGACGGGAGTCAGAAAGAATCGTAGTACCAGAAAAGGTCACTCAACCGAAAAGTGTAGTCCACCGGTCTCATAACCTCGAAGTCGAAATTGTAGTCAGGAAGGTTACTTATAAGTCCCAACTAAAGGAATCCCAACCGATCAAACTAGAAGAACGTCAGGTCCCCCGAGAGTCCTCAGCAGAAATATGTCTGTCTTCGTGTGGTCCACATGCTCAGACACGTGACATACAAGGAACACATTAGAATAAAGGAGGGGGGTGGGGCGGTGGAAAAAAGGGGGGTGGATGTGCCCTATAGTAACTTGACTACATTGAATATATTGTTCACGGACTAGCTAAACGCAAATCAATAAAAGTCAGACAGTCATAATATCACGACGATAACTATTAGGACAAATATACAGTAAAATGTGTGGACATCCCATTCATTCACGACCTTCTCTTCAACGACCCAGCTCCCTTTCCATGCAATATAAGGACTACCTACGGGGACTCAGTGGGAGGTCCTCGCGTAGGGTCAAAGATCGGGGTCGACGACACCTACTCCCTTGGACGAGGAATATGGTGGTGTGTTACACAAGAGGCTGGAGAACTGGAACCGGCGGACTATCCACTTCTTTACGAGGGTCCGTCAAAATTGCTTACCAAGTTGGAACTTTTTGTTCTCTTGTAGACGATAAAAACGGAAACACCACTACTGGATCACATCACAAAGGTTGGAAAACCTCACCTTAATCTCAACTATAAACAATTGATAAAGAATGCCGAACAGACTTACTTATATGTATTCTATAATTTTCTGTTTAGGTACACTAGAAAAAATGTCAATCTATAATGTATCTCGTGTACTACATCGATTTACTTTTGCACTGCTTGCCACACGTTCTCTACGCTCAAGTCAGGGACCAAACCCTTGTAGGGAACCTCCTCCTTTACCGTTGGGTGAGGTCATAAGAACAGACCTTTTAAGACACCTGTCTCCTCTGAACCACCTGACGTCAGACACCCTAACGCTTTCTCAGCCTGTATTGACTTGTGTGTGTAGGAGAGACGAAAGCGACACTGTAGGTTGTGGACTCAAGTTTCTTAGTGTCTTTGTTTCATAACCGTTAATCAATTAAGTCACTCCAGTCGCAACAAACAGGGGTCACTGTACAGTTTCATCTAGAAACGACTGAGTCCAGGACCCTCTCAAGAGGACGGAAACTGTGTCAGCACTCTATGTCTGACTTCACAAACCTTTTCTAGACGAAACTACTCTCAAGTCTCAACCTTCTCGAAAACCTCAGAGACGACCCTTCAGTACCTCTTCTTTAACGTACATCCTGAACGGAACTTATTTCCCTACACTAAAATAAGAAAGTCTAAGGTCGTGACGATATTCACTTAATCCAAACCAAAGTCCTTTTCGTCAGAGTAGGACACCTGAAATATACTTTAGCACCTAACCGCCACACCACCATCCCACCCCCGTCCTTGTCCCCTCACCGACACTTTTCAGAACGGTTCCCTCCGCATTCAATTTAAATAAACATATGTACTACACCAAACGGTGTGACGCTCTGTATTTCGTTTTGTGTAATAGTAAAATGTTTATCAGTTTTGTCCTGTTTCGTGGAGTTGTGCATGTACGAGGACATCTCAGTGTGAGTCGGACACTTGCACTCTTAACCCTAACCCCGTCCGGGACGGCGGTCTACGGCTCACTATTGGACGGACCAGGTAGGAGGGCTCTACTTACTTACCTGAGTCCTACACAGGACGTCGAAAGTTTGTCTCTTTTCTGGCTTTAGGTTTGTAGTTTCATGTCGTATCCCAGGAAATAGATCGTACAGTCCCACGGTCTATGCGGGTTTAGGTCGAATTTGGTCCAGACCAAAAGTCATAGGAACGAGAAGGACTCTAAAGACTCCCTTACCTTCTCGTGCCTGACGTGCACATGCACAAGAACGGAAGTGGTCTTTTAACTCCGTTTCTAGAAATCGGAGAACAAGAGAGTTACTACGGAGTCGTCTGGAGTCTAGGAGGTAGGGGAGGAAGGTTGAGTCAGAGATCCAAAGGAAGTAGGACAAAAAGGAGAAAAACTTTTAGTCGATATCACTCTATGAATCGTATGTTAAACTGATAAATTTGACGTTTTGGTCACCGAAAATCGTACAAATGTCTCAAGACGTCAGTAGTGATTTTAAAATCTTGTAAAAGTAGTGGGGTTTTGTTTTGGGAGATGAAAAATCTCTGTTTAATATATATATATATATATATACTATGTACATAACAAAATTTTGTCATATACCCTAGTATACGACATATCATAAATTGAAGAATACGTGGTATAGGACTGAAAATTCTTAAAAACAACTTAATCACAAAAATATTACCACACAATCAAAGTCCACATATCGTGTCATTAAGTCCATATAAGATAAAATCTAAGAAAAGGTAATATCCAACAATTTTTATAAAGTATATCAATGGACACAACATATCATATAGGGATAACCAATAAACAAAATATATCACACATATAAAATTAAGGTTTAGGACATGGGAAATCCACAGTAGAGGGTCAGAAGAGTAAAGAGAGTCCGGACGATGACGATCAGTGAAGTCAGCACAGGCTGAGACACACTGGGGTATCTGCCGTCGGATGGTCCGAGGTGACAGGGACCCTAAGAGGTCCGTTCTCGTGACCTCACCCAACGGTAAAGGAACAGGTTACGCACTTTCACTTCAGTGAGTCAGTACAGGCTGAGGATCGCTGGGGTACCTGACGTCGGATGGTCCGAGGAGGTAAGTACCCTAAACGGTCCGTTCTCATGACCTCACCCCACGGTAACGGAAGAGACAGAGAGTCCGGATCCGTTGGTGATTAAATAAAAAGGTAGAGATATATTAACGGATAACACCTGTAAAATATATTTACAATTATACACCGGAAAATACTTACTGAAGAAACTGAATCGTATTACAAAAGTTCGAAGTAGGCACAACATCGTACATATTCATGAAATAAGGAAAAAATCCTGGTTTATTATAAGGTAGTATACCTGTCTGGTACCGAGTCGACCATTTCTTGACGGACGGTCACATCCTCTGAGTCCTCTGTACCCAAGCTAGGACCCAACCCTTCTAGGGTACCTCTTCGTTGGGAGAGGTTATAAGAACGGACCTTTTAGGGTACCTGTCTCCTCGGACCACCCGATATCAGGTACCCCAACGTTTTTCAACCGGTACTGACTCACTTGTGTGTACCAGTGCCAGTGCCAGTGGTCAACTCCTTATAAATCCGACAAAGGTGTAAAACCGATGGTACTCGTTATGATAACACCTCAAAAACGCGTTCAAAAATACATCGGCATACAAAAGTAAAGAGAATCCATATATATATATCCTCACCTTAACAACCTAAGGGACCACCGAGTCTGCCATTTCGCAGACGGGTGTTACGCACTCTGGTCCCAAACTAGGGACCCAACTCTTCTAGGGGACCTCTTCCTTTACCGTTGGGTGAGGTCATGAGAACGGATCTTTTAAGGTACCTACCTCCCCGGACCACCCGATATCAGGTACGCCAGCGTTTCTCAACCTGTGCTGACTCGTTTAAGTGAAATACTAGTGGGAAATTTTAAAACTCGTAGAAAACCTTGACAAAAGGTTTCACCGGTGTGGTAAAACGTAAGAGTGGTGGTAGTATACTCCCAAGACTAAAGAGAAATAGGAGGGGTGGTCATCGATAATAAATTTTGTTTTTTTTGGGGGTATTAAAATAAATAAAAATCGGAGTCTCGTACTGTACATCCTAGAATCAAGGGGTTGATCCCTAACTTAAGGGTACGAGACGTAACCTTCGTTTCTCAGAATTGGTGATCTGGTGGTCCTCCTAGAAGAGTACATGAACAACCTGAAATCCTTGACAAACCTTCGAACTCTCACCTCACTTTTAAATACGATCGTTCAACTTCAAGAGAAGTCTCAATATAGTCATTTGGTCTTGAGTCAGATACGGAAGGGTGATTCGTAAATTTTTATGTAAAGAAAAGAATTAACCCCTTTTCAAAGATAGGAGTTCAGCCCTTCTGGGGTGCCTCTTCCTTTACCGTTGGGTGAGGTCATAATAACGGACCTCTTAAGGTACCTGTGTCCTCGGCCCGTCCGATGTCAGGTATCCTGACGTCTCAACCTGTACTCACACACTGATTCAAAGTAAAAAAGAAAGAGTATATATACCTTATATATATATATATATAAGAAACTTTCTACAGACAAGTCTAGGAAACCAGTAAATTTTTTAACCCAACAGAAAAATAACTTCTAAAGAAGTACATAAAATTTATACTCAACAAATAGTCTATATACTAAACATTTATAAAAGAGAGAATAACACCTAATAGAAAAGTGGAAGAACAATAGTAAACGTACTTTCCAAAACTAAAACTATTCTAGATTAAAAAAAATTAATGAACACAAAACCATAACATAGAATCTTCGGAATGTATTAAGTTCGAGTACTATAAATGAGGTCACAAAAGAAAATCTTCTTTAAATATCAAAATCTAGAATGTAAATCCATATACTAGGTAAGACTCAATTAAAAATACACACCACATTCCTTCCCTAGATTGAAGTAAGAAAACGTAAACCGAACCGAGCAACTCTTAGTCACCTGCCCGACTCAAAACCTGACAATCAAAATACGGGAACTTGATGTGCAAATAGGAATTGCACACATGGGGAACGATTGACATAGAAACATCAGAGAATAGAGAACTACCCTTTCAATCCGACAACGACAAGTCAGCGATTCAGAACAGGTTGAGAAACACTGGGGTACTTGACGTCGTGAAGGACAGGAAGTGACAGAGGGTCTCAAACGAGTTTGAGTACAGGTAACTCAGTCACTATGGTAGGTTGACAGAGTAGGAAACAGAGAGGGAAGAGGAGAACGGGAGTCAGAAAGGGTCGTAGTCCCAGAGAAGGTCACACAGTCGACAAACGTAATCCACCGGTTTCATAACCTTGTGTCGAAGTCGTAGTCAAGAAGGTCACTTATAAGTCCCAACTAAAAGAAATTCTAACTGATCAAACCAGAGGAACACCAGGTTTCCTGAGAATTCTCAGAAGAGGTCGTGGTGTTAAACTTTCGTAGCTAAGAAGTAACGGGTCAGAAGAAATACCAGGTTGAGAGTGTAGGTATGTACTGATGACCTTCTGGTATCGAAACTGATATACCTGGAAACACCGTTTCACTACAGAGACGAAAAATAATTCGATAGATCCAAACAGTATCGAAAGAAAAGATCCTCGTTCGTAAAAAATTAAAGTACCGAAGTCAATGACAGACACCACTAAAACCTCTGGTTCTTTTACTTTAGACAGTGACGAAGACGAAAAGGGGAAGACAAACGGTACTTCACTACCCTCACTCACAGTACTGGAGTCAACAAAAAAAATTGCAACTCAAAGTTCGGTCGGGAAAGTGAGAGGCGAAAGTGGGAATAGTTCTTCGAGAAATCAAGGAGAAGTGAAAGACGGTAATCTCACTATAGTAGACGTATAGACTCCAACAACTATAAAGAGGACCGTCAGAACTAAGGTCGAACACTCAGTAGGTCGAACCGTAAAGTGTATGATATGAGACGTATCTTCAATTTATTGGCCCCGCTGTCACATATCGGAAGAGTAAGAGGAAAGGGTTAAAACTTGGTCAGACAACAAGGTACAGACTTAGATTGACAACGAAGAACTGGACGTATGTCCAAAAAGTTCTCCGTCCATTCCACTAGACCATAAGGGTAGAGAACTTCTTAAGAGGTGTCAAACAACACTAGGTGTGTCAATTTCCGAAATCGCATCAGTTACTTCATCTTCATCTATAAAAAGACCTTAAGGGAACGGAAAAGATACTAAGTCACTTACAACCGTTAAACTAGAGACCAAGGAGACGGAAAAGATTTGGGTCGAACATGTAGTGGTCCCAGAACTAAGTACAGGACAACTTCGGATTGAACTTCCTAAACCTCGTATTGGAATGATCGTATACTTTACTCGCGTTAACAGGTCATCAAATTTGTAAGAAACTGTGACGGGAAGAAACCCTAACCTCACTTTTGACCGGAAAAGGTCAGAACACTGGTCACAACTCACAGGGTTTAAACGACTGTACAACTCACATCGTGAAATTGTCACAATAGAAAATTCTAAACTTTATCGAGTCGACCTTAAGGTAGTGGAGGTGATCGAAACAAGTATCATTACGAAAGATTCCGGGTGAACTGAAGTGTGAGGTTCTACACACTGAAAATTCTACGGTTCGGTTTTTTATTTTCGGGTACACTATAGACTTTAATTGCCATTAGTAAGACATTAACAACGGTAAGGAAAGTCAATACCTAACACCCGACGTGTAAGAGTAAAAGTCTACTCTGATGGATCTCAAACGTGTTCCTTGATATAGTATTAAATTCGTATAAAATTAAAGGTAAAATACAATCTGTAAATTTTTCTGAATGTTCGTATTTAACGGGAAGTAGTTCTCGACATGTGCTAATCCCTAGTCCTTTCGTTTGAGTAACCACCAATATTCTGATCCAAGATCTAAACAAGACGAACTTATGTAAAGGAGGATGTATTTGAACCTGTTCAAGGAGTCAGATGGGTTCACGCTCAAAGAAACAGAAATTCTTCTCATTGGTGGACCCGAAAGGACCACCAGGTAACCAATTCTTAGACGGACGATTACGTCCTCTGTACCCAAACTGGGGACCAGACCCTTCTAAGGTGTGCGACACCCCGTCGATTCGGGTGTTCGGTTTTGAAGACTTCGGGTGTACGAGATCTCAGACACGAGACGTGTTGTCCTCTTCGGTGACGTTACTCTTCGGCGAGTCGTGTTGATCTTTCATCGGGGGCGAACGGTGTTGATCTCTTTCGGGCGTGTGTTACTTCTGGGTCACTTCGTTTTTTTTTCTCTTATCGTTGGTGGAGGATCTCAACAATTTTCCAACTTTAACGTACAGTTCCTGTGACCATACCAAGACGTTTTGAAAAGACATTTATCGATCTATCATTTATAAAATTTGAAACCGGGGTTCAGGACTGTGTCGACAATATGATGTTTTCACCGGTGTCTATCATACAGGGGTTTACCTACGACGTCTCAAGGTCATTGCGGACTAAATAAAATTTTAAAATAGACACATAAACCGACGTGACCAAGAATCAGCAGCGTACGTCCTAGAAACAACGTAACGTGCTCGAGAGAGACCAACGTCACGAGACCGGGGGGCCCCCGTGTACGAGTCATCAACGTCGTACCCGAGTCAATCAACGAACCAACGAGACACCGTACATCCCAGAATCAAGGGGTTGGTCCGTAGCTTGGACGCAGGGGACGTAATCTTCGTATCAGAATTGGTGACCTGGCGGTCCCTTCAGGACCGTGAAATCAAAATTATTGCCCACCACCCGACCTGGACATCCGACATCCCACGACTAGCGACCGAATCGTACCACGGGTCTTGCATCACCCAAAATTTTTTACAGTCGGTAGGAACTTCGACCCTCGACCCGGAACTGATACCAAGGGTACGAGTGGACAAGGTGCAGAAATGGTCTTGCAGCTCCAGGACCGGTCAGCCTCGTCATGACGTCTCGTTTGGGTCCACCCCCGTCTCTACGCGCACTTCCGAGACGTCCTCCTCTTGCTCTTCGACGCCCCCTCACACCTTCTCGACCTCGCGTGACACCGAGCCGACGTCTCCGTCGAACGACTGGAAGTTCTACTACTCCGGTTTCGTTTCCTCTGCGAGTTCTTCACACTCCACTCCGAACGACCCGGGGGTCGAACCCGAACCGTCGGTGCCTAGGAGGAAAGGACACACTCACTGAACTCTTCGACTTTCCCTAAATAATAGTATTAGTTCATCCTTTCCAGTTCCACCGACACTGACGGAGAAACACTTGGTAACGAAAACAAGGAGACACGTACCACGTTTACCCTCCGTCGAAAACTTGTCCGGACCTTGTCCAGACTACCTGAACCGCACCCCTCGAGTCCACGTCCGTGTCCCCAGGGGTAAGCGGGTCTGTAGTCCACACGAGTTGGAAAAGTGTGACTCGGCTCCGGAGGTCTGTGGGGTTTTCCCGTAGAATTGGGATTGTAGTCCGGGTGAGAGTGAGCACTGACAAAAAAGAAAAAAGTCGTCAACCAACTACCTAAACTCCAGTGCATTCAAAACGGTCTAGTCAATAGACCAAAAGGTCTAGAGATCGTCACCCTCTGCCAATCGTTCTCTGTGCGTGACTATCGACGTTCTTTACCGTCGACTGTCATTTGTCTCTCTTTTCTTTTCACTACCCTCCCCATAAGATTGTCTCCAAAGGGTTTACCAGTGGCAATTGTAGTGGACTTTTCGAAAAAGAGTCTGACACACGGACTCGAGTAAGTGTGAACTCATGACTCAACTAAGTATGATCTCAAGGAAGTCACAACAACGACTACGAGGACACGACTCCTACCTATAGACATAGAAGGGGGTCTAGTAAAGTCTACTGACCAAACCTACAAGTAAAGACCAATTCTTACCGTGACGTCTGTCCGTGTGTGTAGACAGAACACGATGACACCCGGGTACTGTCCACATACCACTGGCATCGGGGACGGCCGATACAGACACCTACAGGGGACGGACGGAAAGTACGACGACTCAGTCGAAGAATCCGTGTCGTGGGTAGACTCACACGTAATTGAGGTACAAAGAAACATCCCTCTTTGAGCCGTTAATCTTCTCCGGGAAGACGTACGTTCTTTCCTTCTCTTTCTTCGACACAGTCGGTTTTCCCGGGACGTCTGACTGGACCTTCTCCGAGTCCATCTGTAACTCCCAGGAATAGGGGGCTGTCTCCTTCGCGCTCTTCCTCCCTGTACAGGTCTAGCGGTGACCAGGACAGGAAGGTCCGACGAGGAAGGTATTATTGGTAGTACCTGAAGGTCGACAGAGATACTCGGTCCCCAAGAAAAATAAGTGAATAAACAGATAAAAACCGACGACCGAGAAACGACGACTCACCCGACAAGAGACCAACACCACTCGTGCCCGACGAGAGCTCAACACAGAACAGCAACAACACCTCGGACCCGAGATCCTGAGGACCCGAAGTCGTCAACACCGAGGACCCGAGATCTCTCGTCCGAGTCATCAACACCTCGTACCCCGAATCAACGAGACGCTGTACACCCTAGAAGGTCCTAGTCCCTAGCTTGAGCACAGAGGACATAACCGTCCGTCTAAGAAATGGTAGCTCGGTGGTCCCTTTGGGGATCTGACCACAAAAAAGTGGACCCCCTGTAACGTCGTTACAGACCTCTACAACCAACGGTGCCAACCCCCCTACGATGACCGTAGTGCACTAACCTCCGGTCCCGACGACGAGGGATAGGACGTGTCGGGTCCTGTGGGGATGTCGACACTTCGTGGGTATAAAGTCATCACGACCCCGACTCTTCAGGAGGCCTGTACCTTCTCGGACCGTCGAAAGGTTTCTATTTTACGCTTGACACACTCTTCCGGTTGTCTTAGTCAGGGGTCCCGTGACACCTCAACGAGACACTGTCTTCGGCTAAAGGAGAGAGGAGACCCGTTTACCTACGGAGTCTCGTGTCAGGAAGTTCTCCCGATAATTTGCTTCGGGCTCCTTCAGTAAAGGAACTTTGCCTATCGATAGACATAAGTTTTAGTCGTCTAAGAATCTTTTAATCAAAAAGGGTAAACTTCCAATCTTTCTGACAAACTTCATACAAGAAATTTTTTTTTTTTTTTTCGGTTCAGACGTGACTCCAAGACTTAGCTGAAACGGGTCACTGGAGTCACACTAAGTCCATACAGGAAGAAAGATGGACGAGACCTTAAAATTTCTTGGTCGTCGTAGTACGTAAGGAGTCCACTCAAAGACTCCTCCATTTTCGGTCAACAAAACTCGTCGACAGAATCTCCTCAGACAATTTCACAAAGGAATCCTGAACACACAGACATTCCCTCCCACTCCGTCCCCGTGTACTTTTCACAGTCCTCGACTCAGTCCTAAGTTTAAACATTTACGGGTTAACGTCGAAAGGAAAGTATATGTCGTAGTAGAGGAGTCCCGATCTCCGCACACATGGCCCCAAGTGAGTCCAGTCGGTGTCGAGTCCTCGGGAGTGGGGGTTTGGACGTGGAAGAGAAACCGAAGCCTGTCTCTGGAACAAGAACGTACGTCATTTCAGGACATAAAAGAAGCAAAACCACAGAATCGAAACCTAAAGAAAAAGAAAGAAATAATTAGATCTAGAAAACAATAATTGGGAACAAGCCAACTAAAACACACTTGCCGTCAACAGGATACGACGACAAATTCCGAACACCACCGATGTTGGGTCGTCAGTTTCACGTCCCAAATGTAGCAACTCGAACCCCTGTCTTTCTCCTTTTTGTAAACATAAGACACCCCCGTTTTTAGACGTGAAAACACAGTGTAGGTGTGGTCCGAGACCCATGTCGACGATGTCCGAGACAGAAATAGTAGGAAAATAGTTTGGTCTTTGAAAGTGTGTCTTCCTCCACCAAGTGGTCGACACTTAGACGTCGAGTGTCGATTAAGTCACCTTTCTTGTCTACTACCGGAGTTCCAGATTTCTAGAATTACACTAGGGACGACCGGAGATGGAGGTCTAGAGGTAGGGACGGAAGTTTTAATAGGGACTGCCCAATGAAAACAAGTCCGGACAAAAGCGTCACCACAACTCTAACACTCTGACGAAGTCCGCCGTACACCGACACGATTGGTGACCGCTGTATTAGGCCGTCCTTAAAATTCTCCCAGGTTGTTAGAGTGGTAGCAATAGACTTAATAGAACAAAGTTTTCATCACGATACTTTTTGTGTGATAGTGAGTTTTGATGAAACGAAAAAGAGTTAAACCCCTGGTTTGTCAGTAAGGAAATCGAGCAAGACGTACGGAGAGGGTTTTGACCGTTAGTCTTCCCTCGAATTGGGAATCTCCTTCTCCTCTCTCATTGAAAAAAAAAGGAAAAGGGGTGTATTCGTGAAATATAAAGTTTAAAAAACACGGAAATTGTTAGACGACGTAGAAGTACACACTATTTATATAAAGAACTGTAACATCCACTTCTGGAACACGTCAAGTCAAGTCAGCGAGTCAGCACAGGCTGAGAGACGCTGGGGTACGTAGCGTCGTGCGGTCCGGAGGGACAGGTAGTGGTTGAGGGCCTCAAGTGAGTCTGAGTGTAGGTAACTCAGGCACTACGGTAGGTCGGTAGAGTAGGAGCCAGCAGGGGAAGAGGAGGACGGGGGTTAGGGAGGGTCGTAGTCTCAGAAAGGGTTACTCAGTTGAGAAGCGTACTCCATCGGTTTCATAATCTCGGAGTCGAAATCGTAGTAAGGAAGGTTTCTTTAGGGTCCAGACCAAATAAGACCGAGTCAGTCTGTCTCGTCCTCAAGAATTTCCCCTATGATAAGAACAAAATGAAGTCGGGTTGGTGAACCCACTCCTAACCCGACGACACATTTGGACAAATATGACGCAAGTACTGTTTCTACAGAGAACTAATGGAACTCTTTACCGAAGACGTCTACTCCCCCGGTATCAAGAAAAGAAGTCCCTTCCCACTACTACTATATACAAGATAAACGGACATGGAGGGTGGTATCTTCTGAAAACACATGACTCTGGTGTCTTCTTCTTTCGGCGGTGCGAACAGTGTCAGGCGTCAATTGTACACAGTTCCCGAGACTCTAGGTCAAGAAAAACTAGTTCGGAGGGTAAGGGAGTTCGGGAAGACGAGTGGACGGTGTATCAATAACAATTATGCCTGACTACCTCCGCAACGAGTCGGTATGTCATTTTCCGAAACGTAGATGACTCTATTACCAGGGGTTCGAGTTCCCGTGAGTGACATGCAGATGGTCGGAACACAAGACCTAAGAGGTGAGACTGTTTAAAAGGAGTTAAAACAGGGTCACAACCAGTTCTCTGAACATGCCGACCAGAGCCTTTACGTCAGTGACATCGATGTCTCGTAAAGTGTGGATTGAGGATTTACGTCTCAACGGCTCAAGCGACGAAAAGTACACTTAAACCCTGTATAAAAGAGTCGTTACTGAACAATCATGGATAAAGAACTTAGAGGCTTCTCCGTCTCGTAACAAACTTGTCGTAAAGATGTGGAAACTCATATAGTCTTAATAGACCCATTTTGAAAGTTTCCGCTTACACACCCGAGGTGAGATTCTTTTTAACACTAAGGTAGTCTTTCCCGATCTAAGAGGTAAAATGTATTCCTCAGGTGGTGGGAACGAACCACTAAGGCTATATTCTTTAGAAATCTAGTGAAAACCCCTATCCTCAATTAAACGTTGGTGTCAAAAAAATAGGATACGGATTATCACTTAGACCTGATACTCTGTATGAGTCTATTTTTTAGAGAAGGAACGGAAATATCTAGAATGACGACACGTCATCTCCGTTCGTACGTTCTTTATAAATTTTTTACTAAATCGTTTTAATAAAAAGATCCGTTTACACATACACAATTTCAACCCTGCTCCACACAACCAGTTCGGGTCGAGTCTAACAAACGCAGAGTCCTCAAAGGTCATCGTGTCCTCGTCTCGGCCCCGGTCCCTTCTCCCACAACCATCACCTTGGGTAGGACTCGGTTTCCATTTCGTCTTCTCGAGAGTGGTACACCCTCGACTTACCTCAGTTCCGACCGAACAGAAAACCGGACCTCGGGGACTCTAAAACCTTAGGTTTTCCTTCTTTCTCTCCGACCCCCTAGACATCCCCATCCCCGACTCAACATAGGACCGTAAAGATGCCCTTCCGCTACTACAGGGGGACACTCACCACCAAATCAGTGATTCAGCATAAACTGAGAAAAATCCGAAGTACCTGACATCGGGAGGTCCGAAGAGACAGGTACCCTAAGAGGTCCGTTCTCGTGACCTCACCCAACGGTAAGGGAAACGGTCCCCTACAAGGACTGGGTCCCTAGCTTGGACGCAGAGGACGTAACCGTCCGCCTGAGAAATGGTGTCTCGGTGGTCCCTTCGACCATAGGGAGACATAAACAACAAAAGGTTCTTAACTGTAAGACCCTATGGACAAGGACTCTCAAACGAGGGTGTGTCACCTTGGTATGGAGTGAATGGAACGGGACACACGACGGGGAACGAGAGCTGTGTGATTTAGTTGGTGTTTGTACTCAGGGTCCCAACTGGGCTGGGAGGCAGACCACACTCGGTGCGACTGGCACCACCGAGAGTCAGGACGAGTAACGGGGTGTGACTTGAGGACTGAGGGAGGAAGGTAGACGAGAGGGGTTGACGAAAAAAACTGCAACCAAGGAACGTCGTTAATTGACGTCACCGGACCGACACGACCGATCAAAGAGACTCGTGTCAGGAGGTGTCCACCGAAAAACCGGGGTCCGGTACACCGACCGGTCACCTAGACAAGGTTTTGAAACCTTTGGTCTTCGTGGACTTCACGAAACACTAAAGTTTTACGGACTCAATGACGTACACTGACGTCGAACATTGGACAATTCGTGACATGTTTATATTGGTAACAGGAATATGTCGGAGACGTTCCTGTGTTCTGAACTCATCCAGGGTTTGTCATGGACATGATTGAGTGTAAGTCGGGAGTTGCGGACTACGGTAAAAAGAATACTAGATCGACACAAACCCAATACGAGGCGATAAGATTCGACACGGGGAAGTACTATAGAAATACGGTGTCGAGAAGTAAGAATCGGTAAATTTCTTCGATGATATCACAAACATTCTATGGAATCCTAAAAAAGAAAGAAAATCTTAACGTACAAGAAAAAAAATGTATTTCCTGTAGTCAGACATATTACAACACTCTACTCTCGGTGTCTCCTTGGGTCCCCTTTATAATGTGGGTTCTACAATGTAAAACGTTCTTCATGATTATAAACCACACTAAGTGATTCATTGGTGAGTAGACAGAAAAAGGATTACTCACACAGAAGATAATGCATGGAGGACAGGTGTCCGAGGAGTCGGACATCTAACGGTCTAAGGAAGAGAAGACACACACTCAGGTAGAGTCCCTAACAACTAATATTGAGGGGGATGGGTTCCTTAGAACCGGGTACCCTGTTAAGGAGAAAGGAATATCAAAGTAAAAATCGATAAAATTAACATTCTTGGTAGATGTGTCGTCCCTGTTACGACCTTGTAAACCACGCTACGACATATAGTGTCCTACACGTAACGGAGTTCCCAGCTTCAATCAGAAGACATATCGAAGGGGCGCCAAAAACTCGTACTCGAGACGGTCCAAAAACCTATGATAGGACTTAGTGGTAGGGGTCGTCGGAACCGGCAAAAGACATAAAGACATTACGTAGGAAATAGACGAGGAAGTAAGGAGGGACACAAAAACCACTTCAGTCGAAGGTAAAACCAGGGATTTAAAGTCTCGACTGTCATAGGAACACAGAGACTTTCCCGAAATAAATCTAGGATAGGAATAGCCACTACATCGTCCAGACTAACGAAACACCACACCGATACTTTGAGGGAAACAGTGGGCAGGGACGTCGACGGGACCGTCCATCCACTGTTCTGACAGGAAAGGAACGGTAGACGTCTCTTTAGACTCGGCCCGGTGGGTCCTTGTCTTCGTCAACAGACTCTCCGAGTTTCTGCTCCGGCTCGTCTTCCTCGTCAATTCCTCTGATTTCTTACTCTACCTCTTACTCGCTACCGTGGAACTGTTCTGGTAACTCTTTGACGTCTTCCTCCATTCCCCGTCCTCAACCCCTCCCGTACCCCGGGTCGGGGAAGTGGGGGGTGGTACGACCTCCCGGACTGTCTCGACTCGTCTGGACGTCACACAGAGTCGTGCTTACACAGACCCTAAACGTCTAGGGGACTTCGTCGAGAAGTCCGGACAACTATTAAGGTCAATGTCTCTTTGACCAAATCTCTTACGGGGGACCTAGGACCCGGGTCAAGGAGAGTAGGGAATGGGTTTCTTCGGACCGTAACAGTCACGTCTACAGCACCTACCACGGAGTTAGTCTTGGAGACGGAAACACGCATTAGCTACATGAACGAAGTGGAAAGAACAGGTCCTCGCACTTTCCGTCAAAATTTCGGGTCATCAGCACCGAAGAGACGAGGGGAGATGGGATTTTGTAGGTCTTCCCCTTTCCGTGTCTCGGTTTACCTGAGGGGTACAAGATCTTCGAAGGGACTTGCGACCGGTCAAAGACTGTAGACGAGACACAGTCAGTCAAATGGTCGAGTGAGTATAGATTCATCTTAAGACAGACGTAGCAAAATTAAAACTGTTGTTGGGACGGTTCCATATCTAATACGGAAGTCACAAAAATTACTCGTGTGACGTCTCCGGGTCTCTCCCGCTCATTACGGGATCAACATATCGACCATTCACCGTCTCGCTCTTATCCTGGGTCCTGGGTCTTAGATCGAGGTCTCTATCCGGATAAGTACAGCGGTACGTTGAACGTGCAATCTCCGTCGATTAGACCCGTCTGGTACTAGACATCTGAAACCCCCCGATCTTCTCCTCTACACAACTCTACCCCACGTCCGGATTGAGGGTCCGAGGCCTACCTCGGAGTACCGACCCCACCCCAACCCCACCCCGTCCCAAGTGTGGACACAGTGAAGAGGTCTACCGGCTGTAACAGCTCCACAGGGCGTGTAGTTGCGACCTCGAGGTCTTGGTTGACCTACTTATGTTCCTCTTTTTAGCGTCCCTTGAACACCTCTACGTTTCTGTCAACTTCCTCTTTTGAGATCTCCGTCTTTTCAGGGCAGACTGACGATACTTCAACGTCCTACTCCATTATTGCCAACTGGTCTCGTCAGGACCGAATGGACACAAGTCTTAGACGGAACTTTGAGAAGGTCCTCTCCGACCCCATCTAAGAACAAAAGAAAAAAGGACGACGGAACGGTGTGTCGTACAAGCTAGAAACAAGAGACTGTCCCCTAACTTGAACACGGGGATGTGACCTTCACGTCTCGAGATTGGTGATCTGTCGGTCCCTTAAGGGTGACCCCATCTAAGAATTCTGTCGTAAACTCGAACCAAGAGTCCTACCAACGTAGTCCCGTCTACCGCAAGATTCTGTGTCTCCTGAGTCCCGGAGACTGCACTTTAACTGTGTTGAAATCAAACACACTAATTCGGTTCTATAAGACGGATCTTTTCGAATCGTCGGGAAATACCTCGTGGTCACCACACGGGTCGACACAGATTTACTAAGTATACACCATTACAAAATTAAGTTAGGATCTTGTTTCTAATTTCATTAGTCTCCAACCAAAAAAAAAAAAAAAAAACGGTAACCGAATTTTAATGTACCTGAAAGTAACGTCATCTTCACCACCTATTCTCAAAGTCTTGTCGTTATTACCTTTGTCTCTCTTTAGAAGTCCTTAAATACTCATGACTTTCATCATTTCACATAAGAACCAAAATATAAATTCTTATTATCTCGTTTCATTGGGTTTACAATCGAGGGAATGCAGAACTGAAGACTTCTTGACACTTATTATTTCCCTTACGAAAACTAATAAAATTACCTTTCGACTTCCGAGATTTTACGGTCATGGTACATTCGACTAAAGATGAGACGGAGGACGGTCGATCTACTGGAACTCGTTCAACGAGGTCAAAAGACTCGTAGACAAAGACGTAGAAATTTTCACATGTTTTATTATTACTAAGTTATTAATTTACTCCATTGCACTCTGACATACCGTTTCCTATACACATAGGACTTGTGATTATGAATATTAAGACTTCGAACGGAAAAGAAAAAAAAGGTATTCGTCATGGTTCTCGTGATTCTAAGGTATCCTTTTGTTTATTAAAAAGAAATTTTTTGTTTGAAAATAATAGAAACTACTAGTTTCTTTCCAGTAAGTACTCAGTCACGACTTTGACACACTTTCTTGTTACCTATAAATAACGTCCAAAGATCTGATGAAGACTTTCCTGGGAGTATTGTCTAGAGGAGACCAGATCCCAGAGTCCTGTGTTCTGAAGATCATTCTTGACTTTAATCGCATAACTATCGT
Organism: Capra ibex; assembly: GCA_006410555.1. Taxonomy (NCBI): domain Eukaryota; kingdom Metazoa; phylum Chordata; class Mammalia; order Artiodactyla; family Bovidae; genus Capra; species Capra ibex. The sequence continues at coordinate 39,359,613 of SJYO01034137.1, forward strand.
GTCAAGAGAAGCCGTGACTTTTTGTTAGTAAAAGTATCGTTGACCCACTCTCCTAAGTCTATGAACGGTCTTGTGGTTGTTTATAAACATGCCCCGAAACTAAAGTCTTTTAGTCACAGTGTCACTGGGAACAGGTCACGAAGGAAAACGAAAAACATATTACCAATACGACGATTTTAGAAGTCTAACCTTCCTTGGCATCCCTGGGAAATCAATCTATTCCTTTGACTCTAGGTCTCTCTAATCAATCCCGGTCTACCTCTGGTCACCACAAACATTTTCCCGTCATTAAGTTTTTCTTAAGGAATTCTACTTTTGTTTCTGACACGAAGGAAGTACAAGAGTGATCAGGTCGGAACACTCTGTCACAAAGGTAGACTTACCGTCTTTGTCTGTGGAGGAGGAAGATCTTCCTTTGATGTCAGTCTTTGGTGGGACTCCCACGACTTCAGTACCTCAACAAACTTTGTTTTCACTTAATTATTCGGTCCTGGTGTGCCCTAAGAATTTTTTGAGTTGAGACAAGTGGTGGGAGGCAGGGCAAAACCAACATGAAACAATTTCGAGAGTTATTTGTCCTTTTCGACGTTCCCAGAAACGTGGAACTCGCGACATCATGACGGAGTAAGTGAAACTCTCTTTGTCCGGAAAATGGAAAAAATGGAAACTGTGTCTCGATCTTTTCAAGACTACTTCTAGTAGAAATCTCTTAATTCTGATCTCAAGTGACAACGTAAATAAAAGATTTAGGGTGAAGCGGTTCCCGTCAAAAATTAATGAAAATTTCAATCGTGACCATCCAAGTCTTCAATAAACGAAGTACTAAGGTCTGTGACATGACGATTAACAGAACACGTGCAGGGAGAGCCTATGAGAGCCAATACCATCTCGAGAACCACCTACGATCCCTGGCTCCCGTAGTTGTCCGTCCTTGCCCGACCTACAACCTTTCCTATGGTTCTTCCTTTACGCTCGACATGGTAATGGATAGTCAGACTGAGATTTTAGGGGCACGAAACCCGTCCCATACTGGAGTAAACTCAGAGTCCTGTCGAACAATTCTATCTAAATAACTATATAAATAGTATTATAACGTTTAGTCCTGTGACTTCGTGTCTTCTAAAAAATTTCTGAAAATAAACCTCTCCAAAAAAAAAAAAAAAAAGTACAGGACCTCGTAGAGACATAGGTTTCTTACAGAGTAGTGGGAAAAAGGTACCTTCCTAAAAGTAAAACACGAAATTGAATCAGTGGTGACTGTGGTCGGAGCAGAAATAGTCTGCTACAGAAACAGTTCTGACACGACAAGAGCGTCTTCACAGCCCACAAGGACAATCGGAGGTCCTCCGTTTGTGTCAAGGATCAGAAGGGAGACCCGAAGGATTTGATCGGATTGGACAACTCAGGGGTTTTTCTAACAGAAACTCCGAAGGGGTGCAAAGACACTTTTGGCGAGGGTTTCCGACCATAAAGAAAAGGAAAAATTATAAATTAATGTATGGTCGGAGAGTCGTTTCACACAAAAATTTTTATTAAAATACATACACAAAACCCGTCACGACACAGAAGTAACGACGCGAACCCGAAGTCATCGACGCTACACTCCCGAAGTCCTTAACACCGAACGTCTGAGATCTCGCGTCCGAGTCATCAACATCGAGCACCTGAATCAACGAGGTGCGGTACACCTTATGAGGGTCTGGTCTCTAGCTTGGCCACAGGAGATGTAACGTTCCACCTGAGAATTGGTGACCTGGTGGTCCCTTCGGGGTTTCGACAATGAGAACTAACCTCAAACGGTAAACGACAGTATTTCCTTTAATTGGGTATATCAGACAAGGGCTCTGACACAAAAGGTGGACAATAGGACTTGGTGGAGGTCCTCCCTGCGACTCTTTATTCGTCTGTCGGAAGTGACTTAGTCAGGTGTCTCTATAAATTCCTTGTGGATGACACACGACTCCACGGATCAGGGGAACCCCTCTAAAGTCTCCTCACCTTTTGTGCCGTCGAGAACCCTTACTTCGAGTAACAGAGAATGTGAAAGAAGTTGTGACAGTCAAGTCACGGTGGAACACCTCCCTGTTTTGCGATTTAATACTGTTGACTATTGTATGAGAAAATCTTTCGTCACCAAAAGAGAATTAAACAAATATCATTATCTAAAACACGGACGTCCAACGAAACCTCAGTACTAAAATCGTAATTAAAAGGGGAGTGAAATTTGGAGACAACTCTCCTTGGATAATGTCCACTCGCTCTAATACGAAACCTTCCACGATTGAATCAAGTCCCCGAAAGTTCATAGAAACTCGTACTAGACGGAATTCTTTCTACAGAACGGAACATTGTGTCATTACGTACGTAGATATGTTTACATAATCATGGATCGTCTTTACAAAGTCGTTTGTTACAAACGAACATGATGATACTATAAAAAAAGGCAAAAATATATTAGGACCGGTTGTAGTTGACTTAACTTACATATTGGGTTACCCCAAAAAGAGACATCGACCTTTTACCGAAGGAAAAACTTGCTAAAGACAACTCCCTCCTACACCTGGTAAAAATTTCAGAAATATGATTTAAACCATGTCATAACGAAGACAAAATACAAAACAAAAACAAAAACACTAAAAACCGGGTATCCGTACACCCTAGAATCGAAGGACTGGTCCCTAGTTTGGGTGTTGGGGACGTTTGGTACCTTCAGGAGTTCTGAACAAAAAATGTTTTCTCCTTTGACTCCGGCTCTCCCTCCACCACGAACGGGTCCCCAAAGACTGGAGGTCGTATCGCCCTCGGCGACATAGGAGAGGCCCCAGTCGGACACATGAGTACTCTCGAGACACGAGGATACACGGGTCTATTTGTGGGGACACAGAGGAGTAAGATCTACGCGGACTACCTCCTTCTCGATGCCCTGATGGTCTCCCGAGTCCTTCTTCGCGAGTGCTTTTCCGTCGAAGATCTCGTCTGTGAGTTCCTGGACCTCATACTCGACCTCCGCTTCTCAGTGGAGTTCCTACTGGCTCCGGCTGAGCAGTTCGTCTACCTCCAAACACCCGTCGGCCCCAGACCCCTCTGCTCGCACCCTGTCTTCCCTTCGTCGTCGGAAAAACGCGTGTGGAGTCCGAAACCCTTCAGAAGCCAAAATAAGAGAACGTGATAGTCTACAGACATTTCAGTAAAGAAAGAAAACGACACGACCCAGAAGTAACACCATGTACCCGAAAAACCGTCGTGGTCCTTTCGGGGATTTCAGTGAAGAACTAAACTTCTTCTTCGGCCCATCAAGTATCTAAGTATTCTACAGTCACAACCTTCCTTACTACCTTTAGCAAATAACATCACAGTAGCAACAGAACTTCTCCTTCGTTTTAGTAGGTCTCCTCTAATCTACTAAAAAGTCTTCCCGTGTATCTATCCCGTGTTGCCTATCAAACAACGAAACCCATCATGAAGGTTGACGTTTCCTCTGTTCCGCCGACACTTCTGTCTCCCCGAGTCGGTACGGAACCCAGGTTTGGGGGGTTGTGGACCCCTGTGGGTGTACGAGACGAAAACAAGGGGTCTAAGACCGCGCAAAGAATGTCTCCCAGGTCGAAACGGTTTTGTTCGTCGTCTGACCGAGTCCAGAGGAAACCTATTGGCACATATGTATCAGGTCCTGTCAGATAGTCTTTCACGAGTCACCCCACTAGACAAATGTTCTACTTTTGTTGTGTGATCTTTTTCCCCCATTATCTTAGGTTTAAACTTGTAAGATGGCTCTTTCTGTCCTTCTTCGAATTGTAGTCAGGTCGACTTGAATGTTTTACTGAAATGTTCTTGTTTTGGGTCGGGTTTGGTCTTTGGGATGGGGTTTGGGTTTGGTCTTTGTAGGTGGGGGATGAGGGTGTGTGTCGGGTGTAGGGTCACCTTAAACCTCTCCTTTTCTTTGTGAATTTTTAGTCTGGATACCCTTTTCAATTGTAACAGTTCCAAAACTATTTTCAGTCTGTCACGAGTTCCGGTCCTTCTCTATCGACCTTAAATTTTCGATACCTTAAGGACTAAGATGAAACGTTTATTTATCTTTATTGAAAATTTGGAGGTCCCCTGAATCATCGCCAAATATAGATCCTTCACTACAAAGTTGGTAATTGTTAAAATAATCTAGTCGGGAAAACCTCCGAATCTTAATGAACCAATACCAAAATAGAAAAAACAAAAAAAAAGTTCTAACGTCATATAAAAGGGTCACAGGATCAAGATTAGAGTAATCCCCTCCAGTAAAATCCGTTTGATTCCAGTTGGGTCCATTGATGCTTCACTAATAAGACGCCGAGTTTGTTAGACCAATTTTTGTTCGATTTCGAAGCAGTCCGTCACTACACTTTTGGAAACCACATTACTGGGCACCGGACTAGGGGACTTCAGAGGACGACCCAAGATATATCATACTTAACATCCGTCCCTCTCTTGGGACACTTCTCCACGAAAATCAGTTGGAAACTCAGTAGTCCAGCAGAGGAAGATCTGATAAGACTGATATTTTTTGTATAAGACAAATGATTGAGTTCCAGATCTTCGTCACCGTATCGATTCGAAGTAAACGGGGACACGTCATAAAATCGACAAAAAGGTAATTCGTACTTACTTGTCGAGAGTTCTGGGGTGGTTACTCCGTGTGGTCTCCCACGAAAGAGTGGATTCTCCGGTGACCGTTCTGACAGAACGACACTGATTATAGAACGAATAAGGAAGTGATCGTGAATTATCTAATTAAGAATCTGAGTTCTCGAGAGAGTAATTACTCGGACATTTGAGTCTTTGAGTCCACGGACAAAAGAGGACCCTCTGTCCAGAAGTCCAAGAGACATCCAAAACGAGTGTTGTCTCTTCCGTAAGTGTCTGTAAACTCAGTAAGTACTCTCAAGTTACTCAAAATAAAAACCACGTGTACCTCCGAGCAGTCGGTTGAAACTGTTAACGTCTCTGTTATAAATACATGTCTACGACGTCCGAGGGTAGTTTTGAATTTTACGACTAACGAAAATCACACGGACGGAGTACCGAGACTGAATTAGACCTACATACTGTGTAACCAACCACTGTCCTCTTTACGTACCTGGTGGGGTCGGATCCACCCCACCAAACACAAACTTCGGAAAAAAAAAAAGGATGTGTTTTGATTAAACTTCACGAAAAGAGAATTGCAAGTCACCACAAATTGAATCCTCGGACGTTCCTTCTGTCTTTATTGATAAAGAAACATACTACCCACCAAATCGTCTTACCCGGTTGTGACAGAAATACAATGAGACGACCCCTGAACCCTGATGTGGTAGGAAATACTCCAAGGATCTTCCTTTTCCGTCTACGCTTTCGGACGAAGTCTGAGATAAGGACACTTCCAGAATCTTTGGGACTCGTCCTCTCTCCTTCTTGTAACAGGACTATGTGAGTCCCAAAGACCGTAAATAGAGTTTTCGCAGGGTCTCTTTCAACAACCCATAAAACCATTATTCGACCTCTTGACCTTTAATCTAACCTTTATTTGAGTGTATGTTAACTCCCTTTTTTCTCTTGTAACAGGTATCAAATATCATAAATCTCTTCTCACGGAACCTACCATAGGACCAAAGGTGTAACAGAAAATTGTCCATTGTATACGGACAATCTGAATCCATCTAGATACATTTTAATTACTAAGTATTTCTTTTTTTTTCCGAACTTCCTTTATATTTTATAGGAGTCACCCCGTCAAAAAAAAGAGGAAAATACACAAAAGATCTACGTGTTAATGTAATATTTTCGTTATTTTGTCCAAAATTTTCTATACGAAACCTGTCATACTCTTTTTCTGTGTAGGAAAACGGTTTGAGATTAAGAACAACGAGTCGAGACTACAGGGACACCATAACATGTTCCGTCCCGTCAGGAACGAGGATTTTTGAACCAGTCACGTTCAATTCATCCGACACAAACATTGAAGAAAGAGTCCTGTTCCACAGAGTTGACCTCTACCTCGACCTTCTTCTTTCTTTGTTGAGCCTAAACGACAGACTCTCCTAGTGGGCCTCGTCCCTTGTCCATGACAAGACAGCGACTCACTACGCACCTAGTAGGACGTACCTTTTCCCTTACACTCTCCAATTGGGACTCCTAAACCGACCACCTCCCCTTCTTTCAGGTACCGAATGCCTTTACTACCTTCTACCCCGCTTGGTGATGTTCCCTCCACTTTATAAATGGCACTTCACACATCTTACTTTCAAAGGTCTCACCGATACCTTTTGTCAGAGAATCAGTGTTGTCCGTTTCACGAATCTCGATTCCGAGCTTCTTAGTACTCAAGTCGTTCGTTAACATACTTTAAACCACCGATGGTGACATAATCACGGTAACCTTCATTTACTATGCTACGTCGGACAAGGAAATTCTTGAAACGGTTACTCAATCGTCACGTATGTAGACACTCCGTAAGTATCGTATCATTGTCACGGCACGTTCACTCACTAAAAACGTCAAAAGTTAGCCGTCCTCAACGCAACTATGGACTAGGAAGGTCCTTGTGACCCTCCGTCGGTCCCTGTCAAGCGTCAAAGGAGTGTGACATCTATTACCTTGACTAAAAGGCTTGATGTGAACCATACTAGGGTTCCCAAACCCCCAAACAAAGACAAAAAAATTAATTCCAAGTCTCACGGAGTCAACGTAGGACCCCTACCCTACAGTGCAGTGATCCCTCGCCATCCAGATCCTCATACAGTAGGTAGTAATAAACGACAACCACCAGTCGGAGAGTCAACACAGGTTGAGAAACGCTGGCGGACCTGACGTCGTACGGTCCGAGGAGACAGGAGGTGGCAGAAGACTTCAAACGAGTCTAAGTACAGTGATCCGTGAATTTTGTCGGAACGTCGGGGGTTTATAGTCTGTTTGACTTGGTCTCCACCAACGGAGGGAACCGAGTCGACCACCGGGCTGGGATTGCTTCGAGGAGTGAGTTTAGGTAAATAAAATCGGAGAAGAGAAAGGAGGGTCATACCAAGTACCTCTTACCTTGACGAGAGACACTAGACCAGTTTCAACTTTCATAAAAGGGACTCGACACTTGGACTTCGTTCGGACCCCTCCTGTATCTCCCTTGGATGAACAAAATACCTTTTCTTAGGGACAAGTCGGAGGACGTGACTGGAGTGCATCGACATTCCTTCGGGGTCGGAGAGACTCACTTCGAAGACTCTAGGTCTGTTTACTCTGACAAACAGGTCCTCTAAAGACTTCAGAAAGACTTAAGACTGTAATTTACGACACTCTCCTAAAATATTTTAATTCACGGACTCAGTGGGAAATTGAGAAAAGAAGAGAGGGGCCCAGACACAAATACAGGAACGTTTCTACCCAAAGTGTCTACAGAGATCAGAAAAACGGTATAAACAAGATAAAAGCAGTAAAGAGAAACAAGAGTGACGGCAGAGACCCCATCCCTCCCATTTCGGGCCACAGACAATTTCACCTCTCTGACTCGCAATACAAGTTTGACTACATCCCCAATGACTTTGTTATTTTGTTTGGGGACTCTGTTCACTCCGGAGGACTACCCTCAAGAGAGGACCGGATACGATGGAAACCTAAACACTCCTTCCCATCTCTTACCCAACTAATTTCTATGGACGGAATGTCCTCTGGTAAAGGAAGAGAGAGTTTCAGTTCCACTCTTAGACTCCGAACGAAGAACGGAGAATTTCCAGGTTCCTCCCCGACACCCACATCTACTCCCCCGGAACTAAGACTTTGGTAAAGTCAGGTACATCCAATTTAAGATCCCTACACGACCACGGAAAGACGGTCTTACTCTCTTACCCTTTCAAGATTTGGATTCTGAAGAGGAGGCGGGGAGCTTGCGTCGAGACACTGTCGAGGAAGTGTCCTTCACAGGGGACTTCTTGTCCTTTACCGCGGACAGACAACAGAGGTCGGACTGAATGTCGTAACCGAGACCTGAGAGACGTTGTCGGGACTTTGTCCTTCCAGACCCCTCGAAACAAAACCTTGAACCAGAGGAATTTTAATCTTTCAGTTTCTAACTTGAAGAAGGGAGATGAATTAGAGACGGACGAGTGTTCACGGAGAAGATTTAGAAACGAAGTAGACTTGTAGAGGGCAATAAAAAGGAGTAGAATCAATATCCTGAATTCACCTTTTCGATGTTTCTCTAAAAGGGTCGTTAATATCACTCACCGGATGGGGTAAATACAACACCGACAGACTCGCGTCCAACCTTTTCTCAAAGGTCTGTGACTCGTAAAGTCTTCCCTTACTCAAATAATTTTTGTTTCTCGTCTCTATTATTCCCACGACGTCCGTGTCACCCGGTTGAGGACTGTCCGGTCCCTCTCAGCTGTCCTGCGACAATCTCGTCACATCGGTCACCTATATCGGAGTTCCGTTAAGGACGACCCTCCCACCATGATCCACAACCAATTCCACGGTATCCCGCTCATGATCCCACTCGTAAAAACGGATTAAATCCCAGTCCTTCGGACGACCACTACTAGACCCTCGAAAAACCGTTACCAATGTCTACCCGAGTCAGTCCAAGTTTCCACTGGAACCAAGACCCGAAGTGAAGAGACCGGAACCCCGTCCTGAGGTCTTAAACGTCTTAGAAACTAGACTGTTACTGGAGGGACCAAGTAAAGGGGTCTGAAAGACACATTATCTGTCTCTCCGTTCCGGGTCTCAATGGACACTAGATCGATCCCGTGTACCGACTGAGGATTCCGTCTCAAGACAGATCGTCACACCCGTCTTACCCTACCTGCGGGTGATACACGTATCGGGACTCCGGTCCGAGGTCCCAACAACTCTCATCGGAGATAGGAACTCCACGACCCCAAACTCCTCCTCTCCGTACGGATTTGTCACCCTTTAGTAGTTCTTTTTCGGCGTCTATTGATATACGGTTCCCTTCCCCGGTCCGTCGCTTCCTCCTTTCTGGCAGTATCGTGTCCACTGACACCCTCAAGAATCTCCTTCCGACGGATTCTGGACCGAAACTTCTATGTCATCCAAAACCTGTTTGATGGTTTCCTTACCCTTCACTTAGGATCTATCTTACCTCACCTACTTATTTCTAAGTCACCCTCCTAGACAAAACTCCCCGTGGTTTACCTGACGACACAAACCAATCCAAAGGTCGAAGGAATTCCGTTATTGTCCTCTCCGTCGAACTTCCTAAACTTTCCTGACGTATAGGACTTCCGTCTCCCCTCGGAGCCTTCCAATAACTCGTCTTGTCACTTCGTGTGTCCCACACGAGGTTCGCCTACCCTCCTACCCGTCCTCGGAGTTGACTAACGTCTTCGGAGTTGACCCGACAAGGGTCCCTACCTCCTGTCCTCTCCCCCGACACTCTGGTTTGTAAGACAGGAAGAGTAGAAAAACAAACGTCAAAGAGTACGAATGCAGACTACGAGTCATTTACGACGGTTGTAATAAACATTCAAGGGTCCGGAAGACTTCGGAAGGAAAAGTTATGCACGAGTCCTATCAGAATTTCAACTTCCTTTAAACTTATGTTATCACCCACGAAATGACCAAAAACCAAACAAATTTAGGTCTTTTTAGAGAAAAGGAGAGGAAGGAGGTTTTGGAACAAAGACAAATACCGTAAAAGGCAGGAATAACTCCCAAGGAGCCCACGACCCGTGACTCGGACCCTGAACGTACGAAAGAGAACAAAAGTCCCGAATGTTCCAATTCACCGATGTATCCCTGAGCTCTGGAAATTTTTCCACACCTCGGTGCTGAACTAAAGTTTCGGGTGATGGAGGGTGGACAACGGTAGTAGGACCGTCACCCACCCACTCCCATCATATCTTTTTGGGATTTACAAACCCAGAGATAAGGGTTCACTTTTTATTGCGGTGTGACAGAGAATTATATTCACTCCTAAATACATATGGACGGGGAGAGGACTGAGAGGACACAGGTCTTTACTCTACCGGGTCGAACCACAAAATTTCCACTGGGTCTCCGACTACAAGACCCAGGAGTCCGTGACGGCACACCAATGACCACCGACTCCCGTCGTCAGTTGTCATCTCGCCCCGGATTTATCTTTCCACAAGAGATCCGGAACCTCCGGTTCTATTGGGTCGGATCACCTTTCTCGTAAACAAGTTGGGTTCACCGGTCGTCCGTTCTCCCTCTCCTGGTCGAGCTCCCGACGGGACAACGGAACCGTTGACGTCCTATTCAGGACCATCTATTTCCGTACCCGAAGACGTCAGTACAAGCCCTTGACGAGGACTCTCCGGTCGAGTGTCGACGACGAGGCAGACGTGGTCTCCCAACGTCAGTGACCTTATACCCGGACCCTTCATGCCGAGGAAACGTCAGTCGCTCACTTTCTAGTCTCACCCTAAAGAAAGAAAAAAAAAAGGAAATTAATTTTACTAGGACCAGAGTCTTGACGGAGGATGACATCTCCGACGAGTTTTCGGGTGACACATGTCAACGAATTATTATTAAAAGGAAAGAGCACTAACTCATAGTAAAAATCATGATCCATTCTCATACACACGTCGTTCGGGAAATGTCGGGTTTCCATTTGTGTCCACTACCCCAATTTATAATAATAATGGGTAGTATTTACAGAGACCGAAAAGTAATTGGGTCTTCCGTCGACGAAGATTAGGACTCTCGACCGAGTCCAGTGCTCCCGGAGACTGTGTTTGGGTAACCTTAGACTGTGACAATGAAGGCTGGTTGCACTAGTCCCAAATCGAAAGAAGGTCAGGTCGACACTATTTGACAACGGAAGTCGAGGACAAGACAAAAACTAAAGTGACCTTTCCAAGACAAGTCACATAAATTATACTAACTTCCCATCTGTCGCGTACTTCGCGATACGAATATATCTCTTTATAGAAGGGTCGGAGACTAAGTGAAGGGACAATGTTTCCTCCTTCGTCCGATTCGGTCTCCCGTAAAGAGAGAAAGAAAGAAGAAGACAGAGAGAAATTAACAACGGTCACACCCGAACCCCGAATGGGCCACTGTATCATCATTTCTTAGACGGACGTCACGTCCTCCCCGCTCAAGCTAGGGACCTAACCCTTCTAGAGGACCTCTTCCCTTATCGTTGGGTGAGGTTATAACAACGGACTTTTTAAGGTACCTGTCTCCTCGGACCACCCGATGTCAGGTACCCCGACGTTTCTCAACCTGTCCTGACTCGTTTCTCGTGTTACACCCAAGTCCCATCCTTCCTAGACTAAATCTTATAAGTCCAGGACGGGACCACTACTGACATCACTCCTCGCGCCGGTTTTGTGAACACCAAGTACCACCTTGGACAGGAACCCCCACGACAGACATTGTAGTGCTCCTCAAGACGTACATTCCGAGGCGCACCGTACGAATCAAATCTCAAATCACAGGCCACGAAGAAAGACTTCTTGGCTTCCTTCGGACAGTACAAACGGTTTTCGGAACTAAAGGTTTTTTCCCTTCCTTTTAACTGACAGACCACTGTCATTGACGAAATGTCGGAGTTTAGACAAGGAAGGATGAGAAGTGAGACTAAATAAAACGTGAAAATAAACTCATCGGTAGAAAACTCCCCTACAGTACCTCAGACTTATTATCGATAAAACGAAAAGGAAACCTCTCAGTGTAAACGGACCCCGTGAGGTCCCTCTAGAACTGGACACCCCTTGGAGGTCCTACGACCAAGGACTCACGGATAGACATGGTCCTCCGGAACAAAGGACGTCTCAGGTCTTAAAGGCCAGTCATCGTGTCTCCCTCGTTCTGAAACCGGTCACCGACGACGAACTTTAACACCGCAAACAGGACTTCGGGTCGGACCCGGATACGACACCTGGGGAGCCGTTAGAAGGTTAGTGAGGAGCCGCGAAGGGATGGAGTGTGACGTGCTCCACGAAGAAGGAAAATCCGAGGCTTCCTGGGGTGGGGTAGGGGGTTTGAGAAGGAGGAGGATCTAAAACAGGAAGTGACTCCCTGGACCAGGATGTCCGAAAATTGGCTTTTGACGAGGGTGGTCAGGACTTGGAGGGAGGACCCTTTACCCCTAACATTACAGACGGACACTCCAGTCCCTGACAGAAAAACAGTACTACAGGTCGGACTTACTTGTCCACCTGGGTGGGGTAGTAAGGTTCTGGTGGGGAGGTGGTCGAGTGTTGGTACACACAAGTGTCTGTGTGGAAGGGAGAGTGGAACTATCTCACTCAGAAAAGACCCCTATGAGGGTTTCCAGACCTCTCTACCCGACCGAAGACCTCGACCTCCTACCTCCACCCCGGACTCGGTGGGTCGTGGGATGTCACTCTACCCCCGGGGTTTGTACGAAAGTCCTATCTCCGATCGAGGTTCCCGGAATATCCGGTAGAACAAGTCGAAGACACTAATCTTTACACCTCAGGTGTAGGGTCTCCACTCTGCTGGTTCCAGTGTACATCCACCTACGTCTCGGTCCTCTCTTCGACCCGATGACGTCGGACAGACACATTAGTGAAGGGTAACGTCACTTTCAAATTGGCACAGGAGTGACTCCAGGACCGGAGACGGGTCGCCCGCACTTGTCTTGTCAACGGGGAGCCTCCGTGTAGCGTCAGGGCACCGGGTCGGCACGACTGCTGGAGGCGCCGCCACAACCGACCAAGTGTCGGAACGACCCCCGGTCCCCACGAACTCCGACGTAGGTAATGGACGTCTGCACCACGAGTCTCTCGTTACTGACCTCAGAGGTCCACAAGAGGTGTCGTACACTAAAGGCTCACGGGACCCCGGTCCGTCCCAAGCACCCAGGCTCCCGCCGCAGATGCGTGTGACTGACGACTGGAAACACACCGACCGAAAAAAGAGGGGGTGACGTAAACTCCTACGGGAGTCCTCTGGTCCACGGAGGCGCCGGAACCAAAATATACTCTCGTCATAGATTTGGGATTCAGGCGAACTTCGGAAAAGTGACGTAATCAGGCCTCTCGGACTCGTCCACCCCATCATCCGACACTCATCCGTGGTGGACCCAAGAACGGGACGAGGAAGACAATGTGCCTACTACCGTCTCCTGGAGGTACACGAGACGACATTTCAAGACTTGGGGACACTGAATCTTCGGACGGTCAGTTTTTTACGTTTTTTACACTGGAAAACCTGGGACACCCGTCCCAGGGTCAAAGGACGTCACCATGCTCGAGAGGTGAGGGGTCAGGACGGGTAGTGGTCGGAGGCAGAGAGAATGGCGAGGCAGTGGGTGAGACCCGGTCGACGTGGCGAGACGAACAGCAAGGGACGTACGAGGTGCCAGCCCTGTCTCCCTTGCTGTTCGGGTCGGACAGTACCACCGTGGAGGGGAGTAATAAGGGTCCTGGGGGACCAGAACGGGAGGACCACCTACCGTCCCTTCCCTACACGAATAGTGATCCCACAAACATGTCTTCCACTTTTAGGTTCAGTTTCGGTCCGTCTCACCCCGACAATGTCCACGAGGGGTCGGGAGACCTCTGAGGACACATGTGTGGAGAATGGACCCGGTTGGAATTCTACCTTTCATTCTTTCACAGTCAGCGAGTAAGTACCAGTTAAGGAACACTGGGGTAGGGTGGTCCGAGGAGACAGGCACTTAAAAGGTCCGTTCTTGCGACCTCACCCAACGTAAAGAAAGAGAGGTCCCCTAGAAGGGTTGGGTCCCTAGTTTGGACACAGAGGGCGTAACCGTCCATTTAAGAAATGACGACTCGGTGGTCCCTTCGGGATTCTTCCTTGTCAAGTCAAGTCAGCGCAGGCTGAGAAACACTGGGGTACCTGACGTCGTGCAGTCCGAAGTGACAGGTAGTGGTTGAGGACCTCGAACGAATTTAAGTACAGGTAGCTCAACCACTACGGTAGGTTGGTAGAGTAGGAGACAACAGGGGAAGAGGACGGGAGTCAGAAAGGGTCGTAGTCCCAGACAAGACTACTCAGTCAAGAAGGGTAGTCCACCGGTTTCATAACCTCAAAGTTGAAGTCGTAATCAGGAAGGTTACTTATAAGTCCTGACTAAAGGAAATTCTACCTGACCAACCTAGAGGAACGTCAGGTTCCCTGAGAGTTCTCAGAAGAGATTGTGGTGTCAAGTCTTCGTAGTTAAGAAGTCACGAGTCGAAAGAAATATCAGGTTGAGAGTATAGGTATGTACTGATGACCTTTTTGGTATCGAAACTGATCTGTCTGGAAACGACTGTTTCATTACAGAGATGAAAAATTATACGACAGATCCAACCAGTATCGAAAAGAACGTTCCTCGTTCATAGAAAATTAAAGTACCGACGTTAGTGGTAGACGTAACTAAAACCTCGGACTTTTTTATTTTAGAGAGTGACAAAGGTAACAAAGGGGTAGATAAAGGGTACTTTACTACCCTGGTCTACAGTACTAGAATCAAAAGACTTACAACTCAAAATTCGGTAGAAAAAGTGAGAGGAGAAAGTGTAAGTAGTTCTCCGAGAAATCAAGAAGTGAAAGACGGTATTCCCACCACAGTAGACGTATAGAATATAAAGAGGACCGTCAGAACTAAGGTCGAACACGAAGTAGGTCGGCCGTAAAACGTACTACATGAGACTTATATTCAATTTATTCGTCTCATTATCATGTCGGAACTACATGAGGAAAGGACTAAACCTTGGTCAGACAACAAAGTACAGGTAAAAATTGACAACGAAGAATTGGACGTATGTCTAAAGAGTCCTCCGTCCAGTCCACCAGACTATGAGGGTAGAAAACTTCTTAAAAGGTGTCAAACAACACTAGGTGTGTCGGTTTCCGAAACCACATCAGTTATTTCGTCTTCATCTACAAAAAGACCTTGGGAGAACGAAAAAACTACTAGGTTGTCTACAATGGTTAAACTAGAAACCAAGGAGACGGAAAAGATTTAGGTCGAACTTGTAGACCTTCAAGTGTCAAGTACATAAGTACATGACAACTTCGGACCGAACCTCCTAAAACTCGTAATGAAATGATCGTACACTCTACTCACGTTAACACGTCATCAAACTTGTAAGAAACCGTAACGGGAAGAAACCCTGACCTTACTTTTGACTGGAAAAGGTCAGGACACTGGTGACGACTCAAAAGGTTTAAACGACCGTATAACTCACGTCGTGAAAGTGTCGTAGTAGAAAATTCTAAACTTTATTGAGTTGACCTTAAGGTAGTGGAGGTGACCGAAACAAGAATCGCTACGAAGGATTCCGATCGAACTGAAACGTAAGGTCCTACAGACCGAAATCCACTCACTAGTGTGATAGCACTAATAGGACCAGTATTTCTAGAAAAAACATGTCAAGAAGACACATAAGAACGGTGGAGAAAAATTACAGAAGACGAAGACAATCCAGGTATGGTAAAGAAAGGAAACAACACGGGTAGAAACGTACTTCACAATAACGGAAACATAAAGACTAAAAGAACTTCTCTAGAGATCAGAAAGGGTAAGATAACAAAAGGAAATAAAGAAACGTAACTAGTGACTCCTTCCGAAAGAATAGAGAGGAACGACGAGAAACCTTGAGACGTAAGTTTACCCATATAGAACGGAAAAGAGGAAACGGAACTTGGATTTCCGTTTCTTCCTTGTCTGTCAAAATAAAAGGACCGAGTGAAAGAATCAAGAGACCCGAAAAGGTAAGGCGGGAGACGACCTACCAGAACCCTTTTCTGATACCCCGGAGACGAAGACTTCTCGTAAAAAGTGACAACGACTTCCGTAAGACCCCCACCCCGTACCTCTATGGGTGTCCGTCGTTACCCTAAAGAATGGTCTACGACGAGATACTCCAAGTAAAGGATAATTATATCCTCTTTAGGAGCCCTTCCGGATCCGAAACGGTCCCGTGGACCTCACAAGAACGACTGGAGACTAGGACCGAATTTTTCCCTCCTTAGAACGTCACAGACTCTGTACGACCGATACCTTCGGAGACGGCTTCGAACTTGAACATTACATCGTCCGTCCTCGAGGTCCGTTAGGACCGAGGGGTAAAGACCAACACAACTACGGACCGTTCGACCCACTGACTGAACGGGGTCAAACGGACCTTGAGGAGGTCAAAATCGTAAGTCTCAGTGTGCAGGACTCGTATAGGAGTCAGGACCCGTTCGACCCCGTCAACTAGTGGTGGGTTCAGCCAATCGAAGAGGTTCGGGACTACAGGACTCGTCTCTACGATCATACATGCAGCATCCCAACACGTATATTGGATCCTTATAGTATCCTATTCACGCGAACCTCACGACTCGTCCCCATCGTCGAGAGTTCCCGACGACATTGGTTCATGGCATTTCATCCACCGGACCTCGTTGTTTTCACACAAAAGAATTCAAGACCTCCGGTCTTCAGACTCCGGTGTAAGGGAGGTCTGGACATCCTCTCGTGAAGGAAAGAAGGCCGTAAAACGCCTACTCGAAACCACGAGGAACGGAACATCTACGGAGTGAGGTGGGACACAGAGACAGAAAGGAGACACGTACAGACAGAGCCGTAAGTTTAAAGGGGAAAATTGTACCTGGACCCAATATGAACTAATCTCCAGTGGGATTACTGGAGTCAAAAATTGAACTAATGAAGACACTTCTAGCATGAAGATTGATTCCAGCGTAGACACCAAGAACCCCAATCCTGAAATTATATAGAAAAAACCTCCCCTGTGTTAAGTTGGATATTACCGTGCCAATTGACATTGATAATAACAATAAACATAGTAATAGTAACGTTAGTAACTCTTGAGTTCTTATAGATTTTTTTGTCGAGGTCATAAATTCTCCTCTTCTATCCCCTGGGGACAGTGCTTTTTCTCGACTGGACCAACAACCTTAACCATGGACCCTTGGTAAAGTCGTGTTTCCGATGTCCTTGGTGGGACGACTGGAGACCCGAAAACGAGAGGCACCACGTCTACCTCGTCTACGCCTTACTCGACGAAGTCCTCGCTCGGTACTTCGTTCTGAACCTCACACTGTTCTAAAGAGACCTCTCTGTCCACTCCCGTCGACCGGGGTACTCGGGGGCTGGGAGGAGCACCGAAACCTGATCTCGGGGCACCGACTCGGAAGAAACGTGTCGTGCGGGTTCTTGAGACCTCGTATTGAGTAAACTCTCCATCTCCAAAAAGATTCCGGAAAAGGTCTTTCCAATAAGGGTCATTAAAATAAAAAAATAAAAATAAAAAAAGGGTCATTAAAATTTACACGAACATTCAAATCGTCGACACCTCTTCATCTTAACGTTCACAACAAAAGATCTAGGATTTCTTCCGATTTAGTTTACTTTTTTCTTTTTATTTCACAACTCTGAAGGGACCGTCAGGTCACCGATTCTACGGAGTGAGGGTCACGTTCCCGGGGCCCAAACTACGGACCAATCCCTTGATCTAGGACATACGACCTTGATTCTCAAACGTACGGTGTCGATTTCTAGTTTCTAGGATGCATGACGTTGATTTGATTCTGGACAACATCGGTTTATTTAAAATTTTCGGTTTTTTGTTTTTGGTCACAGGAAAACGAAAAACAGGTTTTTTGTTTTTGGTGTAGGTTACGTGCACAACCATTGTTTAGACTGTACTTAGTAACATAGAAATTGTACGGTAAGTACATTCCAAAAGTGACTTATACTGTATACTATAAAAACTTCCTCGGATAAAGAGAACAAGGTATGGTTATCCAAATATTTTCCGGTTCCAGTCCTAGTAAACAGACAATAGGGTCTCAGAATCCTGTACGGTCTCTAAAGTGAGTCCGAATATTCCTTACACTATCTTGGAGAAGAAAGCCGAACAGTCCTGTGCTCACGCTTAGAAAAAGGACCTTTGTAGGGGTCCAGAAGGTCGTGGTGAGTAGACTTCTACTTTTTGTCCGAATGGGGTTACTGACTGGTGTGTGAACGGGCGGGAGACGAGGTTCGTCTCCCACACCATCTGTGTCGGGGAGTACCAGAGGGACAGACTAAGGTCTTGTTCCTGAATTTCTCGGCCTAATAGGTGGACCTTCCAAGGATGTCCAGGTCGTTTCTCCCGGACCACCACGTCTACCTCCGGTCCTAGCGTCTCGACCTCCTGGCAGACCTCTCGCTCCTCTCCACTCGGCCGAGGTCGGGACCACGTGTCCGGGACGACCCGTGGCCCGTAGTGCAATGTCTCACGAAATGGGGACATAGAGACGGGTAGGAGGATTCGGACACTCCTTCCGTCCCGTTTACGTCGGAACGACCTTTTATCAAAGGTAAAACATCTACTTTTTTAACTCCGGGTGGTTCATTCAGTGAACTCCTTCCATCGGACCTTCCTATAACAACGTCGTCCTGATTCTGGACCCTGGGGGCGACGAGTCGAGAACCAACAAGGAAAGAGGGGTGGAATTTATTCCGTCCGACGGAGCATTCACTTACTCACTCTCGACTTAATCTACTTTCCCCCGACTGAACGAGTTCCCCGACCCACATAGGCTCGTCTCCGGTTCACCGGCAGACGGTCTCGACCGGTGTCCTTGCTGGTGTGGGAGAGGACGGGGTACTAGAAGACGTCGAACAGGAACCTGGTCCCGGGTTCCCGGTCGAGGAGTTGAGAATGATTGCCGGGGAGGGGAAGGATCCTCAACACACACAGAGACACACATATACACACATCTCGTGAAATGTAATAGGTAAAAGTCACTCTGAAATCCCTGACCCAGTCCCGTCATGTGGGGTTTGTGACTATCGGACCGTCAGACACTTAGAGACGGAATGGTTCACTTCGGACCATGACCCTCTTGAGTCCCGTCGAGACTGGGGTCGAGTCGGAGAGAGCCCGAGACGTCGGAGTCCGTCAGTGAGGGGAGAGTCTCGGGGACAACGGAGTAGACAGGTAACACGTCGCGAAAGGAGGACATGCAACACTCAGAGGGAGTGGGATTGATTCGGGTGCAGATGGTGCGTCGACCCCCGACCGACCGACACCCTGACGCTGCTCTGACAGAAGACAAGACGGGAAGGTCCCTGGCCCGGTCGGAAGTTGACTCGTTGGCGGCCGACCTCGCCTTCCACTTCCTCGACCACTACGTCCACCTGCTACTCGTGGACAGTGACTGACTAGTCTTCCTGGTCCATCCCCTTGGAGACGCTTAAGAAAACTCTAAATTACACCCGATCCCTTCGGTCTGTCTCCCCTCCCGAGTCTCCTACCTGTTCACCACTTCAACTCACCTGGCTCAGAAGAGAAAGGTGAGGTGGGGAATGTCGTACCTTACCCAGGAAATTTCGGGTGAAGTCGTTTGAAGTCTGGGACTTGAACCGAAACTTTTTCACCCTAAAAGACAGAATCTCAGAACGGAGGTGAAAGCGTACTCCGGACAAAGGGTGAAACGGCATAGAACAGCGAACTTCTCTTCCCCAGACCTGGTGACCGGAAAAGAACGACGCGACCCGTTGGGCGATCGAGTGTCGGACGGGAAGGGGACTGAGACGGGGGGGGTGGGTTGGGAACGTCAACTCGAACGCGAACTTCCGTTACTTCGCTGTCCACCTCCTCCGGCTCCTCCTTTAGCTGTCCGACCTTTCAAGTTTCTTCTTCGATGTCTCCCTCGACCTCCTCGTCTACCTGCACTTACTCGTCGACGTCCCGGTCGAGTTGAGGTACTTCTTCCTGAACTCCACCCGTTCACACAGCTACGGGGGTCCCCGACACTGTCGGGGCTACAAACTCCCCTCGTGCTCCGGAAACCTCGGAGAGGACAGTAGAGGCCGGTGGCGCCGGTGAAACCCCAGTAGGGCAGGATCTCTACGGTCACCGACGTAGGTGAGGTAAGTGGGGTACGTGAGTCATCCGTAGTGCACACAGTAGGAGTATGGTAACGGGCCACAGTCGTCCGTCCATAATAGGAACGGAAGGTTTTTCCCTTTGCCTCCGAGTCTTGTCCAGTCTGGCCGAGTGTGGTGGGACATCTTTCCTCAAGGACCCGGTCTGGAATCCAACGAACCCAATCCCTCTTTCCTCTACTTCGACACCCAAGGACAAGAGTCCTCCTGATCCTATAGGGTTCGGACCAAAGACCTTTCTCGACGAGAGAATTCGAGGGACCCGTGTCGTCTTCCTATCCCCAAATTACCCCTCACCCCCTTGTAACGAAGGGAACGGAGTCCCAGTGTCGAATCCCGTAACCTCACTCCCCACTCAAACACAAGTAGGAGCAAGTATTTCGACCCGAAAAGGACCTCCGACTACCACTGACCTCCGAAGAACGATCGACGGGTCCGTGAAGAGAGTATTTACGTGTCTTCTCGGACAACTCTTAGGACATTTGTGCCGTACAGATAGTTCTTAGGTCGGGGTCCAACCGTAATCCTCCGTTATATATTCCCTCGTGGTTTTTAGAATTAGTTTTACGTCATAATTTTTTTAACCACGTTTGATGGGCACCACGTGTCCTACTATTTTAAATTGTAATTCTACCCTAAATGTCAACCTGGGACGGTCCGGTGCACCCTCGAACTCCGTCCTCCCTTTTAGTCCTGATGACTGGAACTGGGTCGGGACGGGTCGAGAGACAGTCGTTGTCGGAGGGCACGGTGGTCCACCCGTTAAACGAGGGACAACGACATGTACGAGTACACGGTGGGTAACCCCACCTCTCTGTCCGTGGAACTTGGGGAAGTGGAGATCTAGACTTCACTCGGAGTCAGGTCTCGGTCCTTTGTACGGAGGACAACAAAATGTCTGAATTCTTCGACGGTTCGTTTCACGACC
Organism: Capra ibex; assembly: GCA_006410555.1. NCBI lineage: Eukaryota > Metazoa > Chordata > Mammalia > Artiodactyla > Bovidae > Capra > Capra ibex. Next base: position 39,380,402 of record SJYO01034137.1, read on the forward strand.
TACTACACCTGCTGCTGCTGCTGGAGTCGTGCCTACCCCCCTCGGAGATACTCCGCGGTGACTCGATGTGGAAGGGGTTCCTGTCGTGGCAGTAGTCGGTCTAGACTCGGGTGAAGGTCCCCGACGTCACCCTCCGCACTCTCCCTCGCGGTAGCGGAGGGGAAACGTCTGGTCCGAAGAGGAGAACTGTAGTGCAACAGGATCCTAGAGACACCATCGTGTCGAGACCACCGAACCCGTCGTCGAGAACGTCCCATACGCAACGCTACGGGTGCCGGTGAACCGTCCTACCTCGGGGTGAGACGTGTCGACAGACGGTGTGGTAGACGTAACGACTAGGAGGGGGTGCAGGGGGACAGTTCTCTTTCCCGGGTTTCCGACCAAGGATAAGTCATCGGGACCACAACCCCTCTCCTACTACACATCTGACATGCATAAAATTTAGTCTGGAAGAGGATCTGACGACGACAAGGTAAAACCTTACAACGTCTCCAAAGGACCCCACCGAACAAACATTTCAAGTGTACACAGATAACTCATAATAAAAATTTTTATGTTTCGATCTAAAAATTTATAATACCTCGGTCTCCGTTCTTCCTCTTCCATCTTATTTCTGGTGAGACCTGGAGTCTCAACCTTTTTCCTTAACAACTCCCCTTCTCCCTGTCAATTAGGACTCTTTTCTTCAAGTCCACCAGAATCACTTTTTGAGGGACTTCCTTCCTCCCCTCCCATTCAGACTCCAATGAACGTAGACACCAGGAACCAACGAATAAAATAGATCTTCAAACAATACTAAAGACTTGGTGTGACTCAACTAAGGCCAGTGATTATCGGTAAAGAAAACGCGTCCATCTCACCCCTCTGAACATACATTCCAAAAAGGTGTTTACTACACCAAAGACCTCCGACCTCGGAAGGAGAGTAAAGAATAACCAAGGAAGGAAGGGGAAGGGTCTCTTCCAGACGTTAGATATGAGAACTCCGGGGACCTGGTCTACAACCACCCACCCGTGACCCGCCCAAACCCCTCGTCCAAGTACCTGAATCTGAACTCCTTCTCCGTCCACTACACGTCCGTCCACTACCCCTTCCTCCTTTCCTCCCTCTACTCGTCCACACATCCCCACATCCATCCTTCCTCCTCCTCTTCAAGAACTTTCGACCCCCTACACATCTCTTCTCCGCCCAACTCGTCCTAGGGTCCAAATACAGTCCTCTCCCTCTCTTCTTCGTCTTCACTCTCTTTATAGACATGTTTGACCTTCTTAGGAAGGGTGAAGACCCTGCTCCCTATCCCCGGTTGGCTTCGTCCCCATTGACCCTGACCCACTCCAGACCCACTCCGGTCCAGGGACCCTACCTTAAAATCCTTCCGTAACCCTCGGACGTCCCATAGGCCGTGAAGGAGGACCCGAAGGACACCGCCAGGGGTCCGTGTGGGTCGCCGGTCCAGGTTAGTGTCGACCAGTCCGGGTACCGGTCCCTCCCATGGGACGTTCAACATACGCACACTCACAAACCGACGGAGTGTCACAGAGCTGCGTAGGATCTTGGACTCTTCGCACACCGGGGCCGTGCGGGACTGTCCACGGCACCCCCCTTCCTCCCTCGTTCCCCGAGAGTCACGGGACGGCTCGGGTCCAGTGTCTCGGGTCCGTAGTCCTAAGTCTCACCAGTGGGGGTACGCACCCATCCACAGTAGTGGGGGACACCCACTCCGGGGGTCTCGTCTTCGCGCTTCGGAAGGAGATCGAGACGGAGAACGGAGACGAATGAATAGACCTCATACCTCTGTACGGAGGGAAATTGGTAAGTAAGCAAATCGTCTATGAATAACCTGTAGGTGCTATGGGGTCGGAGACCGTGACCCTTGTGTCGTCCCTTGCGTCTCCGAGTGTCAGGGATGGAAGGACCTCACGACAGTACCCCTCCCGCTGTCTGTCGTCCGTGCGACTACTTGTGTCGTCTCGGAGAGGCCTGCGCGGGGTCCTGGGGAGGCAGGAGACCCCGGCGTCGTTCGGACACCACCCACCTGACCGAGTGACCTTGGGCCTCGTCAGGAAGCTGAGAGCGTGCCGCACTCAAGGGGCGACGAAGGTGGCGACAATCCATAAACGGTTCTTCGGACGGGTCGTCACAAGGGTGAGGAGTAAGGATGTCTGACCTCTACCTTTTCCAACCCCGGGTTCTTGGAACCCTCGGGCAGTCGAACACAGAACCAAACACTCCTTCAATGGCGCAGAGTAAGACCGGTCAAGGAAGGCCATCGGTGCTCCGTCAGACGTTCTTCGTGTGACAGACACTTTTCTCTTGTCTCAAGTGGTAAGCCTTCAGGACGTAGAAGTGGGACCTCCACCCTGTGATGGGTACAGCTGGTCGAGCGGGAAGACGTGACACTGTCCCGACCGTCCCTCGGCCTACGAACGTCCTACGACTCGACCTTCCTCGTGGTCGGAGCCTCGACTCTGTCTACAGAAGTTCAGGGCCGAGTAGAATCGGGTCACTGGAACTACCCTACTGGAGCTCTGCACACAAGTCTCGTTGTTCGATACGTCCTACTTAACTCCTGGTCCCGAGTTCCAGGAACGGTTGAGACCGTACGATAGCAAGAAACTAAAATACATGTGTATATACAAAAAAAGACAAACAATTCTTGATTGAGTTCTTATAAAGGAAATCGATCAAATTTTTCTTTTTTTTTATAAAATAAATTATTTGTTCAAACACCGGTTTACGACACGGCTCCTCTGTTAGTAGCATATCGAAATATTAAAAGAAGGACGAAGACTCACAGTAGGCTGCTACGGCTATCCGAATAACCAAACCCAAAGACGAACGCCCAGACCAAACTACCGAAACCAAACAGTGTGTCTCCTTTAATAGAACCGTCGACGGAGGACATCCACTTGAGGACCTCTTTCGCTCAAACGGAAAGTTATTTGCTATAACGGGTTGTCCTCAGAACTGAGAGGGCAATAAAACTGAGGGAACAAAAGAGGTCTAGAACCGAGGGATAACCGGTTCTTGTCGGGTCGACTTACCGACCTTTCATGAGTTCCACCTCCTTGAACCCCGTAAGGTCCGACCCTCAACCCACCCTCCCCCACTCCCCCCTTGTGTCTCCTAATTTACATGGGCCTAACGACACTACCAGACTTTTTAGGTCTACCGGGTCAAGGTCTTTTACCGTGTTCCTCTTCACACAACTATTGACTCCTACTTGTCCATGGGCGACAAATAAGGAGCAAGGACTTGACACCATCCAAGAGGACGCTAGCGACACACATGTAGTAGAGTGAACTAGATGTCGTCCGACTGTCGGGAAAATATACTTTGCTCAGTGAAGACGCACCTTCCCTGGATGTGACGCGAGGAGACGAGAGTCTCGACACGAGACGGGACAGGAGACCTCCGACTCGGGACGTCCGGTCCCCCGAAGGGGGGCCCCCAGTCGACCCCCTTCGTTCACTCCAGTCACAACGACACGAACGGTGAGGGAGGAGGTACGTCGCAAAGACCGACGCCACGGAGAGTCCACCGACATGGAGGAGGTCAAGGGTTTCACTGGTCCCGAAGGGCTACGACAAGGAGCCCCGGGAAGTCGTCCGGACCGTCCAAGAGGACCGTGACGAAGGGGGCCACCTCAAAGAAGTTATTTGGGAAACACGGCAGTGTCCGTTGACGACGAAGGACGGGTCTCGACACGGGTGACGGAGGAGTCGTGGGGGTCACTACGGACGGGTAGGTGGATAGGACTTCGGGAACTGAGGCAAGATTGATTTGTCTCGTAGAGTCTATAATTACCCCTAAAGATTAAAATTTTTCAGGAACTTCAAAAACGTATTTAACAAACGGAAAAAAAAAAGTCGTAGTCTTAATAACCCCATATTAAAACAGTAAATATCCATCCATTTTCTGTGGGAAAACCGTGATCAACGAAAACTTTGACATTAGAGAAACCGGAGAGACGATCCCAGGAGGACCACCCTTATTCTCTGGGACTCTCCAATGGACAATCCAAACCGGACACCCTCCCCACACACACTGAGTCCTGGAGTCTCGGTTTCTCTCATTCAGGAAAACCTGAACGTCGAGGAGGGTGTAAGAGTTGTAAGGAAGAAAGGTTGAACACCTACCGATGTCGCCAAGACAGAAATCCTTCTTCCAGTAGTTGGTCTTTCGAAAGACGAGATTTGAAAGTTTCTTGTCCTCTTTTGCGGAGCTGTCGTTCAAGGTTAGTCGTCGGTTTGTCGGGACTCAGGTCTTTAAGGTCCGAACCACCTCCCTATCCGTCTGCACAAGACGAGAGTCTGGACGTGACTTTTAGTACCACCCGTATGTATACACACTGGACTCCGGACCGGACGGAGTCGATCGTCTCGTGCCCTACTCACACACGGGGTACGACCGAAGCAATTTCGACCTTTCTGACCGTCACGGGAAGGTTCTCTGTAAGTTGTTCTTATGAATAAGATAAAGAAGAATTTAACTTCTTTCATCCCTTTTGGTAATCTGGTAAGACCATACTGGATTTAGTTTAGGGAATAATAATATGTCACCTTCACTCTTTATCTAAATTCTCTGATCTAGACTATCTATCTCACGGACTACTTGATACCTGCCTCCAAGCACTGTAACATGTCCTCTGTCCCTCGTTCTGGTAGGGGTACCTTTTCTTTACGTTTTTTCGTTTTACCGACAGACCCCTCCGGAATGTTTATCGACACTTTTCTTCTCTCCGTTTTCGTTTCCTCTTTTCCTTTCTATATTCGTAGACTTACGTCTCAAGGTTTCTTATCGTTCTTCTCTATTCTTTCGGAAGGAGTCGCTAGTTACGTTTCTTTATCTCCTTTTGTTGTCTTACCCTTTCTGATCTCTAGAGAAGTTCTTTTAATCTCTATGGTTCCCTTGTAAAGTGTGTTTCTACCCGATCTATTTCCTGTCTTTACCATGCCTGGATTGTCTTCGTCTTCTATAATTCTTCTCCACCGTTCTTATGTGTCTTCTTGACATGTTTTTTCTAGAAGTGCTGGGCCTATTAGTGCTACCATACTAGTGAGTAGATCTCGGTCTGTAGAACCTTACACTTCAGTTCACCCGGAATCTTTCGTAGTGATGTTTGTTTCAATCTCCTCCACTACCTTAAGGTCAACTCGAGAAAGTTTACGACTTTCTACTACGACACTTTCACGACGTGAGTCATACGGTCGTTTAAACCTTTTGTCGTCACCGGTGTCCTGACCTTTTCCAGTCAAAAGTAAGGTTAGGGTTTCTTTCCGTTACGGTTTCTTTCGAGTTTGATGATGTGTTAAGTGAGTAGAGTGTACGATCATTTCATTACGAGTTTTAAGAGGTTCGGTCCGAAGTCGTCATGCACTTGGTAATTGAAGGTCTACAAGTTCGACCAAAATCTTTTCCGCCTCCTTGGTCTCTAGTTTAACGGTTGTAGACGACCTAGTAGTTTTTCGTTCTCTCAAGGTCTTTTTGTAGAATAAAGACGAAATAACTGATGCGGTTTCGGAAACTGACACACCTAGTGTTAGTTGACACCTTTTAAGACTTTCTCTACCCTAATGGTCGGGTGGAATGAACGGAGAACTCTTTGGACATACGTCCAGTCCTTCGTTGTCAATCTTGACCCGTACCTTTTTGTCTGACCAAGGTTTATCCTTTTCCTCATACAGTTCCGACATATAACAGTGGGACGAATAAAGTGAATATACGTCTCATGTAGTACTCTTTGCGACCCGACCTTCTTCGTGTTCGACTTTAGTTCTAACGGTCCTCTTTATAGTTATTGGAGTTTATACGTCTACTGTGGTCGGAATACCGTCTTTCACTTCTCCTTGATTTTTCGGAGAACTACTTTCACTTTCTCCTTTCACTTTTTCAACCGAATTTCGAGTTGTAAGTCTTTTGATTCTAGTACCGTAGACCAGGGTAGTGAAGTACCCTTTATCTACCCCTTTGTCACCTTTGTCACAGTCTGAAATAAAAAAACCCGAGGTTTTAGTGACGTCCACCACTGACGTCGGTACTTTAATTTTCTGCGAATGAGGAACCTTCTTTTCACTACTGGTTGGATCTATCGTATAAGTTTTCGCCTCTGTAATGAAACGGTCGTTTCCAGGCAGATCAGTTCCGATACCAAAAAGGACACCAGTACCTACCTACACTCTCAACCTGACACTTCTTTCGACTCACGGCTTCTTAACTACGAAAACTTGACACCACAACCTCTTCTGAGAAATTTCAGGGAACCTGACGTTCTTCTAGGTTGATCAGGTAAGACTTCCTCTAGTCGGGACCCACAAGTAACCTTCCTGACTACGATTTCGACTTTGAGGTCATGAAACCGGTGGAGTACCCTTCTCAACTGAGTAACCTTTTCTAAGACTATGACCCTCCCTAACCCCCGTCCTCCTCTTCCCCTGCTGGCTCCTACTCTACCGACCTACCGTAGTGACTGACCTACCTGTACTCAGACCCACTTGAGGCCCTCTACCACTACCTGTCCCTCCGGACCGCACGACGCTAAGTACCCCAGCGCTTCTCAACCTGTACTGACTCGTTGACTTGACTTGACTTGGGTAAGACACTCCCTTCAAACGTTCAAAGGATGGGACTCGTTAGAGTGACTTAGAGTGTTGTCTAACAGTTGTTGAGGAGGACCTACCCCTCGTACTAAGGTCTCCAAAAGACCCATTTGTTTGCGAAAATACTCTTTCCGGTTTCACAACCGTCCCTTCCCTAGACTCCGAACGCCGCGACCCGTAAAAGGGTATCCAGCGTCCTGGACGGTCACACCCGATCCACGACGTCGTCTATGTTCCACATTCCATGTCAGATCCTGGAAATGCACGAATGTCAAACTAATGTTTTACTAAATAATTAGATTCACCTGTAATCCATGTTTATAATTCAGGAAGCATATACATACCTTGTGGTTTAAACACAAGAGAACCCGAAACGGTCGGGAAGAGAGATCAATCAAGACGGTAAAGGGAGACCAAAAGGTGTATTTTAAGATATCGATTCACATAAGTCGTGAATGGACGGTACATGACCCATTTGGGAAATGTAAATAACTGAGGAACCAGGAAGACTGGTGGGGGACTCGTCCACGAACACTGTTCACTCCGTCGGGGCTGTCTTCCTCAATGACGGGAGTGGGTCCCGCGTCCCCCGACCACCTTCTCGGTCCTCACCTCAGACTCACACACAACTGACGTGTAAGCGACGATCGTTCGAGACTACGGAGGGTGGGTGTGGGGGGAGGGACCTCCTGTTTCTAGAAGGTACACAAGGACCCAATCCCAGAGGACTCCGGAGAAGTAGGAGAAAGTCTAGACGGAAAGGAAACACTCAGACACGTCGAGTCGTCGGACGACAGACGGAGATGAGACTCACGACGGTAGTTTCCCGTTAAAGAAACTCTTTAGTTTCAGTTGGAGACTTCGGTGTCTGAACTACCTACTCCGATCAGCGCCTAGAGTCGACGAGAAGATCGTCGGAATCCCCATGGCGAAGGATGAAACCAGTCACCTAGAGAACAAAAACGGTGACTACCAAAAAACCACGACATGATTGCACTGAACAGACCTGGACTGGACCACCCCACGACCCCACCAGTAACCCGGAGGGGTGGTAGTGCGACACACGTTCCACCTGAACCCATTGTGGTCTTTTAGGGACCCAAACCCACGTAGAGTCTCTTACAACTCGAAGGGTTAGGGGTCTGCTGAAACCCTACTCTTGGAAGAAGACCTTACCACGCATTGTTATTATCAGAAGAACGTGATACATGGAAAGTATAATCAGAATGTAAGTTCTGACGTGAACGGTGGACTTTAGTCGTCCAACAGGATACACCCTGTGATAGTTGACACCAGTGATTACTTTGGGGAGTGGGGTCTCGTCGAGGAATTTCTCATGCCCCACCAACCCGACTTTAGACCCTTGGACACTGTCATCACCCGACGGGGGACACCAAAGATGACCCGACCAACCCTGACCCGAGACCCAGGGACGACCACACGTCCCAGACTGGTCGCAAGTCCCTCCTCCGGTCAGACGACCCGTGTCCTTCGAAGTCCTGACCCATGTCCCGGAAGTGTTTCCAGTAGCACTTCCTTCCCCTGGGACGACGGGTCGGCCAGGGACCTCACCAGCCTGAGACCGACACCTTCGACTGAGGGGCGGAGGAATTGAACCGCACAGTCGATCCCACCCCCACTACACACGGCTCTCCCTCTCCACCATCCGTGCACGGAACGGTAGGTGAGTTCTGTCTCCCGGAGGGAGGACTCGGGGCGGGTCCTATCAGTCCAAACGGGATACCTACCTGGAGTAAAACCCCGTCACCCTTCCTAAGAATTGTAGACTTTAGGGAGTTGTCCCATCTTCGACGTGAACCCGGTTGACGGCACCCGTCCTTAGAAATAGACTAAATTAGACGTCGGACGTTCCATCCACCACAATGGGGGAAAACGTGCAATCCCTTACACACACGTCTTGTTCTTCAGTGAACAGGATTCAGTGGTTGATCAGCCATCACCCCAACCCTACTGCAGGGGACTGACGACGAGAACGGTCAGTTCGAAAGGAGTGTGGAACCGGGAGGAGGGAACGACGAGGAGACTTATCGGTGACGACTGAGGGGACTGACACCTGTCAATCCGCGTTCCCGATCCTCAAGTCACCACCAGTGTCACGGACCGGAGACTCAACGTTTGAACGCGAACCTGATACTCCGGACCCACTTTCCTTTCGTCGGACGGACAGGTGAGGACAGACGTTCGGGGGAGGACGGTAGACGAGCGACGGTCGGACCGATTGGAGCAAGGTTGGTGGACCGGAGGAACGGGAAGGTCCTGTCAGAACAAAAGGTCCCTTCTTGAATCTTTTATTTTATTTGGTCCACATAGGCCAATTTATGGGGGGACGGCGACTTTCCTCGACCGGAGGAACGGAAGGTAGCCCACGGTCACCAAGGGCCGGACAGTGACCAGTACCTATACCCCGAGGAACGTCTCGGTCCGTTCCTTTGTCCCAGACTTCTTCTGCTCCCTGTCCCAGGAGACCCCGAGGACCGTAACCTCCGCCAGGACAGGGACACGTGAGAGGGACCCATCTGCAGAGGACCGTAAATCTATTACTTCTTGATCTTTTGTCTTGACCGGAGGGGAGTGGGACAGACGTCGGAGGAACGTGTTGGGTCCATAACCAGGACTAAGCATGAACCGAAGGATTTGGACGAAGTAAAAGACTTTGTTTATCAAGTGGTAGATGGTGGAGGAGAAACATCGTCAACTTTTAAAAAGTAGGCAAAGGAACGACGACCTAAGATTTTAGTTCGATGTTTTACGAGTACTCGAATCATTTGAGTACACCGGAAGGGCAGATCCGGGGTACCTTTCCAATCCACACGGGCTCTATTGGTCGAATCAGGTGGGGTCACTACCCGTACCCGTACATCCGTCCTCTGTAGCTCGAGGGGGACGACCAGTAGTGGACCAGTAATGTAACCTCCTGACACACATAGGTCTCGACGAAAGATCTACAATTCTCCGGTACACACCTCAATCAGGGACACTGAACCGAAGGTTGTAGTCGTCGCTTCTATGAGTCCCTCATAGTTTATACCGTTTCTGTCTTTATCCGTTCTATTTCGTCGTACCGTGGCCCAGAGTCTTAAAGGTAAACTCCTGAAGACCAAATAGAACGACTCTTTCAATACAAGGGATGTTGGTTCTTAATTATCACCAATTATAAACCAGTATAGAATAAGTGTAAAATTTATTCTCTTTTCTAAGGGGAAACTGGGAGTGAGGGACGTATTAATACCCCCCTTCAGTCCTGGAATTATCAACGTACCCCTCCCTACTTTAGGGGTTTCCCTTGTATTGACCCGTTACCAAACTTCTGATTCGACAAGGATTTCCACTTGGGTCCGTCTCGGAACCGAACCGGTTTGACCCTATAGGTCCGAACCCCTAGGACTCGAATGAAGGGAGGTACCACCTCTCCTCTAGAATACGACGGGACCTCTATGAGAAAGGGGAAGGAATAGGTGGTGCACGACTTGCTTATAACTTCTCATAACTAGACTCCCTAGTGGATCTATAAACGGACAAACCCTTTACAGTAAGACTCAGCGGACACCAAGACCAAACAGATCAAGGTCCGAGTGTTTCTGAGTCAGAGTGACCGAGGGAGACGACCTGTTATCTCTCGTGTCGTAGGAGGCAGTAGGGACTCTTGTGGGTTAAACTCGGACCTTGCCCGTAAACAAAGAACCGACGACGAAGACACCTAAGAACACGAACGTTGAAGTACCTACCAGTGTCCCCACTCCTTCTTCCGACACTTGGAGTGAGTCCCGGTTGACCCGTGACCACCGGCACAAACAAACCGGTGCAAGACAAACTTGGGAACTACTAGTCTTACACTCGTAGTAAACCATTTGAAAGGAGAAACCCCTAAAATAAAATTCTCAAATCACTGTACCTAGAATTACTCTACCTCATTTCGTGTTCAGTACCTTTTAAAATTTCAAACCCATTTGAAACGAAAATTGAAGTCGAAAGGTCCTCGACCTTAGGAATGTATGGTCCTCGTCGAGAAACTTGTAAAACAGTTGTCTCCGAACAGAATACCACAAACAAGAAGGAATCCACATGTAAAGGATCGGTCTTCAAAGATTTTTATTCTAGTGTGGAGTTGAACGGATCTCCGGAGTACATAAGAGGGTGAATCGTTCATGTCTCTCACTTTCTATAGGAAAGAAATGTATAAATAAAAAGGTATATTTTGTCTCGTTGACATAATTGTTTTTCAACCTTTTATTGGGATGGTCGGACTACATCAGTAGTACTCTTAAAATAAATAAAAATGACCTCATACCAATGAAATGTTACAATAAAATCAAAGACGACATATCGTTTCACTCAGTCGGTGGGTATATGTATATAAGTAGAAAAGATCTAAAGGAAGGGTAAATCCAGTGGTGTCTCGTGACTCATCTCAAGGGACATGATAGGACAACCAAGAGTAATCAGTAGATAAAATATGTAGTCAAGTCAAGCCAACGAGTCAGTTCAGGCTGAGAAACGCTGAGGTACCTGACGTCGTGCGGTCCGGAGGGACATATAGTGGTTAAGGGCCTCGAACGAGTTTAAGTACAGGTAACTCAACCACTACGGTAGGTTGATAGAGTAGGAGATAACAGGGGAAGAGGAGGACGGAATTAGAAAGGGTCGTAGTCCCAGAAAAGGTTACTCAGTCAAGAAACGTAGTCCACCGGTTTCATAACCTCAAAGTCAAAGTCGTAGTCAGGAAGGCTACTTATCAGTCCTGGCTAAAGGAAATCCTAACTGACCCACCTAGAGGAACGTCAGGTTCCCTGAGAGTTCTCAGAAGCGGTTGTGGTGTCAAGTTTTCGTAGTTAAGAAGTCACGAATCGAAAGAAATATCAGGTTGAGAGTGTAGGTATGTGTTGATGACCTTTTTGGTATCGAAACCTGGAAACAGCCGTTTCATTACAGAGACGAAAAATTATACGACAGATCCAACCAGTATCGTAAAGAACGTTCCTCGTTCACAGAAAATTAAAGTACCGACGTTAGTGGTAGACGTAACTAAAACCTCGGACTTTTTTATTTCAGACAGTGACAAAGGTAACAAAGGGGTAGACAAACGACACTTACTACCCTGGTCTACAGTATTAGAATCAAAAGCTTTACAATTCAAAATTCGGTGGAAAAAGTGAGAGGAGAAAGTGGGAGTAGTTCTCCGAGAAACCAAGAAGAAACGAAAGACGGTATTCATACCACAGTAGACGTATAGACTCCAATAACTATAAAGAGGGACTTCAGAACTAGGGTGGAACACGAAGTAGGTCGAACCGGAAAGTGTACTACAAGAGACGTATCTTCAATTCGTCCCACTGTTATATGTCGGAACTGCATGAGGAAAAGGACAAACCTTGGTCAGACAACCAGGTATAGGTCAAGATTGACAACGAAGGGCTGGACGCATGTCTAAAGAGTCCTCCGTCCAGTCCACCAGACCACAAGGGCAGAGAAAGTCTTAAAAGGTGTCAAACAACACTAGGTGTGTCAGTTTCCGAAACCGTCACAGTTATTCCGTCTTCATCTACAAAAAGACCTTGAGAGAACGAAAAAGCTACTAGGTCGTCTACAACCGTTAAACTACAGACCAAGGAGACGGAAAAGATTTAGGTCAAACTCGTAGACCTTCGAGTGTCAAGTGTATGACAACTTCGGACCGAACCTCTTAAATCTCGTAATGAAACGATCACACACTCTACTCACGTTAACACGTCATGAACCTTGTAAGAAACCGTAATGGAAAGAAACCCAAACCTTACTTTTGACTGGAAAAGGTCAGGACACCGGTGGCGACTCAAAAGTTTTAAACGACCGTATAACTCACGTCGTGAAAGTTTCGTAGTAGAAATCCTAAACTTTATCGAGGTGACCTTAAGATAATGGACGTGATCGAAACAAGTATCACTACGAAGAATTCCGGGTGAACTGAAACGTAAGATCCTACAGACCGAGATCCACTCACTAGTGTGTTAACACTAATAGACCCAGTACTTCTAGAAAAAACATATCAAGAAGACACATAAGAGCGGTGGAGAAGAATTATAGAAGGCGAAGACAATCCAGGTATGGTAAAGACAGGAAATAACACGGGTAGAAACGTACTTTACAAGGGAACCATAGAAATTAAAAGAACTTCTCTACAGATCAGAAAGGGTAAGATAACAAAAGGAGAAAGAAACGTAACTAGTGACTCCTTCCGAAAGGATAGAGAGGAACGAAAAGAAATCTTGAGACGTAAGTTGACCCATATAGAAAGGAAAAGAGGAAACAGAAAGCGAAGAGAAAAAAAGAGTCGATAAACATTCCGGAGGAGTCTGTCGGTAAAACGGAAAAACGTAAAAAAACTCGCCCCCCTACCAGAACTAGGGACGTAGGACATGTTACAGTGCTTGGAGGCAGGTATCAAGAAGTCCGTGAGACAGGCAGTCTAGATTTGGGAACTTAGATAAACAGTGAAGGTGACATATTATCATTCCCTAAACTAAATCCAGTATGGACTTACCAGATCACCAAAGGGGATGAAAGCAGTCAAATTCGGACTTAAACCGTTATTATATACAGTTAGAATCAGAGGGTCAGGTGGTGTGGAGGGAAGGGAGGAACCACAGGTATGTAAGCAAGACATGTAGAACTCAGAGATAAAGACGAAACGTTCATTCAAGTGGACATGGTAAAAGGATCTAAGCTGTATATACGCAATTATGTCACCAGGGGTTGGACAAACCGCGGCCCCTGACCAAACCGTCTTCTGACAAAGGGGCCCCTACCCCTCCTACACCAAGTCCCTACTAAGAGTGTTCCTCCCACGAAGGATCTAGGGAGTCTACATGTCAAGTGTCATCCCAAGGGTGAGGACACTCTTACATTTCGACGGCGACTAGACTATCCTCCGTCTCGAGTCCACTATTACGTTCGTTACCCCTCACCGACATTTATGTCTGTTTCGAAGTCAACGAGCGGGTGGTGGTGGAGGACGACTCACCGGGTCAAGGATTGTCCGGCGTCTGGTTGCATACCGGACCCCCAACCCCTGGGGCACAATTATGTACTATAAACAAAAAGGGAAAGACTGAATGAAGTCAGAATTCTGTCAGAGATCCAGGAAGGTGTAGAGACGTTTACCGTCAAAACACAGAAAAACACCGACTTATTATAAGGTAACATGTAGTATTCGTAAAAGGATATGAAGACTGGTTAGAAAAAAAGGGTACACAAAAATTTTAAAATAAATAAAAATTAACTTCCTCTTAAAGAAATGACTTAAAAAAAAGGACAATTTGACGTTGCACTTAGTCGGTATCCATATGTCTACAGGATACGTCGAAAATTTCGTATCGATATGGGTGTCACAACTACACATAAATATAGGCGAAACGATAGTGAATTGTAATCTTATTCGTATAAAAGATTATCATCTATTATCTATTATCTATCATCTATTACAAATAGTGAAACCTTCTACGACTTGTCGTCCGTAACGTACTTAGGGTAGTGAATGAATGGCAGGGATATAATAGTCTACAGATTCTAAGATTTAAAAAGGAAGGATGTCACTCATAAAATATAGACATAAAAAAAAAGGTATGATTTTAATAAACGAAACCAAGTCAAGTCAAGTCAGAGAGTCAGTACAAACTGAGAAACACTGGGGTACTTGGCGTCGTGTGGTCCGGAGGGACAGGTAGTGGTTGAGGACCTCAGGTGGGTTTGGGTACAGGTAACTCAACCACTACGGTAGGTTGGTAGAATAGGAAACAGCAGGGAAAGAGGAGGACGGGAGTTAGAAAGGGTCGTAGTCCCAGAAGAGTTTACTCAGTCGAGAAGTGCAGTCCACCGGTTTATAACCTCAAAGTCGAAGTTGTAGTCAGGAAGGTTACTTGTGGGTCCTGACTAGAAATCCTACCCGACCAACCTAGAGGAACGTAAGGTTCCCTGAGAGTTCTCAGAAGAGGTTGTGGTGTCAAGTTTTCGTAGTTAAGAAGCCGTGAGTCGGAGGAAATATCAGGTTGAGAGTGTAGATATGTACTGATGACCTTTTTGGTTTCGGAACTGATCTACCTGGAAACAACTGTTTCATTGCAGAGTCGAAAAATTAAACGAAACCAATCTATTGGTCTTTACCTCAATGACTCTATCGTTCACTTTTTCTCTAGAATTACAGTCCGAGGAGACAGATACCTTAAAAGGTCCCTTCGTATGACCGCACCCAACGGTAAAGGATGAGGTCCTCTAGAAGGGATGGGTCCCAAACTTGTGTACAAAGGACGTAACAGTCCCTCTAAGAAATGGTGAGACGGTGGACCCATCGGGTAATACAGAGATACTTTCACGTTCAGTGAGTCAGTACAGGCTGAGAAACACTGGGGTGTCTGACATCGGGTGACCCGAGGAGACAGGTACCTTAAGAGATCCGTTCTTATGGAATCACCCAACGGTAAGGGAAGAGGGACTGAGTCCCTATCTTGAGTCCAGAGGACGTAATGTCCGTCTAAGAAACGTAGACTCGATGGTCCCTTAGGAACACAGAGATATTTACAACGGTTTAACGGGAAGTCTTCCCAAACGATTAAACATATCTATGGTTGTTATATGTCTACACTGGTAAGGGGAAACAGGGGGTGGGGAACCGATTAATTAGAGAGAAGGACTCATCATCTTATTGGAAAAAGTAGTCCAATTAGAGTAAGACATAAAAATTTTATTCAAATAGAATATTCAATACGAAGACAGTGAACAGATAAGAATAGGAAAATTAGCAATGGAGAATTCCGATCACACCCGAAAGGTCCACCACGATCACTATTTCTTGGGTGGACGGTTACGTCCTCCGTATTCTCTATACTCAAGTTAGGGACCTAGTCTTTCTAGGGGATCTCCTCCCGTCCCGTCGGGTGAGATCGTATGAACGGACCTCTTAGGGGTACCCGTCCCCTCGGACCGCCTGATGTCAGGTACCCTAACGTTTCTCAGCCTGTACTGACTTCACTGACTCGAACGTGGGGTCCGATCACGTAAAAAATTCACCGTCTACTATTTTTACTTTAACCATATTATCTAACTTTGTCACTTTTAATTCAGGAGGTAGGAATTGTGGTTAGAGAGAAGAGAGAGGGGTCTCTGTTGGTGAGAAGGATTAAATAAAGAAGGTTCGGTGGAAGAGTCACAAATTAGGTCCGGGGCCTTAAATACACACAGGGTGACCTGGGTAAGTGTCTTTTCCTCCCGTGGAGCTTTCCTAAATACTTCTCTCACCTCCGGGACCCTTGTGGGGAGGGGGTCCGACTGAGGAGGGGGTGGAAGGGATACACTTTCTCTGAAAGGAGACCTGACAAGGGGCTTTCCCAATGTAAGCCCTACACCCTGAGTACCCAGTCACTTCACTAGGACTTCCTAGGTTCACTAGGACTTCCTAGGACTACAGGTGTTTCAACCCCGAAAAAAAGTCACAGATATCGTAGTTTATACACTCCCTCGAAGTTGTATTCTCCGACCCAGACAGACTTTTCCAGGTCCGGAAGGACTCCCTCGGTCGTGGACTTAAGGACACGGACCTACGTTGGTCGAGAAATATGTGAGTTCGGGGTCCGTCGCTGACACAGTCGGGGTCTGACGACGTGCCTGGTAGGAAAGGGTAAACGGGTGGGACCGGAGTGACAGAGAACAAGAGATAAGACCCCTAGTAAAAGACGAAGAGTGGGTGACAGGGGACTCCTAGGAACTAAGAAATAAGAGACTGGTGGAACACAGAGAGTCCCGGAGAAAGTTCCCGTGAAAAGGGGTCGAGGTCACAGTCCGGACTACCATAGAGTGTACCAGTTTTGATATTACATCCCTGTAAATGACCCCCTCCCGTCTCTCCTATCCCCGGTGACCCCGTTCAACGGACTCTCCTCTCTCTAATGTCCTAGCTGGGGCAGAAGGACTCTGCCGTTGTTCTCTAAACCTACTTTCCGGGTCCCAGACGACCTCCGTCGTAAGGGTCGGTCCACAGTCGCCACCGACGTCGCCACCTCAAGAGGGTACCGAGGTCCTAAGAGTCGACCCGAGGAATTCCCCGACTCCGACTACCCTACCTTCCGAAATGCCCCGATGGACGTCATTCGGGGTCGCACTGGTGACACCACCGGTCGTCCCCCGTAACCACCGATGAAGACCGAGACTCCACCATCTAATCACCCACGACCCACAGATCCCGGGGTGGATGGTCACCGTCTCAGGGTTTCTCCTGAAACCTGTTGTTCCAAATAGAAGGGTCGAACCGGGTCCGGTAGACCCCGAGGAGTCAATGGAAATACAACGTGACAAATGTAGTATGACTAAAATTAAGGTTGTAAACAACACTCGACGAAAAAACACTCTCTGGTTTCAATAAATCAACGTGGAAAGTTTCTCATAAATGACATGTGGATGACACGTAACCGGTTACGACTCTATTCATCCCGAGTCAGGGACCTGAACTTATTACGGATGATTCTTGATTTGTCGTCCCCCTCCCAGATTTCGTGACTTTTTCTGTATGTCTACTTCACACTATCTCAAAGTACTACCCTTTCTAGGAATAACTGGCCCCATTAATCCTTTTCGAAGTACCTCCTTTACCGTTTACTCTCTCGGAATTTTACCCACGTTTAAAACCCTCAAAAATAATATTTTAAAATTAGAATGTCTACCTACACAGAAACTGACCGCCTTTCTTGTCTCACTTGAGTACCTACGTCCTCTCTAAGAATCTTAGTAGGCCAAGTAATCTCAGATCCTATTTACTTCGCCTCCTCACTAACCTCCACTCCGACCTTTTCTTTAAACCCTGGTATAAAAACCTTTTGAGACTCTCCGTGAGGGTCTTTATCCTTTCGTCACCTACAAAAATTCCTCCTCTAAGACCTATTTTACGTCTCCTCGACCCAAAATACGGAGTAATAAGAAAGACTCTTCCTCTACTTATTGAATAAAATTTCACCGACCACTCGAAGTCAAGAATATTTTCCATACTACGAACTAGTATTTTTACCTCTTAATCGATGAGAGTTGATCTTTTAGAGACTAATAGGCAAAGTACGTAGAGTCTTACGTTTAGTGAATCAGATTTAGTCACGAAGAGTTTGGACTCACACGTAGTCTTAGTCGATCCCCCCGAACAATTTTATCTCTGACGCGGGAAATAAGGCTCTTAAAGACCCTGGCGGTTCTTAACGCCATGGTGTGACTCTTGGAGACCTATTTGAAGAATGGGCTGGAAAGAGTCATCTAGGTGACCCACCGTCGTCTCTCGCGGTGTCGTGTGACCGGGTTCGACCTCAGGAGTCCGTCCCCGACGAACCCCGACGAAGACACTCGCCACTTACGTTCCGAGTCGATGACTTGTCGGTGTGTTTTGTCGGCACTGTACGTCGAGAGGTTGTACTTCCTGTGGAATCTCTTCCCTTACGAACCACTGAACCTAGAGCGAGGAAGAGGACCCAAAGGGATGGGATTTGTGAGGCGGCTAGGAGTCTTGAGAAGAGTTCATCAGGGAGGGACTCGTCTTATATACACTACTACAAGTTCCAGTGAAGGTATTTCAAAGACAGACTCCTATTCCACTTGACCTCGAACCTTTCCCTTGACACCCCAGGTCTTATCTATCTAATCTGACACCGGTGTCCGAGGGGACTACAGGAGTTTAGTCCCCCGAGCGACGGGTGACACAGTCGTCTCTCGCGAGGTGGGTTCCTCACGACCTCCATCGGTCCACGGTAGGATGGTGCGGGAGGTCTACAGATTACTTGGATCTTGGAACGATCCAATGAGACACTTAGTGACTCTTTCTTAGGTGGGACAAGACCAGTTTCCACCGTTCACCTCACTTGACATTAGTTGTTTCCTGTCCTTCAGTTTGCGCGGAAGACATTACCGAGAAATAAAAGAGACAATTATAAAAAGAGATCAAGAAACATCAGATCAAACGAATGTCGTAAATAAAAGAAGACAATATACAAACTCTAGTGTATGGTCGATAAAAATAGGATCAGTTAAATGAATCATAGTTATTGTAAGATATTATAGAATTTCGTAATAAGATCATAAAAATTTGTAAAAACTTGTAGATTACAAAACTTCTAGTATTTAAAAATTTTAGTGATAAAAAGATAGTACATATCTTTTATATGAATTAAGAATATCTGTCATAAAAGAAACCATAAATCGTAGTAAAAGAACTTCATTATAGGGTTTTATCCTCAATAACACACACTTTTTACGGTAAAAAGATAAGTTCACCTTAAAATTAATTGAAAAATTAAATACGTTTATTAAATACGATAAATAAATGTTTATGTCTATCCATTTACTATTATATTTATACTTCCTCCTCCTCCTTCTCCTCTGCCCTTCAGTGGGAACCAAAGTAACAGATGTTTATCAAAAAAAACATACAAACAGATCCGAAAAAGAGATACGTACAAACAAAATATTCCAAACCTTAGTATGAAGAATATAACAGTGTATTGGACGAAAAGGTTAATAGTGTTTAAAAAGGGACATATCTTTACAGAAAGGACTTATGTCAAAATTACCGACGTATCATAAGGTACCTTAGTATTATCGTCAATGGTAAATAAAACATGAGTGGTATACGGTCCTTCAATGTATGGATTCGAACAAACTTAAGAGTGTGATACTCTGTCCACATTACTGTGTGAGGTAAAATCGTTTTTCTTTCTAAGTCCGTATCACTCCAGTCTATAGAACAGATTAATATCTCTGGAGTGTACACACATGTTTAGTCATCAGACGACATCCTGTCAATTCAGTACAGTAAGACCAATGACAGTATCCACTAAAACGATAATTAAGTAATTTGTTTGTCAGTGACTCAAGGGTAGACACGACCCACAAAACGATCTTCGACACAGGTGTCCCCATTTTACAGTCGTCCTCCATCCTGACCTCCCCTTCTCGACTTACCGAGAACAGCAGCCCGACCCAAAAGAGGGAGGACAAACAAGTGCTCGACTCCCCTCGAGTCGAGACACTGTCGTCGGAGACCGACCCATATCAAGACAGAGAAGGTAGTCACGGTCGCAAAGGACCAAAGAGAAGGACGAGCGGACGGCCCCACCCCGGAGTACCTCAACCGGCGGAAGGAAGGACTTGTCGGTTGGTTTCGGTTCCACCCATCGGGCCCCCGACCAGGGTACGGAGACTAAGACAACAAGGAAGATACGCCATGCAAGTCACTAGTCCTTTTACGGATCTGCATAAGGAACAGTCGATGATTTCTCCTTACCGGACAGACGAAGTCAAACCTTTTCGGAGGGTACCTCCGACGTTGTGGGAGGATCTAGGGGTGGTAAAGAACGTGTGACAAACGACTATGTGTATACCACAGAACCCTCCCTCCGATTCTGGAAAGATTAAAATATGAAAGTAATGGGGATTTTCTTTGGGATATAGAACATCAATGAGGAGTATAGAGGGAGGAAGGACCGGTACCGTTAGTGATTGCTCGAAAGATAGAGATACCTAAACGGTAAAACCCTGTAAAATATATTAGTTTTCGTATCTCATACATCAGAAAACACAGACTGAAGTCAAATTGTCCTACATCAGTTCCAAACAGGTACAACATCGTACATAGTCATGAAGTAAAAAAAGGAATACCTACTATGAGAAGGTAACACACTTATATGGTGTAAAACAAACATATGAGTAGTCAAGTACCCCGTAAACTCGCCAGAGACAAACCGATACTACTTATTACGACGATACCGGTAACGCAAACTTGTATACAAAAGTTAAGAGAACCCACCTTAAGAGAGATCCTCACCTTAAGGACCCAGTATTCAATAGAGACACAAATGGAAAAACTCCTTGACGGGTCGACAACCGGGTTCACCGATGTAGTAGATGTTAGTGTGGTCCGAACCAGGAGGTTCGTAGTACGTCCATAGTGCGTAAAAAGTAACGTCAATGGTACTGTTAGAGATTTTAGGTCCGTTCAGTGTTCCGTTGACCGGGGCACCGAGGGGTCGAGTGTTAAGGTGTACGTCTTTTGCGAGTTGAGCTGACACTGGGAGAATAGAAAGACGTCCTGTCTAACTGTCCACATGGTCCAGAGGCTCAGAGTACCAACGTACACAAGAAATCTGTTAACAGGGACCACTGACTATCAAAGGGAGAGTCATGGACTGAAACTAACCGTAACCACTGGAAACTCCGGTCACTGAAGTCGTGTCTCCGAGACAGTGTGAAATTGGATCTTAAGGAAACGAAACCTGGTTATTATTGTGAAATCAGTATGCCAAGAAACATCAACTGTTTCATGACCGATGAAAGGGAACAAAATCCCGGAACACGAGACGAAAGTTTCCACAACCGGAATAAATTTCGTGTCTTCAGGCAGACCCCACACAATTACCGGTCATTCTACAACTGGAAAGTAGTCCTGAGTGGTTGAGGAGGATTAAAAGATCATACTTTCTCAGAGATTACCACTCGTACCTCATCGAAACCTCCGGGGGATTCCGGACCGGGACCTTCTGAGGGGAAGATTCACTCCCAGTATTCGAACCGTAACGAGATCCTTCCGTCAACGGCACAAGTCAGCTTAAAAAGATCCAAAAAGGAGAATGTGTTTCTAGTAACTACTTTTTCGATTCTACCCACCGTCCTAAAGTTCCTTCAAAAGAAAAAACAGACACAGTAAAATTAAAAGACTTTGTAACGCATACATTATTGACTTTTTAAAATTTCCTTCGACTTCTCACTACACTCCGGGTCCTAGACTCCAACCGTCAAGAAGGTGTTCCTGTTAAGGATAAATACGTGTGAGGAAGGAAGAACAAGTATTCGGTCGAGAGGTACGGACTCTCTTGTAAGGAGTGTTGGTACCAAAGAAATTTTCCTCTCGAAAACGTTTTCTGAGAACAGTTTACAAAAAAAATAATTGATGTTTAATGTATATCCTACCTGAATCCCTGATAACATGTCTTACTTCAGCCTTTCTTTTTTCGTTTATAACGTATACTTGTGTAGATACACCTTAGATCTTTTTACGACATATCTACTGGAATAGACGTTCCGTCTTCATCTCTGAGTCTGTCTCTCTTGTTTACATACCTGTGGTCGCTCCCCCTTCCCCCTCACCCATACTACTCGACCCTCCAACTCTAGCCGTATACATGTGATAACCATGATATGTATTTTATCTACTGATTACTCTTGGATGACATATTGAGTCCCTCGAGATGATGAGTGACGAGACACCACTGGATGTACCCTTCCTTTAGGTCTTTTCTCCTCTATACACATATGTATATCGATTAAATGAAACAACACGCCACCTTCGATTGTGTTGTAACATTTCGTTGAGATGAGGTTATTTTTGAATAATTTTTATTTAATGTATGTTGAGAAAAGAGGATTGTAATCGTAGTTACACGTGTAATTAGGGGAGACTTTTACCAGTCGGTGTTAATAGGAGTCTTTCCGGTAGAAGGACAGACAGAGAGAGTGAGGAGTTTTACACATATAAGGATATATAAGAGACACACTTGACAAATAAAACGTTTGAGTCGGACCTATTTTTTCTATGGTCTAAGATACCTACTTTGGGGGAAGTTTGGGTTGAGGATCCTGTCAAAACACAAAGGTTTCCGTCTCAACAGGTAGTAGGATCAAACACTTCCAAGACTCCAGTCAGATTTCCGACGTACGAAGAATAAATTTAAGTTTAAATAAAAGATCGAACTTTCGTTTATGTTACGTCATTGGGGGATGTGGTGAATAGTACGTCAGGTAGACATAAAAGGACAGGATCGTAATAGTGAGTCTCAAGATTATAAGGTTGTCTGACGGTCGGACCTTTATTTCGTCAAACTTAAGGGTCTTTGTCACCTGACGGTATAATGGTAACGGGATAAAGGGATACTTATTAGTAGTCTCTACTTAATTACAGAATATTATAGACTCCAGTAGAGTAAATCAAGAGACGAAATTTTTTTTCTAATTTTATTGGGTCCTAAACTGACAGATGGTATAAGAATATTATAGTACCTACACTTTTCTACTGACAAACTATTTATTAATGAGGGTCCTAGAGTAAAAATACTTAAATCCTTCCAGATGAACTAGTATAGTACTAATATATATATATACATACATACATATACACATATATATACACACATATATATATATACACACATATATATATATACACACATATATATATATATATATGAAAAAAAAAAAGGTACAATGTTCGGTAAAAGAGTGGTCCCTGAAGGGACCACCAAGTCTACCATTCCTCAGACAGACGTCACCTCCTCTGAGCCCAAGTCAGGGACCCAACCCTTCTAGGAACCCTTTCCCTTACAGATGGGTGAGGTCATAAGAACGGACCTCTTAGGGGACGGTCTCCTTGGACCGTCCGATGTCAGGTACTCCAGAGTTTCTCAGTATGTGCTGACTCACTGATTGAAAGTGATGAAAGTCCGGTAAAAGAGTCCCACCTAGACCATTGGGTTTCGTCATTCGAGATACGTAGTTCATGTATAATATGTAGTCTTTGACATGCAACACGAAATATTTGTAGTGGAATAAAATAAAAATTTTGTCGAGGTACTGGATACATAATGACCGTCGCAAAAGGTCTACTCCTCCTTCTCCGGATATTCTGTACTTCATAAAGTGGGTCTACTGTGGTACTCCGAAGGTCTATTTACACCGTCCAACTTGTGTTACTTAGTGAGGAGGAAGGACTTTAAGTGATTTTATAGTGTAAATTCACTATGAAAAAAATACTGAACTTTCGTCGTTATTATTTCCTGTTATTTATTATTTTAGACCTTTCGACCTTTCTCTACCTGTGCACAGTCAAATTGTCTGGTCTCTTACCATATAACACCGTCTGTCACTTCCTTCGAACTTCGTACTTCCTAGGAGACTTTTACCATGTTTACCCCGATTTATACCCTAAACGACTTTTAACGTATCTAGGAGAAAGTAGGATCGTCTTCTGATATCTGATCCAGGGACCTCGACAACCGAAACCCGTCGTATATTGACTCCTGTCCCGTGATGTGGTGTGACCCCTGACTCGGTGTCAGACACGTGACTTACCACTCTGGAGCCAGGGAGGTGATGGGACGTCGGTCTGACTATGGAAGGTCTGTCGTAGGACCTCCGAAGGAAAGACCCCTTCTACTGACCGAGTCCCATACCCTGAATTTCTACGACTCCCAGTTCTTACCCTCATTCTTACCGTCACTTGAAGAGTGCTTTTCGTTTTATTTGACCTTTAAATATCAGTACGGAAGTTTTAAGACTCTCTCTTAGTGAAGAGGTATGGGCCCTAAGACATGTATAGGTTTTGTGGATCTCAAAGTCTTTAGGTTTCAGACCTTTCGTAAAATTAAGGACAAATGGGAACTCACATGAGGGTTTTAATCTTCTAATAGATTCTTTCCCCTGTTGTATTCTATTTCCTTCAACCATGGGTAGGGACCTTTGCGTGGCCCTCTTAGGAGTCCTACTTTCCTTTTCTTCGGGGTCCCATCGTGACATCCCGACCGTACCTCTTGGTGGTCAGGTCCATCCACATCCTCACACCTTTCGAGATGGTTCTTCACCCCCACCTCCTGCAGAGGTCTTTTACGGTGGCAACTATGGTCTGGTGTACTTAACATAACATAACTCTCTGACGACGATGAAAACTTCCTTTCGATAACTTCGCAATATTATTCATGTATCTTTCAATTTATTCTTTTTCACTGTCAACAATTGAGGTCCTTTTCGTTTCAATAGATTCTTTCTTCTATAATGATATATGTCACATGAAACACCGGTTCTCAACCTGGGTCGACTCGCTGAAAGTGAGAGTGAAACGTGAAAGTAAAAAACACCGGATTATTAGTGTACTAGTATCCCACATTCGTGACTTATAATTAAATTGGTTTGTACCGAGATACGTCTCTTACCTCCTCCCCTTCACCCGTCCCTTTAAATTCTCTGGTTTTAGAGTCGAAGGTAAACTTTCAACTTTTTATTCTAGATTTTAGATTTATTTTAGATCCATATCGACGTATTCATATAACAAACTTATATATCTATATTTATAGTCTTATTCATCGATTTTCACTAACACAGATCTACCACCCTTGGTGCTACATCCTCTACCGCGTCCTCTTACGGGTAAAAGTGACATTTCGGATATCTTGGTGACCTGAAGGTTTTAGTACTTATACATATTGAAACCAAAGAAAAATTTGTTTTAATCGTCATCCGTCAACGTCTTAGTGATAAACTTGGCTAAGTCAGACTTCGGTTAGGGTGAAAAGGGAGAGTTCTATTTAAGAAGCATAAATAAACGGAGATCTGAAACTACAAGAAATCAAACAAACGTGTTAGATACGTTATTAGACGTTCGAGGTCCTCGCATACCGGACACTATTAGGACACCCCTAATGGCACTTACTATTTCTCTTGAACAAGACCCCAACCTCCCTACAGAGTGTCTCGGACTCCGTCCCTTGAACTTGTTCCCTGACCCCGTGGTATCCCTTGGGGGTCTCAAGAAAGAGAGACAACAAAGATATACAAAGGGGTACGGACACAGACGAAATAAACTAAGGACCGAGTGTTCCATCCTGTATCGGTACTCAAACGTGGACTCACCTCAGGAACCCTCCCCTACACACAGTGATACGCACGAATCAACGAGTCAGGACAGGCTGAGACACACTGGGGTATCTGACATCGGAAGATCCGAGAAGACAGGTACCCTAAAAGGTCCGTTCTTATGGTCTCACCCATCGGCATTGAAGGAGGTCCCTTAGAAGGGTTGAGTCCCTAGTTTGGACCCAGATGACGTGATGTCCGTCTAAGAAATGGTCACTCGGTGGACCCCTCGAGACCCTCCCCTACTATATTTGGGTCAAACTCACGGTTCAGGACCTTTCAGTCTTCCCTGGAGGGTCACCCTTTGGACATGAAAAACCTTAAACTTTCCTCCAGTAGATTACTTACCCGAAATCCTGTGGCCTGGGACAGAAGAGGTTCGTCGGACGACCACGACCCCACAGGGACCCCTGGGGACCGACGTAGTCGTCAGTATGGGGTGTACTTACCGACCTGATCCCCTCGACATCCCCGTAGACGTCTCTTTAGTAAATGAACACAACCTTGTTTGTGTCGAATTCATCGTCCTTGCCGTGACTGGACCCCAGACTCCTTCCGAGGGGTTCAGTACGACGAGAAGGATAATCGACACATCGGTGATCGGGACACCCCGACAACTCTCAAACTTCACATCGATCAGACTCTCGAACTTTACACGAGACTCACATTTTATGTGTGACATACAACTTCACACATAATTATAGGAGTTTATGTTTTATAGAGTCACGATAATAATTACCACTGTGATTATACTTACGGCTTTACCATTATAAAACCTATATGACCGAAGTTATTTTATATAATAATTTTACTTAAAGTGGACGTAGGAAAATGAAAAACTTTTACGCTGAGTCTTTTTAATTTTTATGCAAAGATAACCTGTAGTGGTCAGATCTGGGATCTGGATTCCGTAACGAAAATAACTTTTCTTGTTGCAGTGAGTCCGAACCGTAGTGAGATCTTTCAACTCCTCTCCACAAACATGTTAGGGTTACGGAATCGAAAGTAAATCACAATTTGTCGTGGAACAGAAAGTCCCTGGGTTCGGACGTATTTTAGGTGTCGACGAGGAGAAGACGAGACGGACATTGTTCGGTCGGGAGACTACCTCCTGGGTACATGTGAATCCCCGAGCCTCTTCTACAGTCCCCTGGACGTCCAGTAAAGTGAGGAGACCTTTCGAACTGTCTTTCTTTAAGATGTCGAAGGGTTCATGACGACGGGACGGATCACTCTAGTCACGAAAAACCGAACTCCAAAGATCGTTGGGTCACTCTGTTCCAACCACCAGAGTTGATGGTCTTCGAGATTGACCACCAACATTTAGAGAGAATGATTACTTTTACAACTTTTCAATTAATAAACAATTCTATATCGACCTATCTGTTTTAGAAAGGTTTACACGTAAGAATCTCTTGCAATAACTTTCTACGAAGACCACTACCTTTCAAACCCTTCGTGGTCGTCTTCAGTAACAGAGGAGGTCCCAGGACCAGGAACGTGCAAAACAAAGGTGTAAACTAGCCCTTCACTACCTCAAAGGGAATTGAAAGGGGGTCCCTATACAACAACTGTGCATGTAGGGAACCTTCAATTATCTTAAAACTCCAAACCTTCTGAAGTCAGTAAAGAGGTAGACCCTACTACTCGTTGGACAGTAGTGACAGTCTCGGGGTGTTGGTTGGGGGTACTAGTCAGGACGAATGTGACGTGGCACCTTACACGGTTCGAAATTTAATAGAACAGTGATTCTTGACTCTCAACATTGATGTTTAAGGAATCAAACACGACGTCGAGACGTACAGTGACAGTATGAGTTTCTTGGTCAAGAAGTGCGAGGAATTCTGTTGTCCGTGGACCTGGGAGGGTCGCGTCATTGTAGGGTGAGAGGTACTAGAAGTGGGAACCCCTGCCGCCGTAACTAGCCCTTAATTCACGGGTACGAGTCCCCGTCGGACGGGCCCGACACAGGTGTGTGGAAGGAATGTCGGACACTCTGGCACCCATTCACTAAAGCAGAAAGACCTTGTGTAAAGGAATAGACACTCGACCCCAAAGACTCTCATGGATGGCAACCCTTTCTACACTATATATTAATACATACCCGTATATATACGTATATGTATACTACTCTATTACACCTAGTTCGAAAGATATCACGAACCAAATACCTACGAGAGTCGTTGATAATTGGCTGGAATCGAAAAAAAATTTCGTTCTAGAGACAAATAAAGTGTACTAGAAAGTTATTAACTGTCTTGAAAATTTGACTGTCTTTATGTTTTCATATCGAACTTAAATATATTGGAGTTTACATATTTCGTTTTGAACGTTAAATGGTCTCTTTCTTTTGTTCAAGGGTCGGTACTTGAACACCACTTCACCAAAAAAAAAAAATTGAAAAAAAAAAATTATAACTCCATATCGGTTAATCGCTATAATACTATCAAAGTCTACCTGTCGTTTCTCTGAGTCGGTATATATATGTACATAGGTAAGAGGGGGTTTGAGGAAAAGGTAGATCCAACGGTGCAATCGAGAGGAATCAAAAAAGGGAAAACAAAAGAAAAATCGAGAGAAATCAAAATAACCAAGACAGAAAAGTGGACGAAAGAGGTCACCGGTGACCCCGACGAGTCTCTTTCGAACTCTTAGTCTGACGAGCAGAGACGATGTCTTAATGTTATGGGGGAATAGGGGCGTCGACAGGGAGGGGTGTCGAACCGGTAGTCATTCACACACACACATATTTTCAAAATAGGTATTTATACACACAGTCACACATAAAAAACCATTGTCGAAAAATTTCTGTATTAAGTGTATGGTATGTTAAATGACGGAAATTTTATATGTTAAGTCACCATATAAGTCTCACCATGTCGGTTAAATCTTGTCAAAGTACTGAAGGAGTTCTTTACGGGTATAGGAAACATCAGTTAGAGGTAAAAGAAGGTTCGGGGAGGTCGGGGTCTGTTGGTGGTTCGGATGAAAAGAGGAAGAGAGATAGAACGGAAGAAAATTTATTGTTCATATTAACTGTGTCGTAATATAGTCAAAGTCCACATGTACTAGACGACAAGTTATACAATGTTTTACTAATGATGTCA
Organism: Capra ibex; assembly: GCA_006410555.1. Taxonomy (NCBI): domain Eukaryota; kingdom Metazoa; phylum Chordata; class Mammalia; order Artiodactyla; family Bovidae; genus Capra; species Capra ibex. Next base: position 39,408,804 of record SJYO01034137.1, read on the forward strand.
TTCAGCAATTGAAGACATTGGTATATATCCATATCTTAAAAAAAGAACACTACTAAATAAAAGAATCGTTGAGAGTTTGTTCGTTATGTCACAAATAACGGATATCAGCGGTACGATATGTAATGTAGGGGTACTGAAAATATTGACCTTCACACATGAAAGACTGGGGGGAAGTGGGTAAAACGGGTAGGGGGTGGGAGAAGGAGACGGTTGGTAGGTAGACAAGAGACACAGACACTCGAACCAAAACAAGACAAAAAACCTAAAAAGTACAGTCATTCTACTAAACAGAAAGACACAGACTGAATGTAGTGGATTCGATTGCGGGAGTTCCAGGTGCGTGTAAAACGTTTGCCGTTCCAAAACAAGAACACCGGCTGAGGACAAGGTAACACACAGACGCACAACATACGGCGCAGAGGAAGTAAGTCGACTACGGTCCGGGAGCCCAACAAAGACAAGACCGACAACATCTAATGTAGCGATACTCGTGTCACCACGTAAAGAGAGAAATACAGTCACAAAAGCGAAAAAACCTACTTGTGGGTCTTCACCATGACGACCCAGTGTACCACCAAGGGAGAAATTAAAGAACTCCTTTGGAGGTATGACAAAAGGTATCGTCTACATGGGGAAAAAGAGAAGTCTAGACGGATCAGATCTATAAAGGGTATTTGTCTTGGTATATTATACACCAGAAAACTCTCCTCCTACATTTAGTCGTATTATAAAAGTTTTCAGTAGGTACAAAAATCGTAGATAATCGTGAAACAAAGAAAGACACCGGTTTATCATAAGGTAACATACTTACATAATGTAAAACAAATAACTAAATAGTCAACCACCTGTAAACTCAACAAGATGAAAAACCGATGACACTTATTACGACGACACTTATAAACACTTGGGTAGACACTTACCGGTGTCAAAAGTAAAGGGAGCGGATGTATGGATCCTCACCTTGCCGAACCAGAATGGAATCCAGACACAAATTGGATAACTCCTTGACGTTGTAACAAAAGGGTTCACCAACGTGGTAAAATGTACGGGTGGTTGTTACATCCTCACAAAGTCAAAGAAGTATAGGGATGGTTGTGAACAATAATAGACAAACTAATATCGGTAAGATCACATACACTTCACCGTAGAATAATACCAAAAATAAACGTAAAAGGACTACCGATTACTACAACTCATCGGCCCATTAGTAAAATAGATTATAAACGAGTAATAGAGAATCTAAGAGTAACACCAAGGTTGGTAAAGGGTTCGAAGCGTTACAGGATTAAGGAAATAAAGGTCTCTAGCGTAGCGAAAACGCTAAGAATTGGTAGAGGTACATGGCTAAGTAAGAAGTTGTTTTATCAATAACTCGAAGAAAATGTACCGTGTACGATTACCACCCCCTATATGTTGACTCCCCGGTGAATATCAGACTACCGTTGTACAGTGGCACCCTGAGGAGACGAATTTTACGAAGTCACTGTAAAATTTTAAATCCTATTTTAAATAATCGTTTTTGGTACCGTTGACCCCAAGTCACATATATATTCACAATCCGGTCGGGTCAGTGGAAGGAACGATAAGAGGGACGGAGTATGGAAGACGAGTGTAGAATCCGAGGTTTACTCATTGTGAAAGTACTTCGGACCGGGACAGGAGGTGACGGGGAAGATCTGCCAGTTGAAGAGGTTCCGTCTGCTCCTGAGATTAAGTAGGAACGTAAAGGATGTTGTGATCCTCTCGTGAACCGTTGCACTTTCATGACTTATGTTATGGTATACGACATGAACTACGTGAATGGTGAAATTAATCATTCACTTATCTACCGATTTATTCTCTTACTTACTTTTATAGACCAAGACGACCCACCACGTTCTATCAAACCAAAAATCAACCGACTTCAACCCGAGATAAGTAAGTAAAATAAAAAAATAAAAAGAAAAAAAAGAAAAAAAAAAAAATTAAAAATAAATAAAAAAATAAAAAATTTAAAATTTTAGAAATTAAGATCGGACTTACTATAGGTCCGGACGACTTGACTCCCACCGAAATAAAATCAACTCATAAATATTGACAATGACTACCAGATTCTTCAAATTTCAGTACCGTACAAGTCTAAACGAACACGGGAGATCCCAAAATTCTTTTTACTTTATGTTACCGGATTGTATTGTATTTTATGGGTGTCACACTTACAGATGTACGACTTGTCTCAGTACAAACCCCCGGACACAACTTTAAAGGTACCTACAGACCTCTCATTTTTCACAGGTAAGGACCACGGGGAGGGGAAAGTGAGAGTAGGTCCGTCCTGTTTACAGAGAGAGGTGGGTCCCGTCCTTGTACAAAGAAAGGCCTTTCGAAACAACTCCTTCCCTACCTCCCCCGCCTTCACCCGAAGAGGACCCCCATAGGTCGGTCCGGACCGGGGTACCCTCTGTCCTACACCCGGTCAGTCCGGGAGGTCGTGGGGGGTTGGTCCGACAAAGGATAACAGTCTCCAGACATCCAACCGAGTGTACTCCGTTGTCACTATTCGTGTAACAGGACTTTACATTTGACTCCTCCCTCCTTCGCGGACCGTGCCCACTATGTAGGTAGACGAATAAGTGACTCGTACAACAAACCCCCTGTATTGCATGTGACACCTCTACCACAACAGACTCTACAAACCTTTCTACTACAGGTCTGTTTCCCGATTCTGTAACTACTGTAGACTTCGTCCTGCGTCCAGAGTATCGGTCAGACTCGAACGGGACCCAGAAGGGAGTTAAGGAAGGAGATAAAGTCCCAGGGGTCACCAGGTGCGAGACTGGTGGTGTAGGGGTCGGAGACCACAGTAAAAGGGGAGTTACGGAAGAGGTCCTAGGGAAGAGAACGAGTGTCGACGGGCGTCGAGGAGGAGGAGACTCGGGAAGAGAGGTGAAGGGAGGATTTTGATTTATTAATCTACAAGCGATTATCCCGTCCGATGTCGAGTACCCCAGCGTTTCTCAGTCTGCACTGACTCGCTGATTGTCTGTCTTATCCCGTCACCTTTTCCGATACCGTGCGTCGGTAGAGACGAGGAGCGGACATAATTCGTGAAAGGTACACGGTCCACAAAACGAATATAATAAGTGAATTAGGAATGTCGAATTTTCTGTTACTATTAATGACAAAAGAGGTCAAATGTCAACTCTTTGACTCCGAGTCCCTTCTTTTGACTATCGGGACCATAGACTTATTACCTCTCGAGACATTAAACGTGAATATCAGACTACGTCTCTGGAGTGAGAATAGGTTATATAATATAAAGGAAGGACGACGGACGGTCCGTGCGGCACTGGCCCATGCGACACTGATAGACCACGTTGTCTCTACGTATTCCGTCGGAATGGGAACTCGTTATCCCAACGTTTCTTACTACTTACCTCTTCGTGACGTTTCCGTTACTACTTCTCTTCGACCCCTCTAACCCTTTCCCCCCTTCGTACTCGTTTCCGTGACACGACCTCCGACGTCCGACGACTGGGGACGGGAGAGTGGGGGGGCCGACGTCCCTCGTCACCTACGACTACCGACTTGCCTTGACGGGAACCGATCTTCCTCGGCGAAACGGGTACCACTCCGGGGGAGGAGTCCCCTTCGGACTTAGGTCCCTAACCAGTTATCCACTCATGTTTATAAGTCAGGGGAACGGAGTCAACTCGTGTTGAGACTTTCCGGTAGGGTCGACGTCTCCTAGGTCGGGGTCCCGAGTCGGTTCCGGGGAGTCTAGTCTGGGAATGGTCAGGACGAGGGGAGTGGGGTCCTGTACTCACACAGCTGATTTTTCTACGTGTTGCACGTTCAATTGAAAATAAACCCTTTTCACTCCTGAAGTCGGGTCCTCTATCGTGTAGTCTATCGAGACTCTCTGACGAGGTTTCTCCGTCACCCCCTTCTAGTTGTATACTCTAAAACCACTTCTCCCTCAAGTCACGTCAGTTCACGAATGAAATGTTCTCCAAAAGACGATCAGTACGCCTCGACTACAGTGGCACTTCCTTGACCCACGAAAAGATCTATACTTCTCTACGTTCCTGACCCTAGTACTTTAGTCAAAGACTCCTATAGACAGATTTCCGGACAAGGAGGTTAAAGGGACCTCGTGTCTCACGGAGTCAGAGGTGAGACGTGGAGGGAGTCCGACAACTCCCAACCATCCACGTCGTCACGTCCCAAGTCAGAGGCGTCTCCGCCCACCGTCTATGGGGACAACGACAACAAATCAGTGACCGTTCACGAGACCCTTTCACGGTTAAACATCAACTGTGTACATGGGGATTTCTGGAAGACGTGTGTTCGGATGGAGTCTCACACATAGGGTCCCTTGGTCCTGTACGCCTCCGTGTCTCCATATTTTAATGGATCGTACAAGGTCTTTCCTTTTTATCGGGTTCCGTCGACGTCATCTCTTACACCTCCTAACGGCACATCTACCAAGGAGGACGTGACAAAATTATAATAAATAAACAAACGAACCGACGTAGCCCAGAATCAACACTATAAACCTGAGGGACAACGTAGCAGGGCCTAGAAGACAACACCACTTACCCGAGAGATCTACACCACGCACCCGAGTCATCAACACCACGTACCCGAATCAACGGGGTGGCTTACATCCTAGAATCGAGGGGTTGGTCCCTAGTTTGAGTGTAGGGGACGTAACGTTCCACTTGAGAATTGGTGACCTGGTTGTCCCTTCGGGGAGGAGGACGTGACACGAGACTTGTAAGTCTCTACCTTTACATCGAGGGAAAGAGTCCTTAGATCGGACATTGAGACGGGGTGTCTCCGGATTGGATAATATTCCAATTGACGAATGTTGATCCCTCTTTACCGTCAAAGATTCGGTTTCCTTATTGTTGTTTCTTTACAAACCGTTAGTAAAATAACTACGAAAACCTTACAGTTTCGAATCTTCGCTGGAATCTTGTGTAGGTCAGGTCTTTGGGAGTCAATGACATATCTGCACTTCGGGGTCCCTCCACGGTACTGGCGTCCACTTACGTCTAGCTCAGTCCCGGTCGTGGCCTTGGGTCCAGAGGACCGGAGGACAGGTCACCGGAGAGATGGAGAGGAGCGTCTAGTTTGGTCAGTTAGGATTTCCTTTAGTCAGGACTTATAAGTAGCCTTCCTGACTACGACTTCGACTTTGAGGTCATGAAACCGGTGGACTACACTTCTTGACTGAGTAAACTTTTCTGGAACTACGACCTTTTCTAACTTCCGTTCTCCTCTTCCCCTGTTGTCTCCTACTGTTCCAACCTACTGTAGTGGCTGAGTTGCCTGTACTCAAACTCGTTCGAGGCCCTCAACCACTACATGTCCCTTCGGACCGCACGACGTCAGGTACCCCAGCGTTTCTCATCCTGTGCTGACTCGGCGACTTGACTGACTGGAGATGAGTCCACCCAAATATGGATTTTTACTTTTTCTTGAATTTGTGATCGGGTACTCCAAACGTGACTGTCACTGAACAGGTACCCTCCCGTTTAACGGGAACTTCTTCTACCAGTGGGTCGAAGGGGGTCCCCGAGGGGTGTCACTCGGACGGGGACTACGGTCCGCGTAGTTCCGAGTCACAACAAGGTCTTGGACGACACGAAGGAATGAGGGATAGTCTAGTGTAGGTCGGCGAAAAGAGGTCGGCACCAGTTCCACTTACACCTTCTGTATCTCGTGGCAGTCCCCCGTGAGCGGACAGTCCGTGGACGAGCCCTAAATCGGGACCGAAGAGAAGTGGAGTGAGGGTCCGAATCTACCCGGGGAGGGAAGAGACCCCTTTCCCAATAGTCTACTCAACTGAAGGTCGATCCCGTGACCAATCCTGGTAATTGGAGTCGTGTAATCGGAGACTATTTACCCACTAAGGTTGGGTCGTGGTATATCCTATGGTGTCACGACGACAGGACAGGAAAGGGCCACTGAAACAGGAAACTGGACGGAGAGTCTCGGACCGTTAATAATTGGACTTGTTAGTCCGAGACACACTTAAAGAAAAAGGTCTATTCCGTTGAAAGAATTTTTCAACGGAGGCTCGTCCCAGAGGGGTCGATCCCCAACACCAAACGACCGAAGGATACTCGAGGAACATAATCACTAAGGTCACGAGTCCCTCCCAGGACACCAGTCCATTCGACCTCTTCACGACGTGTCAAATAATAAAAACCTTCTACGAGGTAAATGAACCCCTGTTCTTCAGGATGGAAGTTAGACGGATGAAAGCAACTTGGATCTAGAAGGGTTAAAGTGACTTGACGTCTTTCAAAAATTTTTGTCTTATGTTGAATTGGATGAACTCCCTTGAATGGGAGTGGAGAAAGACTCGAGTCAAAGGGAGTAGGTAGGACGCAAAATGCTGACCCGAAAGGGCAGACCCAGTGAGAGGACCACAGCGACAAGACGCAGAGGTGGCACAGGGAAGACGTGTGACCCCACACCGGAACGAGGGACGAAGAACAAGACCACACGGACCTTTATTCCCCCAAAGGACTCTGTGCCTTGAATGTCATGATTTCGGTTTCTTTTAGGGTCCGCGGGACCCTGAACAACCAGAAGACATGACTCGGGAGAAAGAACGGACGTCGGGACCCGGAGAGGACCCTAAGGGACAGGGACCGGAGTCGGATGGGTCCCGACCCTGGTGTTCTGCGAATGTACGGGTCGGAGAGGGAGAGAGAGTCGATTTGGGGTAAAGGAGTAGTAATGGGTGTCCCTCTCATTTAAGGGGAGAATCGTCTAGAAATCACTACGGGGAGACTCGTCTGGGACAGACTGGGGTAGAATAGGTGGGGCCTCTCTGAACCTTTTGGCATCGTGGGGTGGACAAGGAGGGGTCCGTCGAGACTGTCCGTGTTCCATCGACTCACCGAGAGTCCTCCCCATTACCATTACCTCGCCTACCCCGTCCCCGGTGGGACTGTAACACACACCTTCCAGTTCTCGGTCGGACAAGTCCTTTCTCTTCGACGTCCTAGGGTCCGGGGGAGACAAGGAGAGACAAGACGACGGTCAACGTTCCAACTCCCCTAGCGATGACACAAGTAGAGGCCTGGTGTCTACGGGTGAGACTACTCAACTCATCAGAGACGGTAGTCCCAAATGAGTATCTCCTCCTTCCACTACTTCTGTGTCCCGACTCACTTACGTTCGTTAACAATTCAACACAACGTAATATTGGTTGCCTCACTAATTAAACAGGGAACAAAAGTGACGACGTTTATAAAAAGGTAAAGATGGTCGGAAAGGGGTTCGGAAAGATAAAGGAACGAGGTCCCGGAAAACACATCCAGGTCCAGTCCTCAAGAAAACAAGTAATTTCGGGACTGAATAACCCTCTGACCACTACAAACGAAAACTTCCCCTCCCCTCCTCCACTGGACTTTTCCCGTCCGTCTTTATCGGTATAGTGTACCTCCAAACCTGGTCTTTATCTACAAAAGGGTCCAGACCACTCGTTACCTAGAGTTGTCATAGGGACAAGCTCCACGACCCTACACCCTACCTGAATAGACCTGTACGACGTAGGGACCCCTGGTGTCGTTTTTGGTGAGCTGGACATCTTATTAGGATGAAACACAGATAAGACACGGTCCGTGACAACATCTACGACCCTAATCTCCTCACCTGTTTCGTCTACCTTTGGGAACGGGAACATCTGGGACTTAGAATCCCCTCGATCTGTTTTTGGTTTACGAGTTCTGAACCCGAAAATAGCACTTCTCGGTACTTCGGTAACCTTCCCAGACATGTCTCTCCTCACATCTAAATTTTCCTAGTGTCATCGGAGACACAATACCTACCTTACTGACATCCCCCTGTCTCCATCTTTCTGGTCAAACCTCCGATAAAGTTCCTAGGTCCCATCTCCATTACCACCGAATTTACAGCGGTTACTTTTCCGAAATCCAAAACCTCTACGAAACCTCCATTTCGGTCTATCTATTTTACACTCGATACTCTAATTTTCCTCTTTAGTACCTACTGAGGTCCCTAAAACCGGACTCATCGATCTTTATATCAGAAGTAATTGACTTGACCCTTTCCGACACCGTCCTTATTACAACAAACGTCCTCCCTCCCTAGAGTGTGTGTCTCTCGTCTCGGGGGCACAGGCATTGGGGAGGGGGAGGGGGTGGCGTGGGTCTAAAAGTCCGTTCTGGTGTGTGTGACGGTACAAATTTTACCTATTGGTTGTCCCGGGATGACGTACCGTGTACCTTGAGACGAGTTACAATACACCTTCGGAACCTACCCTGCCCTCAAACCCCCTCTTACTTATGTACATATACATACCGACTCAGGGAAGCGACAAGTAGACTTTGATAGTGTTGTAACAATTAGTCAATAAGGGGTTCTGATTTATTTTTTTTCAAATTTTGGAATTTTTCAAAATAACCTCTAATTTTTTTTTCTTTCTTCACCGTTGAGAAGGGGATAGCCTGTCGGGACACAACTCCTTTGACGAACAGTTCCCCTTGTCGAGGAGAACGTCGGACTTGGGGACAACGACATTTGTCGGAAGTGTCAGTGCGGGTCTTCGGGGCGGACCTCACTGATCGTCACACAGTCTTTCTGGTAGTGTCGTCCTACCCCGGTCTACCCATGGACCTCGTCGCAGTTGACTCGAATTTCTTTATTGACAAGTACAGGGATACAGTACAAAATTTCATTTGACACATGAACGGAGTCGTCGACGTCACTCACCTCCGGATGAACGTACCCAAGTAGTCTCCATATTTCCGTCTTTTGTTTTAATTCCTCATCACGACCAGAAGAATCCTAATTTCTATTACTTACGACAAGACAAAACTTCAATGTACTAGGAGAAAATAATGTACGATTCTATCTATTCAAGAGATATAATTAGAGAGAAAAAAAAAAAAAAAAAAAGTCTCTTCCCGCAAGGGCCGTTAGAACTTCCTTCGTAATCGGGACTGACAAGTAAAATTTATAAATAAATAAAATACACGAATAAACCCGACACGGTTCAGAATCAACCCCGTAAGTCTGAGAATCGACGTCACACACCCTAGATCCAGGAACTGGTCCCTAACTTGGACCCGGGGGACACAATCCTCACCCCTCAGGATCGGTGACCTGGAGGTCCCTCAAGTGATATAATTAGAGATTATTTTATCGTTTAGTTTATATCCCGTCCTTACCGAAAAGGTTTCCAGAACATAATCGTGGCCACACCTTGTGAGTTGTATGATCGAAACTTCTTCAACAAGGTCCAGACTTCCTCACAAAGTGGAAAATGTGAGCCGTAACGGGAGTTTTACTGGTCCGCTAAGCTCCAAAAGAAATCAAATTCCCTGAAGTACTATGTGATATCAGGACAGTAAATATAAAATGTGAGAGTAAGTTCGGAGGGTCACTGAGATTCTCCACCATGACAAACAATAGAGGGTAAAATGTCCTCTCTTCTAATTCTGAACCTCTCACCTCTACTGTACGGGCCCTGAGCAGTCGATTACACACCGTCTCGGAATTGTCTGTGAGTCCAATCAAACCGAGGTCTCAAGACAGATAATTTGTTACAAGGGGACTGGGGGGACTACACTTCAAGTCTTAAGGTGTTGGGGTCCCAGTGTCTATAGACCTTAAACTTCCCTTATTATGTAGATGAGATACGAGGGAAGGGGTGGACGACGGACATAAGAGAGATCAGTAGGAACTACTCTACAGAAGGAGGACCAGGAACATCTTTACGACCCACTACCGTATTCTTTTTCAAACTCTTCGAATAATCCTCCACTTAAAGACCCACAGTAGAGTCTAGGTACTTTAGTTCTCACAGAACCCAGTCCTGGGTCTTTATATAACAATAGTTCTGGGGTCCACCGAGATCAGCCGTCGGTCCAAACCTCTGGTGTGACATCACTACCCCTTACCGGACGCACGGGGTGTTTAACCAGGACGGACAGTAAAGGTGGGACTCGGTAAAGAAAGGACATAGGGGAGAAGAACCCATCGAGACGAATAAGGAATCTAACGTGACTGGATGTAGAGGAACATCGAAAATGGACGACCCGGGGTAAGATGTAAAACCCAATGTGTCTTTTTCAAATTGGTGAGACGGTGAACTGTCACAAAGTTCTTAAATTCAGTAGATGAGGAGAGGATCTCCCAGCTAAAAGGGTTCAGACGGTGGATGTAGAGAGTAATATATCACAGTTCAAGAATGTAGGAGACACAGTACAAGAAGACTTTGGTAAACCCATGAGGAACAAGGAAATTTGTCTCCGTGGTCTTGGTTTCGGGTGAAGGGTCCTCGCTCGTATCATTCTTGAAAACGAAAAGACGAAGGTCTGGGACGAAAGGAGATTTCCCTAGAACTTTAATCTACTGTACACGACCCAGAGGTTCCCCACCCGGAGACACTTCGACGACTCAAGACGTCTACCGGAATCATGTACGACGACGACTCGGACCAGAGGACACGGGACCCAACCACGTCGACAACTAAAACCTGTGTTCCACTCCTGGTATCTGCATAAGAACGACGTAAAACAGTCTAAGACGGGGAACAAGGTCGGAGAACTTAAAACTCTAGAACGGAGAAAGTAGTCATCTAACTTACAAAGAAGTGGACTAAGAAAGTCTGACAGACATAATAAGTGGGACGAAAGATGGTCTGAGACCAAATTCTAATAACAACAAGGTCCCTAGAAATGAGACTCATCACTGTATAAGCCATAGACACACACACACACATATATATATATATATATAGGTATAAAATATATCGATCTCACCTGTGTCGACGACGGGTGGGCTAGCAGAGTCAGTAGGAAATGGTCAAGGTACACAGTCAAAGGGTCGAACACATCGAAACCCCGGTTATAAGACACAGGTAATCCCTGTGTCTGTAAAGAACGGGGATACCTCACGGTGTTCACAGACACTCAATATAAGAGGGAGACAGGAGGTGGGGTACATGGTCTTTTAATGACCGATGGTATCCTCTTCCTTCAGGTCGAGAAACCAGACCGTCGTCCTGATTGACTCCAAGTCAAATGTAAGGTCTCGACAGGTACCCTAGTTCTAGACCTGAACTGGATTCTGCCACGGGAACGACTGAGGAAGGGGAAAGACTCTGGGATGAGGGAAGGACCAACGAGGACTTCCGTGGAGGAGTTATTAGGGGAGGTGTCCCTAGGAACCAAGTCTCAGACGAAGACCCCCTTCGACTGGATCTACCACCAGTATCACATTTGTCTACATAGTCGACAAGGTGCACTCATATGTATATTTGTAAAGTTCTGAAAATTTAAAACAAATAAAAAAAATTTTGTAAATAAATAAACCGACACTTTCACTTCAGCGAGTCAGTACAGGCTGAGAAACGTCGGGGTACCCGACATCCGATGGTCCAAGGAGACAGGTACCCTAAAAGATCCGTTATCAGGACCTCACCTGACGGTAAAGGAAGAGGTCCCCTAGAAGGGTTGGGTCCCTAGCTTGGGCCCAGAGGGCGTAACACCTGTCTGCGAAATGACAGACTCGGTGGCAACTCAGTAAGTCCTAGACAGTAACGTCGTACTCCTGAGAGCAAAACCGCGAACCCGAGTCATCAACGAGGTGCCGTACACCCTAGAATCGAGGAGTCGGTCCCTAACTTGGACACAGGGGACGTGACGTTCCACCGGTGGTCCCTTCAAGGTCCCGAAAAAGGTAAAAAATTCTTTTAGGAAAAACATCTAATCGATAAAATTAAAATCATATCTCAGTTTATGTCCATATTGAGTATATAATTGACCAGGGTTATCCTAGATGACTGGTCAGTGGTGGTTCAGTCACAGAAAACGTCGTCTTCAGGACTTAACGAGTCCCTTCGTACTCTCACCGTCTTCCTCTGTAAGAAACATGGCGTACGACCCTTTCCGGGGATTAAGGAAATTGTAGAGAGTGACGTGTATGAGGAAGGGAAGACACAAAACAAAAAAAAAAAATTGTAACCCACCTCGGATGAAGGAGAATTTCTGTCAGTGGTCCGACAGAAGGACTTTTTTATTTATGTACTCTAAAGGCGGAGACGTGGACGCTCAAAGGATGATGTTCGGGTACCCCGATGAACCTGTTCGGTCCTCCCACAGAAGGAGATCCACAGGTCCACACAGGGAACCTCAAATCGTGAACCGTTTCAGGGTCCCGATTCTTTCCTTAGTGAATGGGAAATGTGTAGGTAAAATAAATGACTAAGGGGAGGGGATCCATAGATGCCGTGATAACTAACTGATGCGTGATCCTATTACATCCTAAGTGTATTCAGAAGGTTGAAAACTAACCAGTCATTCAAAACAAACTAAAAGACGAAAAACTTAGGTAGGCAAGGAAAGAAAAGGTAGTGGAGACCCAGAAGGTAAAGTCTTAGGGAAAAAGAGAATAGTTATGATAAAGGATAGTGAACAACCGGAAAACCGATTCTAGTCCATATTATGAATGATAAGGGTCCCTCAAGGGACCACCAGGCCACCATCCTTAACCCCAAAGTGACGGTTCCTGAACCCAAACTAAGGACTAGTTCCTTGATTCTAGGGTTTTCGGTACACCACGTCCGTTTTTAAATGTTTTTCTTTTAACTTTTTATTATAATAAGGCTATCTGGGTTTTCGTGAACAGGACACTAGCGACGGAAGGTCCGTATTATAAGAGAGACGACGGGGAACCCAGTGACGAGACGAACATGTGGAAGTGAACGGGGGAGTAGTGGACGTCTAACTCAGAGTTAAAATAAGTTCCAAAAATGTCAGATTAGGGTTAGATGAAACAGAACCCGGTAAGGAAGGACAAGACTCCCAGTTCGATCTGTCCGTTCGTGTGTAAAGGGTCTGGGAGACTAGAGTGACACAGGAGACCAGGAGTCAGGTCTTACAGGATTGTAAAAGAAGGAGTAAGACACCCCGGTTGAGGGTACGACGGAAGAGTCTCCTCGGAAGGACGAGAGAGGTCGAGTCACGGAACTTAAGGAAACAGGAGACGGGTGATGTCACGAAACCTGTACGGAGTTCAGACCGAGGAGGGGGTTAAATTCTCCACTCGACAGTTCTTGTACCCGAAGGGACCATCGCATCACCATTTCTTAGGCTATGGTCACGTTCTCCACGTCCTCTACACCCAAACCAGGGACCCAGCCCTTCTAGGGGACCACCTCCTTTACGTTGGGTGAGGTCATAAGAACGGACCCTTTAAAGTACCTACCCCCTCGGACCACCCGATGTCAGGTACCCAGAGTATACCAGTCTGTACTGAATTACTGACTCGTCCTAGTGTGGAGTTCCTGTATCTCAGACTTCGACAGAACGGACCCTGACTTCGAGTCGAGGTGGTGAATGATCGTAACAATCGTCACGATCAGTGAAGGGGACGGACACTATGCTAAAGGAGTAGACGTTTAATCCCCTGTATTATCGTGGAAGGAGTGACTCCACGACCCTTCTAAGTCACTCTGTTACGTAAAATTCGAAGACTTGTCTCAGTCACGACGTATTCACAACCGATTTAAGTGTAGAGAGAAGTGTCTAACTAAGACTCAAGGGTCTTTCGTCACCGACAGAATAAAGAGAGAGACAGGGGACGCGGACCATGAATCCTCCACGAACCATGTATAAACAAGTCACCTAAACGAAGAATGATCGGTTACTTAACCCGTAAACAGGTACTTAATTGACCATTCGTGTCCTAACAAAAGATACTCAAAATAAGGGGTCTCACCCACACGTCGTCCAAGGTAGGGGGCACAGATCTGTCCAAATATTTAAGACACATAGACCCGCTGCACCGACTCCATAACCAAAGGAGAGTCAGCCGAAAGGAATAGAGATCTGGGACAAGAGACGAAGAGTCTGTAAGTCACTTACACCCCATAAAGAACAAGATGAAATAGGTTTCCTCGAAACATTAAGTTATGGGAATAGGAACCCAACCTTTACGTAGGAAAAACACAACACTTTTCAACCAGAGACAAACCGTAAGTCTTATCCTTATACGGTCCTGAAACTCCACAACACTATGGACTTATCTTCTCCCATTTTTTTCCCTTGGGAGTTTCTGTCTTCTCACTTCTCTCGTTTTTATGGTCCTTCGGTCCGTAGTGGACCCGAGTGGAGGACACACAAGATAACTCACTACGGCAAGGACTACCCAAGATGGTTCTTTATATCCAATAGAAACGGTGAGTCCTGAAACGACCTATTCACACAGGGTAGTCTCGAGGAGTCGATTTCTACGGCTGTCTCTCAAACCTCTCTCGAGTCTTCTCTCGTAGCGTCTGTTAAGTCTTTCGTCAACAAGTCAGCGATTCAGTACAGGCTGAGAAACACTGGGGTACCTGTGTGGTCCGAAGGGACAGGTAGTGATAGAGGGTCTCGAACGAGTTTAACTACAGGCGACTCAGTCACTACGGTAGGTTGGTAGAGTAAGAGACAGCGGAGGAAGAGAAGGACGATAGTTAGGAAGGGTCGTAGTCCCGGAAAAAAGTCACACAGACGAGAAACGTAGTCCACCGGTTTCATAACCTCGAAGTCGGGAAGGTTACTTATAAGTAAGTAACCTTAGTTTAGATCACAACTAAATGAAATCCTAACTGACTAAACTGGAGGAACGTCAGGTTCCTTGACAGTTATCAGAATAGGTCGTAGTGTTAAGTTTTTGTAGTTAAAAACCCGTGAGTCGGAAGAAATACCAAGTTGAGAGTGTAGGTATGTGCTGATGACCTTTTTGGTACACGAATTAGCGAGTCAGCACAGACTGAGAAACACTGGGGCACTTGTCATCGGGAGGTCCGAGGAGACAGGTACCCCTAAAAGGTCCGTTCTGATGACCTCACCAAACGGTACGGAAAGAGGTCCCTTAGAAAGGTTGGGTCCCTAGCTTGGGTCCAGAGGGCGTAATGTCCGTCTAAGAAATGACAGACTCGGTGGTCCCTTCGGGACCTTTTTGGTATCGAAACTGATATGCCTGGAAACAACTGTTTCACTACAGAGGCGGAAAATGATGAAACAGATCCAGACAGTGGTGAAAGGAGGGAAATTAAAGTACCGACGTCAGTGACAGGTGTCACTAAAACCTCGGGTTCTTTTCTTTTAGACGGTGAGAAAGGTAAAAAGGGGGTAGATAAACGGTACTTCACTACCCTGGTCTACGGTACTAGAATCAAAAAACTTGAGAAAGTGAGAGTAGTTCTCTGAGAAATCAAGGAGAAGTGAAAGACGGTAATCCAACCATGGTAGACGTAAAGACTCCAACAACTATAAAGGGGACCGTTAGAACTAAGGTCAAACACTAAGTAGGTCGGACCATAAAGAGTACTACATGAGACGTATATTCAATTTATTCGTCCCACTGTTATACGTCGGAACTGTATGAGTCTTTCGTCTCCGACTTCCTTTACTCTCTCACTGACTAAAGCTCTCACTGACTAGATCACTGACTAAAGTTCTTTTACTTTCCACACAAATACGTCTGTAGACTTTAAAAGATGTCTGGACACGCAGTCGTCTCTTTAAACCCTGTCCAAAATCAGTACACCGAGAATGACGCCTACCCTTCCACACCGTCGATCCTCGACACAATATCACAGACACCGAACGTCAGGTCACCGTGAGGAGGCAGTGGTCACGAGTCCCTCCCGGGCCTCCTCCGCCCTGGCCACGACTTTCCCTCGTCCCATTGGCAGACGTGGTCTCGGAGACAGGACAGGAGTGGGGAGTGAGGGTTGCGGAAGACCGACCCGTCTTCAGGATCAAGGACCTGACACTAAAGTAAAACCTGAAAAGGGAAGAGACGGTCGAGGTGGAAAAGTAAGCAACGAGTCAGGGATGGACAGAAGGATAACTATAAAGGGAGGAGGAGGACGAAAGGGTGAAACCCGAAAGGTAAGGGGAGAGAACGTCAGGGAATCCACAACCGGACCGTACCTCACCGGTATCGTATTCGGTCTCGGACCGTAGACGGGTGGGTGTCGGAGACGTCGGGAATCACTGTCGGCCACCCCTTTGCAAGGACCGACCCTGTCAGGACCCCTGTTAGGACCCCGAGACCGACGAAGTCGACTGTTTGACGAACCTCTGCGAGTGGAGGTAATCTTCGACCTAATCTTTCCTCGAATCAGAATGAAAACGAACTGATACTCACTCGACTTCCTAACGAGACATTATAAGAAAAAAAAAAAAAAAGATAAAGAAATACACCGACGTGACGCACTGAACACTCTACAATAAAGGGTCCAGTCCCCAACTTGGGTCTAGAGTCGATACTTTTATGGTTCGGGATTGGTAGTCTGGTGGTCCCTTGGGGGACATTATAGTAAAGAAGTAAGTAGGTTGTAAACAACACGTGAACGTTGGATGGTTAATGAGACATTATAAAGAAGTGAGTGAGTCACAAATAACGTGTGAATGATGTACGGTCAATGAGACATTATAGTAAAGAAGTGGGTAAGTAATAAATAACGTATAAATGATACACGGTTAATGACAAGATCCGTGGTCTGTCCGAACCTACATTCGTTCTACTTCAAAGGTGGTTCTCCAGTACTCACTTAGGCTTCAGACGACGAAAACATTACTTGATATTCCGTCATGTTTTTCATAATTGTTATACTTTTTCTGAACCTATCTACCTCCTGTATACTTAGTATCGGGTGAGAAGCAGAGTTTACAACTGAGGTAGAACTCACTAGTGAACCCACTAACGGTATTATATTTATTTGTGACTACGGTCCAATAGAACCCAGGTAAACTTGTCGTCGGGTAAAGGAAAGAGGAGTTCCGTTGTATTGTTGTTGTAAGTGATCAGAGAAAGAGGACTCCATTAGTACGTCGATGGAGATTGGGTATAACTGAAAGTTGTCGGTATAAGACTGGTGAAGAAAACCAAATAAAAAATAAAAATAAAAAATAGTTTCACGATATGGAGACTTCGATTGTGTTACAACTGGTGAAAAATAACCTTCCGTCTGGGTAGAAAATCTGAGAAAAAATCTTCCCACCCACCTATCTTCCCACGTCCTTCCCACATCATTTTTTTTTTCCCCCCCCGCCCGACCTCAATCTTCTGATGTCCAGATTAGGGTCGATAAGTCGTAAATTGGATTATGGGGATCCAGAGTCAAGGGAGTAATCATTTCACCTCGACTATTATCATAGGTACGAAAACCAGTACCACTCCAAAACTACTCTTTTCCGCATACGTCGTCCCTCTTACGTCTGTCTCGACCCCACTACTACTACTATCTCCACCATTTCGTGTCCGACACACTGTAACCCTTTCGGACACATTGTAGTCAATCTAAGAGACCAGAGTCAAAGGAGTAGACGTCTTCCTCGTCTAGAATGTCCTCGTAAACCTTAAAACAAGTCGTTGTAAAGAATATAAGGAACTCACAGAAGACACAACCACGGTGTGACCCTTAAGTCTGATCCCACTCAGAACTGGGAGTGGGAGACCTTCGAGTGGTGACCCTTCCTCTGTCTGTGTGTATAACTACTGAGATTTCTTCTGTACCAGAGTTTTTCGTAACTCTAAGTGCTCACATTCACAAGTCCCGTCCTCCCAGGACCTCTCGAACCATCCTTCCCTCCCAAACCCGAAATTTCGTCGTCGTCGTCTCTGCCTTTCAGAAGGGGATAACTCTATGTAAACAGGAGTCCTATTTACGGTTTGAGAAGTTGATTCGTGTGGTCCAAGAAGTACTAAACCGGGTCACGGGAAGACGCGAAAAGACGGTAAACGGGGAACGTGACACCATAAAAGTCAAAGATTTTTAAGATGGTTTCGAAGAGAACGGAAAACGGTAGAAAGGTGCGTCAAACAAAACCGGACATTAAGGGAGGAGAGAAACGATCCCCCGTCGTCTCTCGTGTTCGTTCCGTGATCCGAATCTGACACCTCAGGTAGTATCGAAACGGTAGACGAGACAATGAATTAGAGAGCCACTCAGTCACAGAAGTAGACGTTTTACCCTTGTCACGGATAAGTTTCCCACCAACACTCCTAATTTACTCAATTATCATGTACGTTTTATGAAGGGTCAGTCCCAGCGTCATTGATAATTTGTTTGTACTCGTCCACATTACTTGTGAGATACGGACCGAACGAAGACGCACATAAAGTCGAGAATCCAATCAGTAGTGTAGGAGACCCTTCTGAAAAGGAGGTGTCCGATTAAGGATTCCGGTGTAACGCTCGAAGACACACATAGTAGAAAAGATGGTTTCGTGGCTGTGGACAGTAAAGAGTCAAAGGGGTGGTCTAACGTTTGAGGTGTCCTATCCCCTAACCACCTAACCATCTAACACAACTCACGACCCTCCGGGAGTACCGTCCGTGAGTCAGGACAGGATCCTGACTGGGACCCTCCTGCGTCTTGGCACCCCCTTCCAACCACTGGTTGAAGACGACCCAGACGCGAGAGGACTCTTTTACGTCGGACTGCCCAGCCCGCTCACGCGCCCGGGGCGGGGCCGAGGCGGGGAACCGGGCCGGAGACGGGGCGGGGGCGGGACGGGGCGGCCGCGAACACCGGACGCGCCAAGGGCGGGAGGGGCGGAGGGCGGCCGAATAATGTGGGCGCTCGTCGCGGCTCGGCTTGGGCGGTGGTTGCGGCGACGACGCCCTACGACGCGAGGTGCAGGTGCCAGTGGGACGAGAGTCCGTCGTCGAGGCCCCGCGGGTCGTCCTCCCACTCATCGATTCTAACCCTCGACGACGACAGGGTGAAGGGGCAGGTCGGTCGGGGTGAACCCCAAGACCCCTACCTCTGCGCGCTTTGGCCAGGGAGCCGGGGCTGTGAGGTCGACCTGAGTCAAAATCCAAGACAGGGTCAAGGCACTCGTTCGGGGAAGAAAAGATACGGGGTCTCCGTGGGGTACCCGAGCTTTCCTCTGAACCCCCTGAAAGACCTTAAGGGTCTCTAAAGGAGAGGGAAGGACGGAGGAGATCGTTCGGTTCACATAACTACCGTGGCAAAATTTTTTTCGTGCCCCTTGAAAGACGTAATAGGGATAGACCTCTGAGTTTCCACTACTTACAGAAATTTGTTTGAAAGGTGGAAGGTTTCTACTTTTCTTTCCCGGTGAACAGTGGTAAACACTATCTTATTGTGACTAAACCTCACCAGAATTGATTCCATCCGAAGTAAAATGTTTCATCCCTAATCATATCATCAACCGGTGGGTCATCCGCCCAACACCCTGGACCCAAATATGTTCCACGAAAGAAAGACTAAATTTATAATCGTGTCACCCGTGGTAGAGGTGGATCCAACGGGAAACCTTCACGATAAAGAAACGGTAGAAACAACCTAGAAAAGAGTAGCGAGGTCTACGAGGCACTTTCTTAGCGATCGGTGTAGAAAGGACAAAACATAGAAAAGGTTCTGACCATGGGGTCCGGTGACGGTCCCGGAACCAAACACGGAAAAAAAAACAACAACAAGTCAGCGAGTCAGTATAGGCTGAGAAAAGCTGGGGTACCTGACGTTGTGTGGTCCGAAGGGACAGGAAGTAATAGAGGGTCTCGAACGGGATTGAGTCCAGGTAACTCAGCCACTACGGTAGGTTGGTAGAGTAGGAGACAACAAGGGAAGAGGACGAAGGATAGAAAGGGTCGTAGTTCCTGAAAAGGTCACTCAGTCAAGAAACGTAGTCCACCGGTTTCGTAACCTCGAAGTCGAAATCGTAGTCAGGAAGGTCACTTACAAGTCCCGACTAAAGGAAATCCTACCTGCCCAACCGAGAGGAACACGGAACATCAAAGTAGACAAGTGATACTATAAGTCATGAGTAGTAGAGTCACACAGAAAAGACACGAACTTTGAAGAGATTAGATAAAGGGACACAGACAGACGGACGAATCAACACAGACTGAGAAACGTCGAGGTACCTGATATCGGGTAGTCCAAGGAAACGAGTACCTTAAAAGGTCCGTTCTTATGACCTTAGCCAACGGTAAAGGATGAGGTCCCCTAGAAGGACTGGGTCCCTAACTTGAGTGTAGAGAACACAGAGGACGTGACCGACCGTCTAAGAAATGGTATTCGCGGTGGATCGGGGTTGTCATTTCTTAGGTGGGACGTTACGTCCTCTGGCGAACGTACGTCCTCTACACCCAAGCTAAGAACCCAACCCTTCTAGGGGACCTTTTCCTTTACTGAGGAGTGAGGTCATAAGAACGGGCCCTTTAGGGGACCGGTCTCCTCGGACCGCCCAATGTCAGACACCACAACCTGTGCTGATTCGTTGACTTGGTGTGGTTGAATAAAGGGGATACAAACCGATTTGTCCACCGATTCAGGTTCGGTCCCGGGGAACCTATGAGGACAGACAAAAATTCAGAATATCTACGCGAGCAAAGTAAAATGTATGGAGTGGACTTACTGATCGTCAGCAGAAGTCACGACAAAAAGAAACAGAGGTCTTCCTGAGACACAATGAGGACCCAGACCCGGTTCACTATCCAAATCTACACACACTTGTGGTCTGTAAATCCCAACTGCCTTCGGTTAGCAGCCGAAATATTTCGTTCTAAGGGCAATCCAGGTTAACCCAAAGGTTGGTGTCAGGATCGGAATGTGGTCCTACCCATAAACAGAAAAAAAGACACCTTTAGAAAGAGTCAACCGTGTATTAATACTAACTCTTTCTAACTTCAGTGACGTTTCGGTCGGGACTCGAACCTGTCCTAGGACACACCCTGGTCTAACACACTTTAAGAGATCCAGGGGAAGGTCTCACCTATGAGCAACTCACCGATCTCGCTATACCCACCTACGTTTACACCAAGCATATCATCTATTGGAAAGACTTCTAAAAAAAAGAGTTTATAAATGAAAGTTCATAAAGAAATCGATATGCATGACACCACAGACTACCTTACTTGTGTGAGAACTCTTCCGATACGGGAAAACTCATTCTGTAGACTTTATAAAACCAGACTTCACCAGTCACGGGACTCAGTCTGCCACATTCCGATGATGAAACTCGTGTACCCATGAACGAAACGTTTCTTCTATTGATTTCTAAAGGAACATTAAAGGTTGAGACAAGTCTTAAACGTCTACCGTGACCATGACACACACAAACACCTTTGACACTAGAGACTAACTAATTAACCAAAAATTTGTTACAAATATCTGGACACACTACTTCCCAATCTATAACCCCAGGTGAGATGGACACCCATAGCTGTAAACAGGGTCTGATGGTAGTATGTCTCACTACCAACATTGTCATCCCATCTCACAACTGTCCGACGTACCTTCGATTTTCCTTTCCAAGAAGAACTCCGAAGACTCCTTCCGAAGGGAGACGTCGTCTGTAAACACAAATCAGAACGTCCTACCTCGCTCTGAAACATTCCGCTCACTGTAGTAACTCTATGACTTTTTTCCTTCATAGTAAAGAAGATTTACCTTGAGAACCGTATATGACAAATTGTCACTACATAACCTGGACGAAATCCCGTTTTGTGAATAAAAGAAAAAAATATTTGTTCCTATCCTACAGAATTTTTATTTCAACATCTGGTTTGTTCACTTTTCACATGGGATTTAACTTTCTAAAAGTCATTTGAGATATAACAAAACAGAAAGGAGACTATACGGTGTTCGCTACCGGAACACGTCATTTTGCAATCGGTAATTTTATTGCAAAGACAAAGTAGGGTTCTCGAATGGTTTAATCCCTGACGACCCCTTGGCCCTACACAGGCCGGTCCGGAAGTCCGGTTGGTCTTTACCACCACTGTCGACTGTGACTCGTCCCTCGAGAGCCTCAGTCGACGGATCCCGCCGCGTCGGTCTGGTCTGACCGTGAGCGATAGGAAGCAAATTATCGACGGTGGATGTTAAACATGGAGGAGGAATAGACTTTAGAGAGTTCCCCTTTTTTTTTTTTTGTTTGTGGTTTGTCTACCCTCTCATTACAGACAGTCGACTATTTGGAGACTCTCCGTAAATACCTACGGTTGGTTGTCCCCAACATTTCAATTTTTTTTTTAGACGGAAGTATGGACAACACGTGATTTTTATCGAAATAGATACCGTTGTCGTCCTTCTATTTAACGGACCTCTTATTGGTATCTATCTAACTACTGGAACCTCTTGCCCTCTTTTACAAAATTTTTTATAACTGTAACGAAACACTAAAACTTTCCTTAAAACATTTACGTCAATTAGTGCGACTCACTTCGAAACGTCACCTTCCCGTCAACACACCGGTCTCACACACGAAACTCCCCTTCCGTAAAAACGAACCACATCGGTTTATAATGACCAAATCGACAAACCACTCACACCACACTCTACTATCTGAACAGTTCCCAAGGGGGTCGTAGTGTGACACAACTATTATCCTCTGACAACTGACCACAATAACCACAGTACCGGGGAGGTACCGTGTAATTTTTTACTTTGGTTTAGGTCCTTCCGGTCTCCCGTTCCTGACAGAGGACCGGACGAAAACGGTCATCAAAAACATAAACCGTCTCAGAAGGAGACAATTTTTGACCTTACCCGACCGGTCAGTAGTGAAGGAGTGAGTCCGCCATGAGAGGACCCAGGGTAAAGACAGACTAACTGAGTTTCTTAAGAGGAATCGACCGGTCACTTACCTAGTCTGTCCACAAATGGAGTGAAGGAAAAGGAAAGTGTCTTTGTAGACACTCGTATTGAAGGTATAACAGGATGACCCGAGACTCCTTCCCGGCGTCTCGTAACACCCTTGAGTCGCAGACCACCTTCCTTCGACCGACGTCGGAAGGGGTCCCTCCCCCAATCGTCCCCCGGACGTCATGGGTCTTCTGACCGACCGACGAGGGGACCCGGGAGGACTCGGGTCAACTCCTCAAAATCTTGGACCACAGGGGTCCTAAGTCGGTTTCCGGGAGACGGTGAGTCTTGATTATCAATATACGAGTCTTTTTTTTTCACAGGACTGAAGAGACGAAACCAAGTGGGCAGAACGACACAGTCTACGTCCTACTTCCCTGGACTCAAGACTCCTCAGAATTCCTTTAGACTCTAGGCCTCCGACCACAATGGCGACTCGAAGACCAGTGAATACTTTGGAAAAGTATAGTCGGAGTTTTTAACATCTCGACTTGTGTCCCTCAACACCCAGGACCCGGTTGACTGATCTCTGATACAACTTTACAAAACTAAATTTCATGAAAGTCGTCAATACACGGAATGAGGAACAAAGACGTCAGCACAGAGAGTCGGTTTTTACCAGGGGTAGAGTGGGCCGTGTGTCCTATCATTGTGTCTCCACAAACGGAGAAAAGGGAGGAATCTATTCACTATAAAGGACTTATAGTCAGTGTGACAACTGACAAGAAACAGAAAATTCCGGTCACACAGAGAGATTTTACGTCTTAGGTCGATGGATTGAGAAGACGAAATCCTCGGGGAAGCCATAACGGTCCTTGTTCATGTTGGGGGATTAAATCGTGGGTCCCGGAAGACTAGCCCGGAAACGGGAGGGGCGGGGGAGGAGTGCTTATGAGAAACGTCTACATGGTTTAATGAACGACAAGGGGTTCTAAGACTACGACAAGGAGTGGAGACGGTAAAAAGTACGGAGAAAAGACTACTTCCCAGTCGAGGAGACCCTTCGGACGGACTTGGGGGAGAAGACATAAGGGGATCTCCGAACACTGGGAGTAGTAACGAGGATGGATACTAATTGATGATCTCCTCTTCCAAATTCCTGGGAGGGAAGGGTCCGGACCACATTATCCACGAATCTTTCTTCTCACAGGGGTCCCAGGAGTTTGTCGGTATGAACTGTGACTCAACCGTTTACCCTTTTGTCCTTCTCTTCGAACCCTACTTCGGTCGGGTACTGGAGACCGGGTGGACCCGTCCTTCGTCCACGGGACACCTACCCTCACAGTCGGACCCACTCATCGAACTGTCGAGACCCTTCCGGAGGTTTATCAGGTCCACGATAACATGACAACTTCAAAGTAAGGAAACCAATCCAGTCACCAAGTTGAGACCAATGCATACCTTATGGCTCTTCGAATTTTAGGAGGTGGATCCGGGGTGGGGTCCGACAGATCTACTCTTGGAGCCTTTCATCTCTTGCCGTAGTCGTAACAAATCCTTCGAAGGGGCCCACTAAGATGATACACCGGTTCCTAGTCTTGAGGAGGAAGGCCCCGACGAGAGAGTCTGTCGAAAGAACCTGTACGTCCGTCAGGACCCAGGTACAAGACCTTCCAGGGAAACCGAAAAACCTTTCCGTGCCACCTCCACCCCCGTCCTGCCCTCTCAGGATTGTACGGTCCTGAGACCACAGAAACACACGTAAGTAACAGGACGCTAAAGAGAGACCCAGAACCGTAAACCCCGTGTACCACTCGGACCAGGTCTTCCCGGTCGATCTTGTTCTCCCTTTTCAGTAACAGGAGGATGAATCCTGAAAACAGGTCTTAGTCGACACCGTCCTTTCACCCGCGGTCCTGTGAAATGTGGTGGACATTCTTCATAGATTCATACCTCTAGTCCCACCCGTTCACTACTGGGGTATCAGTCTGGGTCGGGAACCGGACAAAACATATGAGACTCGGTTCTTACCAAAATGTCCCGGACTTATGGGAGTTATAAACCATAGACCGGGAAATGTCTTTTTCACATGGAGTGGGACTACATCTACCAGTCCGGACGTTCGAGTCCCAGTTTCGTTACGAATTCTCAGGGGGAGGTCTGCCCCGTCCGGGACAAGGTGGACGGACAGGGTCTCTGAAATTACGAACACGACTCGTCTCTGACTGGAGGGTCGGCGTCGGTATCACCGGTGTGGTAGACGACAATCCACCTCGACTCGTCCCTGGTGTCAGTGTCTCACCTGGCGCGGGCTCCCTTTACATGTACGTGAACCGAGTAAAGGCATCCCTTTAGGTACAAACATTTGACTACTCGTTTGGGTCGTGGAGGGACCCACTAGAAGAGGTGGGGAAAAATAAACTCTACCCGTCGAGAGGGCGTCCACTCGGACCTATGACTTCGACTCTCGTACTCCCATACACCTGCCGTCTCAGGGGCGATTTGTCCCTGGTCGGGAGACGGAGGTGTCTCACCCAGTCGTTGTTTAGGGGTCTCCGGACGAATCGAGGGTCCGCGGGACTAACGTCTGTTCCCGAGTCAACACCTAGAAGAACACCTCCTCCGAACTTACGAGCGACAGGAAGGGGACGACAGGAGGACACCCCTAACCGAACTTCTTTCACCTTCCGAGAGACCCCTCACAGTTCGTGTAAGAGGAATGACACAAAATCAAGTTGGATCTTTCTTCGGGTATGACTGTAAATGACTCGTCCCCGGATAATGTACAACTAGGATCCGACTCACGACATTCCCGATATGTTCGTCAATCCATGTTTCGGACGAACCCTTGGGATAAAAAGGGGAAGGTCAGGTACGACATCCCACACCTTGTATTATCCTCCATGAGTTATTAACGACAACTTAGTGACTTGAGTCTAAACTGGTTATCAGGAAAGGAGATCTTTAAATTTACCGAGGGACTGCAGAAGGTAATCTCCGGAACGAAGCGATAGTCCGTAAACATCCTACAATTCTCAAACCGGGGATGAACACACCGGTAAAAGAAGAGGGTTATAACGAGTCCGACGCCCGGGTAAATGGTAAGAGTCTTATACGGGACAAACACAGAAACCGGGCAGACCTTACTTACGGGGCACCGAGTCTCCCATTTCGCAGACGGACGTTACGTCCTCTGGACCCAAGCTAGGGACCCAGCCCTTCTAAGGGACCTCTTCCTTTACCGTTGGGTGAGGTCATAACAACGGACCTCTTAGGGAACCTTCTCCTCGGACTACCCGATGTCAGGTACCCTAACGTTTATCAGTCTGTACTAAGTCGCTGAAGTGAAGAAGCGAAGTAAAACTGCTACCTAAGAGGGTTGTAGTAACTGGACCCTTCAGAAGACAGGAAGGTATGCGTCAAGTGCACAGTAGAGATCTTGGGAAGACTATATGAGGTGGAGACAATCTACTGACAAAAGGAGGAATTTAAGGGTCCCATTTTTTCTACTAAATGACTTACGAAGAATACACGGTCTTTGATAAGATTAGGGAAAAGCACATCATCAAATAATTTCGGATCGGTGTCCCTGACCAGGTCACCAATTCTGAGGTACAAAGATGACGTCTCCCGTACT
This sequence comes from Capra ibex, assembly GCA_006410555.1. NCBI lineage: Eukaryota > Metazoa > Chordata > Mammalia > Artiodactyla > Bovidae > Capra > Capra ibex. The sequence goes on from SJYO01034137.1 coordinate 39,435,026, forward strand.
CAATCTAGAAACCAACCCCTTGATTCTAGGAAGTACGATGAGTCACACCGGTTTTTTTTTTTTTTTTCTCAAGAACGTTTTTAGGGTTCTCTCAGCAAAAACGAGATAACAATTGACTCAAAATGTTGACTTCATTGACTTTGTTATTTCTACCTCATCGAAAGGTTTCCAAAGTGTCCATCATCCACAGTCTTAGTCTTAACCTTGGGTCTGTACGTCAAGGTATACGGAATTGGTGTGAAGGGACAGACGGGCCATAACATAACCAACACTACAACGGAACTCACCTATACAAAGACCTAATACTCGGAAAAACCCGTCCCGAGAAAAAAAAGGTATAACCATGGGAGTATCGGGAATTCACAAAATGTTCATCACGCACGAGTCATGAACTTCATGTGACTCAGGTAGAAGAACGAAAACTAGGTGACCTTCCCTGAAAACTAAAATTCCTACCGTCCAGGTCCTGATCACAAGTCCCATCTATTCTAAGTCGAGGGGTACTACAAGTCTTGTGTTCCACGTCAGTCGACGATACCCTTTGGGACCCTGGTTGATGGAATGGACGGAGAGTCTATGACAGGTTGGACCCGATGAGTCCCATAATATATGGACTTACAGTCCTTTGGTACATTCACTCGTAGTAGTTTACGAGTCTCTCTATTCGGAACTAGACGGAACTAGAATGGGTCACCCTCTAAAAGGGTGCCCCTCTAAGGACTTTCACTCACTGATTACCTCCATTTGAGACGTCCCAGTAGGACAGTCCATGTAAGTCCCCAATGAATCATGAAGACAATTCTTTAAGTCTCGTGGAAAATCTGGACACCCGACAAGAGAAACGACGAGGACTTTGTCAGGACACCAGATCCTTCCTGACTCCTGGAGGGGGCGGAGGTGGGGTAGACTATACACGACACGACACGTTTCAATGACGTCAGTACAGGTTGTGAAACGTTGTGATACCTGATATCGGATTGTCCGATGAGACAGGTACCCTAAAAGGTGTGCTCATGACCTCACCCAACGGTAAAGGAGGAGGTCCCCTAGAAGGGTTGAGTCCCTACCTTGGGTACAGAGGACGTAACCGTCTTGAAAGAGACAGAGACTATATCAGGGAGAGTTAGAAATAATAACGACATTGACTGACAATCAACGAGGACAGACTGAGAAACACTGGGATATTCTATATCGGACGGTGCGAGGAGACAGGTACCCTATAGGGTCCTTTCTTATGACCTCACCCAACGGGAGAGACTGATGGTTCTATAAATTTTTTATAAATAGACATAAATAAATAAACTGACGTGAGTGATCCAGAAACAACGTCGTACACCCTAGAATCTAGGACATTCGGACACCCTGGATCAAGACACTGGTCCCTAACTTGGACCCGGGGAACGTAACCCTCGCACCCCAGAATCGATGACCTGGTGGTCCCTTCAGGGATGATACAAAAAAATAAAATTTTTGCATGTGTATGAACCTTGTCCACGTCTGTAACGTCTTTAGGGTGAAACGTTTTCTGGTGGTGGTGGTGGTGGTCGTCCATCAGTACAAAGGAATTTCTGTAAAAAGGGGGTGTTTATATATGTCTAATAGTCTCACATAAAATTTTTGTCTTGTCCAATAAAAAAGGGTCGTGAACAGAAAAAAGTGTACTGTAATGTAAACTCGTAGAATGATTCTTCCCAGACTAGGACAAAGTTCGACCTAAATTTAACGTAGACACGGCAGTCAGGTAACACCTAGTCGCGACTAAGGTCTTACATTCGTGGTGCACATCAGGTACGGGAGTCCAAAGGTGTTTCCGGGAGGATTACTGTTCTCATTTGTGCGACGTGTCCCCATCTACCTCGGCGTTCGCGGACCGCGTGGACGTCCAATCGAAACTTCAGTCTACAAATAAAATGTAAGAACAAAACAAACTTAAGTAATAGACAGTCGTCCATTTTGACTATCAAACTTCTTTACGTAACAGAAATCGGACACTTAAACACAAGGTATCACATTTATACCGGACTCCTCTCTACGTCTTTCACACAACTCCCTTTAGTCGTAAAACCCACCTGTCTATTTCTTGACAGACGTAGTCCCCCTCCCCCGAAGAGTCAAAACTCACTAACCTCAGTACCCCAGGAAAGACCTGGAACAGAAAAGAAGGCCAAAAGGCAAATAAGTTTTTTACTAACGGTAATCCCTAATGAGGAGATCCCGGTAGTCGGATATTTCGATAGTCAACGATATGATTAAGGGAGATCTAGCTAACCGGTTTAATAAAAATAGTACCTTTCGTCTCGGTCTTTCGGTTCAGTCGGATATAGTAAAACCTCGAACATCCGACTACTGTAATAAATCTATTTTTATAGATTGTCACTATCTTCGAATGATACACGGTCTTAGAAGGAAATAGACATAAAATGAGAACTCTAAGTCTCTCTAGTTTATCGAACGAGTATCAGTCGTGTCGGATCATCCACAACCTTTGACACTTGTACACACATGTGGACCCGTCCACACATAGAGACACACGTGTACACACACACACCATATCCCATACCATGTTCTCTTTTCATGAAGGAAAAGAGACGTTTTGAGACGACACCTAGCCTAGACCGGATGGTCTCTACCAATAACTCGTAGTGTCTGAACCTAATGAACGGACCACACTCAATGTAAAACTACAAGTACGTTTACGGACGCCCAAAGTTGGTCGGGTACACCGGACTTCAGTTTTCCAATGGAGAAAGACCTCTAGGAGCCTAAGGGCAGTCACGATAAACAGTCGACTCTCTCGACACACGACCTTACCGAACCAAAGAGATACTGGTCATACTGACCGTTACTCGAAACTTCCAAAGCACGTTTCAACCGGTACATTCTCCCTCACTATAACGACGCCCAGTCCAGTGCAGAGAGGGACCCCAGTGACCTCGGCCTCGAACGGGTCTCTTCTCACTCTACCTCTTCGTAGAGCTTTGGTTTAGAACACCGACTTTCCCGACCTAACAAATCACGTCTTCTTTCCTGTAAGTCCCACTACTTCTTCTCACTTCCCTTAAGACGGTGTCAAGGACTCCCATGGGACCCAGACAATCCATCCTCCAGACTCCTTCGTGACAAATTCAGGCAAGAGTCCTTCAATCTCAACAGTCCATCGTTTTACCCCATGGAGTCCGTCACCACTCTCACCTCCACGATTACACACAAGGTTTACCCGAGAGTGGAAATGCCCCCTTTACAATGGGAGTCCGACCCACAGGTGGACGGTCCATATAACAACCTACTCCTCCAGGGAAGTATCCGACCGTCTAACCTACAGTTTCCAGAAAATGTTAGCATAGGTTGACACCCGAAGAACCTAGGTCCCACGAAAAGAGTCTCCGACGGGACACCTGGTCACGTATTGACACTGACCTCTTGTCCAACCCCCCATACATAATCAAATGACCTCAACGACAATTTTTTTTTTCATGGTGCTCAGTTCACTGAATTTGTTGTCGTTATATAACAGAGGACTAAGACCTCTAACCTTCAGGTTTCAGTTCCACAGCTGTCCTAACCAAAGAAGACTCTCGTCACTCCCGTCTTAGACAAAGTCCGGGTAGAGGAAACAAACGAATGTACCACGTGAGGGACATACGTACGCACAGAAGGTTAAAAGGGAAATATATTCCTGTGGTCAGTAAACCCTAATCCTGGATGGGATTACTGAAGTAAAATGTTTGACCTTTTAAGAATCTCTACTCTCATGGGTGGTGGTATGGAAAGAGGACTCTTTGAACATACGTCTAGTTCTTCGTTGTGAATCTTGACATGTACCAAAGTTTAACCCTTTCCTCATTCAGTTCCGACACATAACAGTGACACGAATAAACTGAATGTAGTACACTTTCATGTACATAGTTTCATGTAGTACATTTTTCGTCCCGCCGTATTTAGTGTTCGACCTTAGTTCTAACGTCCCACTTTATAGTTGTTGGAATCAATCTATGTGTCTACTATGGTGGGATTACCGTTTTTCACTTCTCCTTGATCTCTCAGAAAACTACTTACACTTTCTCCTCTCACTTTCTCGACCGAATTTTGAGTCGTAAGTTTTATGATTTTAGTACCGTAGACCAGGGTAGTGAAATGTCGTTAATCTTCCCCCTTTTCACCTTTGCCACTGTCTAAAAGAAAAGAACCCGAAGTTTTAGTGACATCTGCCACTAACATCGGTCTTTTAATTCTACTAACGAAGACCCTTCTGTTCGATACTTTTTGGATCTGTCACATAATTTTTCATCTCTGTAATAAAACGGTTGTTTCCAGGTTTCCAGGTATATCAGTTTCGAGGTAAAAAAGTAATGACACATGTCTACACTCTCAACCCAGTATTTCTTCCGAACTACGAAAATTTGACACCACAACCTCTTCTGGGAACTCTCAGGGAACCTGACGTTCCTCTAGGCTGGTCAGGTAAGATTTCCTTTAGTTAGGACTCATAAGTAACCTTCCTGACTACGACTTCGACTTCGAGGTTATGAAACCGGTGGACTACGTTTCTCGATTGAATAACCTTTTCTGGGACAACGACCCTTTCTAAGTTCCGTTTTCCTCTTCTTCCACCGTCTCCTACTCTATCAAACTACCGTAGTGGCTGAGTTACCTGTACTTAATCTCGTTTAAGGTTCTCTACTACCTCCTATCACCCCGAACCATACGACATCAGGTACCCCAACGTCTCAGTCTGTACTGAATCACCGACTTGCTGTTCGTGGTGATATTTCTGGGATAAAAGTTTATTTCAGTGTAAGACTCCATGATCCTCAATCCTAAGGATACATATGTAACATCCCCCTGTCTTAAGGTGGGTACTGTCCCTGTCCGACACGAGAGTACTCACACAACCCGACACCCGACCCACGAGACCCACGACGAAACTGAGAGACAAAAAAAGGAAACCACAACAAAAAATTACCGTCCCATTTTTCGTTGTGTGAAAGGTGAAGAGAGGTCTTATATAGTGTCATCCTAGTCCGACGCTATTATCCCACCTTATTCGTAGTACACCGTAATTCATGTAACAGTGACAACACACTGGTAGTGGTGGTAGGCAGAAAGTAGAAAAGTTTGACTTCGAGGTATAATAATTTCCTATTGACCAGGAACCGCTGGTCGTAAGAAGAGAGACAGAGACTTAAACTGGTGGGACCCCTGGGACACATTCACCTTGGTATGTCCAAACGGAAAAGTACTGACGGAATAAAGTGAATCGTAGTACAGGAGTTCCAACGAGGTACAGTATCGTACACAGTCTTCAAAACAAGGAAATATGTCGGCACATTTATAAGACAAGATACATATGTGTGTAAAATAAATGGATGAGTAGGTAACTACCTGTAAACCCTACAAAGGTGGAAAGTGGATAACACTTATTACGACGACACCTGTCCCTATATATCTGAATTTGTTAAAAAAACACACTAATTTGTACATGTACAGACAATATCCTTTTAAGTTGTATCTCAGTTCATCTTTCGTGGAAGGGTGGGGAGGTGGTGACACATATCGAACCGGAGATGGGAAGATCGACATGAAACTTTAGTCTAGTAGGACATGACATTACCTTGTACTCGGTAAATTTTCTTACAAACTTAAGATACTTCGATAAGTCATCAAACGATTTCTTCCTTTCGTATTTTGTATTTGTCCCTCCACCACTCACGGACACTACCCGGGCCGCCTTCGACCAGAAAGGGGTCGCAGGGGACACACTAAACACGGTAGTAAGGGTAACGATTCCTCCGCAGTCTCCGAGGCTCTTTGGGGTCCACTAGACCGAGGAAGACGGGGTTTAAGTCCAAATATTGACCAGAGAGGAGAAAAGAGAGGGTCCGTTTACAGACGTCTGATGCCGACTGCCACGGCGGGCTCTTGGGTCACGGACTCGGCTCACTTTTCTTCCAACTTTCTTCTCTCGTCCATTCGGTAGAGACTCCGCCTCAGAACTGGTCAAACGACGACAAAATACGACACGCCGTACACCCTAGAGTCAACGAACTGGTCTCAAACTTGGGAACGGGGGACGTCACTTCGTGTCTCAGAATGGGTGACCTGACGGTCCCTTCAGGGAGGGGAGAAACATGGGAAAATAAACTTGGGGAAGGGGACGACAGGAGGTAGGTCCGACAAGTGTCTCGGACGCACAGTCGTCGACACACTACTTTCCGGGGGGTGGGTGGTAGAAGGGTCTTCAGTCCGACGAGCCGGACCGGCCGATCCACCGGAGTCCTGGGACGACAACGAAGATCCACTTACGGCTGACACACAACGGAACGTTGAGATCCCCGCGACCGAAACCACTGTCCACACCACCGTCCCCTGCCCAAAAAGGACTTTCTCGGGCTGGTCAACTCAGTTTCCCGGGTAACACTCGATGCTACCCCGGACTCGGAAAGAGACACCGGCCTCGGTCTCCGGGTCGAGAACCCTACCCCGACGACGGACCTCTCCTCACCGGGGTTTCGTCGAGACCGTTCCCGTGGGCCGACGTCCCTCCTCCTCGGCTCGTCCGGAAAACCACGGTCGACGACTCGATTCACGACCCGACGTCTCTATTCAGACTGGAACCGGAACGGAACTCCTCGACTGTCTAAAAGTCCACTCTGTCTGTATATTTATTTGGTTCGACGGCACTATCAAACTCACAATCCTAGGACTTCACATTCGGCCCGAGACCCTTGTACCTCTTAACCCGACATAGTTTCCTGGGTTTTCGGACAAACTTTCCCGAGAGTAACGATTTTTACCTTTGTAAAGTTTTAGTTTTCTTAATTACTGTTACTACTTAATACTGTGTAATTTATTAATTTTTTTGGGGAGTACCCAAATATCATTATCTAATATTTTCCCTTTCGAGAAAAAAATTTTTTTATATTGTAGTCGACTATTTAAATCTATTAAAGAACAAAACATTGGGGGTACGGTCCAGTAGTTACTTACATTTTTGATCAACCACTTTCTAATGGACCTCGTCATATAACTACACCCGAATCTCATACTGGAGTGACTACTGAATGTCCGAGATCTCCGTGTCACGGTGTCATACCGTCGGTCACCAAGAGGGTCCTCTAGGTTAAGCCGAAACGGTCCTGACCCGTCGGACCATAAGACACTGAAGACCATACTACGTCAATTCTTTATTTATTACAATGGATATTATAAGTACGGTTTGAACACATTGACTTAGATCATTATTTCTCTGTCTTTTTAGGTTTTACACCCTAACAGATATTTTTTTAATTGGTCTGAGGGAATTATCTAAATTACAATAATTTTTTTTTTTCTTAGATAACCTCTATTTTCTCTACTCTCTCTGAATTGTAATAATATTATTTAATTCACAACTAATTTAGGACCCAGGTCATATATATATGTATATACATAGAAAACTATGTAGAAGGGACCACCGAGTCTCCAATTTCGTAGACGAAGGTTACGCCCTCTGGGTCCAAGCTAGGGACCCAACCCTTCTAAGGGACCTCTTCCTTTACTATTGGGTGAGGTAATAAGAACGGACCTCTTAGAAAACTATGTTATAGTTCAACATGTTAAAACTTGTATTTGGGTATTATAATGTATAATAATTTTTTACCATGAACAGAATAAGTACTATTACCATGTAACCATTATATAGAATTGACAAGAAAACCGAAGAGATATATCGACTTGTAAAAGGTTTCTTTTTCAAATCTCCATTTTCGAGTATCCGTCTCTCTCACCTTCACCAGTCCGAAACCGACGACTTGGGACCGGCTACTGGTCCCCGGACACAACGACCTCCACACCCAGGGGAGACGGGAGTAACTACGGGAGAGACAGGGAGGAAAGTCTCGACTATCTAACCAGTCTCCTCACCGGGATCCGACACAGGTCTCCGAGTACCCGTCGATTCGTGTACCCCTCAGTCTTACTGGTGAACGACCTCTTCCCCGACCCCGTTCACTGTCCTGTTCCCGGGGCTTACGTACCATCTCCGTCACCCCTTAACCCAGACAACCACAATCGAGACTCGACGTGCGGACCCTTCTACAAACACTCCCCTAAGACGCACGATTGTGACCCCACCATCCACGACACTCCGTGGCCTCCCGTACGGTGACGAGTTCTTCTGAGTTCATAATGGATTCTTTCACCGTTAGACAAGACACAGTGTCCGCACAACCAGAAGTGTAACACAGGGCTAAACAGACAACTGGAACTTGTCACGAAAAGTTTGAAAATTTTTGTCAATCTGGGAGAAATTTTGTTTTTTTTAGTGTTACAGTAGGACTTCGGAGTACATTAGGTCTACTTTCACCACGACTACCCCCGGTCTCAGGAGGGTTAAAGGGACGTGGGGTCCTGGGAGGACGGGTTCTTGAGGACCTCGTGTCCCGTCTTTGAGGTCTCTCTCTGACACGGGTCTACGATCTGAGCCGTCTGCTCCACACGTCGGACGCACGGTTAGAGACTACGTAACCACTGAGTGACGTCTTTTTGCCCATCTCTCCTCCTCCCACCCCGGCCGAGAATGGGGTCTTGGTTTCAGGAACCCACCACCGTCGTGAACTTCCAGGACCACCATTGACACTCCGACAAGACCCACTAAGACAGTGGTGTAGGACCGGTCCACGGACCCGAACTCAGTGACCCTCGGTCTCCACTCGTGGTCACTCCTCCGGGACCCCGACGATCGGGAAAACTACAGGAAGCCACACCGACGGGGAGAGACACTGTAGAATGTATCAGGTGTTTTGACGTCCTATGGTTCTTGTGACCGCTCCACTGAAGAAGGAAACCAAGGAAACAGACACCACACTGTCGACATTTACCGGACTACCCTATGACTACTTCACTTTGAAGAGTCTCCCAAAGGCCCCGGGACAATCTCGACGTCGGGTGACTTCCGTCTCGACCTAGGACAAGAAAAAGTGTCAGTCCCCTCTACGTGTCGCAAAAAAAAAAAAAAAACTGATACGACCCAGGAGCAACGACACGCCCGAAAAGAGACAAACACCGTTCGTCCCCGATGAGAGGTCAACGTCACACGTCCGAGGAGTCGTGTCACGAAGAGAACAACCCCCCGTACCCAAGGTCTCGGAAACCCGAAGTCATCAACGTCGTGCACACGAGATCTCGTGTCCGAGTCATCAACACCGGGTACCCGAATCGACAGAACGCCGTACACCTTAGAAGGGTCTGGTCCATAGCTTAGGCGTAGAGGACGTAACTGTCCACCTAAGAAATGACGACTTGGTGGTCCATTCGGGACGTATTACAGAAAACTCCTGGACTCCTTCGATACCCCGTCGACCGACGTGTATTCGTGGTGACGATCGACCCGGTAAGACAGATGACCGGGGTGTAGTAATCCCTCTCCCTAATGAGTGTCCCGTCACCACCTTCCCACACCGTCCACCAAGTCCAACGGGTCGAAGTACTACCCCACAAATCTCCGAAGACCTCCGTTACTGTTGTCTCCGCCGCAGAAAGAGACCTCAGTACCCAAGGAGTCCGCCCACACCTCCCGAAGGACGAGGGTTCCGTCTACGACCCCACGGACAAGGAGAATCAGAAAGAGCTTACCTTGTAGGGTAGACGGGGTTTGGACGAAAGGGGTCAGGTGGTCTACTGAGGGTCTGTGAAACAAGGAGACGATGATCAAAGGAGTAGAAAGTTCATCCGTGTACTTTTGGACCAACGTTTCTCATTGACTCAACCTCATACGTTTCCAAGGGGTTGGCGCAGACCGGACATTATGACTAATCTCTTTTCACTTTTCACTTTCAGCGAGTCAGTACAGGTTGAGAAACACTGGGGTACCTAACATCGGGTGGTCCGTGGAGACAGGTACCCTAAGAGGTCCGTCCTCATGACCTCACCCCACGTTAAGGAAAGAGGCCCCTTAGAAGGGCTGGGTCCCTAGTTTGGGTACAGAGGGAGTATCGTCCACCTAAGAAATGACAGACTCGGTGTTCCCTTCGGGTGACTGATCTCTCCGCTCCTAATTTACAGTTTACGAAGGGCAACTGACAGTTTGGGTCACCGGGACCAAGAAGTGGAAAGAGGGGCCCGTGACCCTCTTCAGTAAGAGGGAAGACTTTAACGGGTAGGACGTAGTGGAGGGAGAACCCGACACGGACGACGTACAAAAGCCTACAGGAGGAGACTCGTAGGGAGACGGACATGTGGACCCGGACCGAAGGAGAGACGTATCTGGAACGGAGTCTCTTGAGGAGAACCCACTACTATGGTGGAGTATACGGTTGGAACGAGAGGGGACGGGACAGGATGGCACCCGTACGACCACAAGTCACAAGAAATGTACCCCAAGGAAAATACATGTCTATAAAATAACGACAAAAGGGTAATAAAAACATAAATTTTTATACTTTAGGTCAGATACCGGTATGGTGGGCTTACACGGGCAAGAACAGATTTTCACACTTTAGACCTAGTGACCACACGTGTCTATACCCACCGAGTCACCATTTCTTAGACGGACTCACATCCCCTGTACCTAAGTTAGGGACTCAGTCCTTCTAGGGGCCATCATCCTTTACCGTTGAGGTCATAAGAACGGACCCTTTAGGGTGCCTGTCTTCTCGGACCACCCGATGTCAGATATCCCAGGTTTCTTAGCCTACACTAACTCGTGGGTATGTGTAGGGTAAAATATCAACTCCTTTGACTTCGTGTTTCTCTAATTCATTGAACGGACTTCACTATGTCGGGATTAGACACCCCAGAGTTCCTCAGTCCGTGTTGATTTGTACGTGTGTCTATTGGTCCTTCACGAGCCGAACTAACCTTGTATCCATTGTGTGAATCTGTTACAAGACTGGGACACTCTTGTTTCGCGGGGTGCGCAGAGTTACGGGTAAAGGACTACCGGTCACTCTTGCTCATAGAAGAGATAATAAACAAGGAGTATACACAGGGGAAGTCTCGGTACATGAAGCTCCCCTGACTACCACAGTAGAACCTTTACTTCGTCTCTACAATTCCCACGGTGCTCCTCCCACACACCCAAGCTCCCCTCCCTTAGTTCTCCGTCAAGAGACGTGGGTTGAGGGATATGGAGACCCTCAGACTGTGGGGGAAGGGAAGAGAGGAGGAAGAGAAAACTCAGGTTGGAAGGGAAAAGGTCTTATTAAGTAAAAGTGATCTTGGAAGAAGGAGTTTATTGGATGGACTAATTCAGGACCAAAACCGGGAGACTGTATTTTACCGTTTACTACTGTTTCCCATCTTCTACTACTCAACTACGGAGAGGAGAATAAAGTTATAAACACACAAATGGACCGACGTGGTCCATTTATCAACGTCCTAGAAGCCAGAAGTGAGAAACAAACGTTGTACACCCGAGAATCAATATCGTACACCCTAGTTTGGGTCCGGGGGACGTAACCCTCGCGTCTCAGAATCGGTGACCTGGTGGTCCCTTCAGGAAAGAAGAAACTTTATTCTATCGATATAAACTAATAACATTCCTTTATTTACAACTTTACAGTCGTCACACGTAACCAAGCGAACAACCAAGGTGACACCGTGACGACCAACCTGACGTCCTGAGTCTGGGACGTCGCTGAAGGAGAACGTACTGGTGAACCGGGTAGATTTTAGGTGAATCATGATTGAGAAGGAAAAAAGGACCAACGAGACGGGAGTGGTCTGTCCAAATGAATAGTAGAGCATTGGGGTACTGTAGACGAAGGAGATCTTAGGAACGATTCAGATATCGGACACGGACCTCGGAGAGGGGTCGGCAGAGAGTCAAATAGGTTCAGAAGAGTAGGAGTTTCCAGGGTGGTTTCCGGACGAAGGGACTCTGGGAGGACGGACGGACACGAACCCACTAATAAGGGAGAGAACTCGTAGTCCTGTGGGTCCGTCGGGAGAGGGAATCGTGGATCGGTAGACGACGATTCATGAAGTGTATACATGTGTATGTATAAGAACGGTTCAGACTATGTCGTACATGTATACACACACACACAATCAACGAGTCAGCACAGGTTGAGAAACACTAAGGGTACCTGATATCGGGAGGTCCGAGGAGATATGTACCCTAAAGGGTCCGCTCTTATGACCTCACCCATCGGTAAGGAAAGAGGTCCCCTAGAAGGGTTGGGTCCTCGCTTGGGTCCAGAGGACGTAACGTCCGTCTAGGAAAGGGTAGACTCGGTGGTCTCTTCGGGACACATGTATATACGTGTGTGTATTTTGCACGTCAGAAAATTAAAACAGAGGGTCTGGGATCTAGAGACGGAACGTACATCAACCACGAATCACTCACTGACCTAACACCACTAAGTCAAAATATAATCAAAGGAACCGGACGGTATTTTACATGGCGTTTGGTTCCTCCGAATTGGTTGCCTTTGATCACAGTGTCAAAACCTCTGGCCTTCAGGTCCTAGTTCCACAGTCGTCCCGGGACGACAGAGACTCTCGAGGTCCCTCCGTCGGTAGGAACCGAAAAAGTCGAAGGCCTCCGAGAACCGTTAGGAGCCGATACCGTCGTAGTGAGGTCGAAATGGACCACAAGAGGACACACATATACAGAGACCTAGGTTTGACAGGAGAAAAATGTTCCTGTGATCAGTATAACCTAGTCGAAAATGAGATTACTGGAGAATAATTGAACAGGGACAGGGGTTTATCCCAGGTCAAGACTCCAAGACCCCTCTTTCTGAGGTCGTACGAGAGATAAACGTCTTGTGTCAATTTGGGGACTATTCAAAGAAACACTTGATCATAGTGGAATTTAACATAATTGTTGAGGCCACTTACTCGCTACTTGAAAATCAATGTATAATTTTCAGTAATTAATATCCCTTCTCCTTTACGACTAACCCAACATCTGTGTGTAAAGTATAACTCCTTAACTGTACAAATGATTTAACAACTTGTAATTTCAACCATCATTTATTAAAACTTTAATTTGGGGACAGTAAAAGTTTCTTGAAACACTTACACATATGTAAATATAAGGATAGGTTTAGACATACTCATATGAAAATATCTCTGTATCTATATGTGTGTGTGTTTATTCTTTGGTTTAGTTGTGGGGGAAATAGTGTAACATAGTCCCAGAGTGATATATCAACTTAAAATCTCTTATGACAGACTCGAGACGGCTAAGACTCAGACACGTCACTTCAAAAAGGGTTAACTGATTCATCGAACTTCATCTATTATAAAACTTGTCGATTGTAGGGTGACAGTATCTATAGGAACCTCACTGCATACAAAGATTTCTTCGTCAAAAATGCATTTGGAACCTCTTGGGACTGACTCTCTCTCGTCTATATGCACATACATCCTTTTCAGCCCCCGAAAGTATCAGGTCATTTTACCAATTTTCCTTTGGAAGCGGTAAACCAAAATATCAGAAGATTCAGAAATTTCGGAATTTTCGGGGCCTACATATCCGGACGACTCAAGAACAGGAACCACACTGATAAATGTGTTATAGGGCCCGACAACGGTCCACTCCCTCACGTGACGGCACTAAGTCTACGCCGACCCCGGAGGGACCACTATGACACATCCTGAGAGACACGGAGAGTCTCTATCGTCGGGGACCTTCCCGTCTCTCAGGACCCAAGACCAGGACCAACGGACTGGAGTTCCAGTACCCGCCCGGTGAGGTCCCCGGAGTTAAAGGAGAAGACCGTTCACCTTTACAATCGGACCTCGTCGTAAAAAGATTTAAAGAAATCAAGACCCTGAGGGATAAGTTTATTTATACTTACTGTCACGGTAGACATCTCGTCACTCCACGTCACTGACCAAATTATCTTCCAGCCCCGAGTTACCGACGGGGTCGTCACACGGGCGGGGGTGGAGTAGTCTGTGACTCCTCTCTACCCTCTGGCACATGTCTTGACGACGGTGTGGAGAAGGTAAAAGGATTGAAGGGTTCTGAACCACAAAGAAAGGAGTACGCCTCTTTGGTTCCGGTCAAGTTCGCACTCGTGCAGTGACAGTCTCACTTAGACTACTGACTCTACCTTGTCGTTTTTCTGCGGTCTCCTCTCTCCACCTGTCTGTCCGTCTTCGTAGGTCTGCCCGTACCTCTTAGATCATCCTTTAGTCTATGAGTCTTTAGATTTCGGTGGCGGTGTTTGATATCTTAGACAGTGATAGACAATCATACGGGCCGTCACGTGGTCTACTGAGTAATACAACAAGGCACAGAAGGAACTTTGTTCGAAGACTTTAGCTACCATAATAGGGGTAAAATGTAAGTCCTGGAACTTCCTTCAGGGCACGTGTCCCGGTGTGTCGATCATTGCGAAACGTCAAGAATGAGTCCAGACACGGGACCGTTCAGCAGTACCACTGCAGTCGAACGTACGAAGGAGGATAGTCCTTCCAGACCATAGTCAGTTCCATTGAATGGATTCCACACATGACATGGTGACCCAAGGTCTTCTCTTGACTGGGGGGCGGAGGGGAGTCTATGAGAAGAGAAAAAGGACCTCAAAAATCCGGATTCGTCGATAACAGACACACCTTACCTCATAATAGAAATTCTTCAATGAGAATATTCCTATGATATCCTGATGTAAAAGAACACTCTAAAAAAAAAAACCGACGAGGTCCAGAATCAACGCCGTGCACCTGAGAAGGAACACCGTACTCCCGAGATCAAGAGACACACGCACGCACGATTCAACGAAGTCAACACAGGCTGAGACACGCTGGGACACCTGACATCGGGCGGTCCGAGGAGACAGGTACCCTAAGAGGTCCGTTCTTATGACCTCACCCGACGGTACGGGAAGAGGTCCCCTAGAAGGATTGGGTCCTTAGTTTGGACCGGGGACATAACCTTTGGAATCGGTGAACCTGGGGGTCCTTTCAGGGAGAACACACTAAAGACGAACTGATCTTTAAAAGAAAAGGAAGAGTAGAAATTCGTAAGTTTCACTAGACAGAAAAAGGTTGGTATTCAAATGCATCCTTCACCAGAGATCAGTAAGAACACTCTATCAATTTTTGTTGTTTATAGAATCAATGAGTCTCCAGAGGTAAATAGACTCCCCTGTTCGGACGGGTAGGGGAGACATAAGGTCTCCCTTATCAGGATCACGAGAGAGTCTGACACCTTCTCGGGGTCTCCGAGTCAATATCACAGGTAAAAACAGTATTAACCTGTTTTGGTACAGTTCGTAATTATTACTGGTCCTTGGTATTAAACGATACTACCTGTGTGTCCAGTCTGGTGTAAGGACTTTCACTAGCGAAGACGGACGTCCTACCTAGGTCGCGGGTCTGTGAGTCGTAACTTTCTCAGGGGTCCAGTGGAGGACGGAAGACCGACCTTTCTCACAATCACCGCGTCAACACAGATTGAGACGTTGGGGTACCTGATATCGAGCGGTCCGAGGAGACAGGGACCCTAAGAGGTCCGTTCTTATAACCTCACCCAATGGTAAGGGAAGAGGTTCCCTAAAGGGGTTTGAGTCCCTCATTTCGGTCCAGAGGACGTAACGTCCGTCTAAGAACTGGCAAACTCGGTGGTCCCTTCGGGGGACCGACCCTCTTCAGGTTTTGGTTTTCAAAACTTTTCCTGAAGGGACCACCGAGTCTACCATTTCGCAGACAGATGTTACGCCCTCTGGGCCCAAGTTTGGGACCCAGCCCTTCTAGGGGACCTCTTCCTTTACCGTTAGGTGAGGTCAAGATAACGGACCTTTTAGGGTACCTGTCTCCTCGAACCATCCAATGTCAAGTACCCCAGCGTTTCTCAGTCTGTGCTGACTCGCTGAAGTGAAAGTGAAAGATCAAAAGTTCAGTGAGTTAAGTACAAAGTCCGACAGCTTCGGTATGACCATCGGTCTGCACACTGGTCGACGGATAGGACCAGAGACCCCGATCCCCGACCACACCGTCAGATGGTCGTAATCAAACCTAAACACCATCCGACACAAAGACTTTAATAAATAAGAGACTCTGGGGAAGATAAAAAATTAATTAATTAAAAAATTAACTTCCTATTAACGAAATGTCTTAAAACAACAAAAGACAGCTTGGAGTTGTACTTAGTCGGTATCCATATGTATATAGGGGAGGGAAAACTTAAAGGGAGGGTAGAGGGAGGGGTAAGGTGGGGAGATCCAACTATTGTCTCGGGGAAACTTAAAGGCATCGGTATATCGTTTAAGGGCAACCGACAGATAAAATGTATACCAGTACATTAAAAGATGCAATGAGAAAGGTATGTAAAGTGAGAGGAGGGGAGAGGGGTTCAGGCGTTCAGGCAAGAAATACAGACTCTGGGGAAGAACTGGTGCCCTACGAAAAGAAAACATCTTAGTCACAGAACCTACCGGTGTATGAGGTTTATAAGACTGTGTCCGCGTTAAGGTTGATAAAAGAGAAAGAAGAACGGAAGTTTGACATGGATAACTCGTAGACAAATACCACTCGTGACTCCTAGATCGTCACTGATGTTGTCTATCTCGGTGACAGAGATCTATTAGAGACATCTCCACTAGAGCAACGTTCTAGAATATAAGACTCAATTCCAAATCTTTTATACCAGTAGATAGTGACTTAAATATTTTGGAGATATCGTCCTCAAATCCGACTCAATGAAAAGATAGCAAAAAGAAAAGATTAGAAAAGATTCCGCGAACGACGGGTCACAGAAATCCCTTTGTCGGTATCGTATTCGGACATCCAACATTCAGTGCGTTTGTAAGGTCCCTTATCAAAGGAACTCTCTCAGAGACAATCAAATGACTATTACGGACAGTACTTAAGACGAGGAAACGTGTCTCCCTGAACCCTACGAGAAAGTCGACTAATACAGGAAAAGGGAAGAAACCGTTTTTGAAAAAAACAAGACACGGAAATAATCCCGAAAACAAAAGTTCCGTTAAAGTAGACGACAACAAAATACAGATCCTTCGAAAATCATCCGGGTCACATGTAAAAAATTTTAAACTGAAAAAATTATGGCTCGTCGTAATATTTCTTCAACTTTTTCGAAAATTAATACCTCTTAAAGCTCGTTTGTTTTCCTCTGACTTAACACATGACTTATAACCTTGGAAGTGGGTCGACTGTCGGGAGTTTGGTACCAGACAGAGCGGGATAGAGGTGGGGGCAGGTGAAGGAGGTGGGACACAGGGTCTACAGTATTTATCAAAATCATATAAAGAGATTTTCTATTTCTAATAGAGAATTATATTAGTGTTACGACAATAGTACGGATTTTTAATTATAAATAGAATACCCCTCTAATAAAATTTCCTGTGCCCTCCTCTTTTTAAATCGATGTTTGTGTCACGGTTTGTACAGTTGAGAAAAAAATTAGACCCAAAAGGTCAAAAACTGGTTTTCGTACGAGTGCAAAACAGTTTCATTACCTTCAGAGTCGATGAAACGTTGAAAAAGACCTATATCTAAAATACGAACCCCGTTTATAGTGGGGGATGGGGGTGGGACACCGAAGTAGAATCTCCTTGTTTCCCACAAGAGAAGTCCCCTGGTTGAAATGTATAAGACTCATTAAGGGGTCTTGGAGAAGGTTGAAAATTTCGAAGAATAAGTAAGTCGTTCATAAATAACTCTTGAGTAATTCACAGGCAGTGACAATCAACGACCCCTAATACCACTTTTTCTTCTGTCTATTCTGGGATCTGAAGAATCTTGAAACTAAACCATCCCTTTGTCCGGAATGTATATAGCACTACGATTGTCAGTGAGGTAGTACCAACACCATTCACAACATCTCTGGACTGAGAGACTTCGCAACCACTTCTACTGGAACTCTCTTCTTGTAAAGTCGGGTCGTCACCGAGACGTCACTCTCCCTTATCGGACACATTTACGGACTCCGTGTTTCCTCCAACCGACTATTTCCTTCTCTTTTCTCCGACCCTCCGACCTTACTTCACCCCCTGACCTCCCTGTACCTAGGACCCTCCGACCTCTTCTCAGAGGATAGGACGCGAGTGGAGGAGGGTCTCCGGGACTTAGACTCTCGGAGGGAGAACCGATAGTATTGGGACTCCAGACCCCGGTGTGTTTCGACACTCGAGGTGAAGGAGAGGAGATTCGATAGGACTCCCAAAACCACCGAGTCTACCATCCTTAGACGGACGTTACGTCCTCTCGGTCGAAACTAGGGACCTAGCCCTTCTAGGGACCTCCTCCTTTACCGATGGGTTAGGTCATAAGAGCAGACCTCTTAGGGTAACCGTCTCCTCGGGTTACCCGATGTCTGGTACTGCAGTGTTTCTCAGCCTGTACTGACTCACTAATTGTGTGTTCGATAGGACTTCCAAAACACCAATTTCTTTCTTCGATCTAAACCTTTGTGTTTATCCGTGAACTTATGAGGGTGGAACCTTCTTTATCATTATAGATGTGTCATCCCAATTACACCCCTAATTTCTTTTCCAACATATCATTTTACCGATCGGTTTTTGATAAAAGAAAGAAGCATTTGTGGGGAAGGGGGAGGGGTAGTGTCGGGTCGTCGAGGAGTCCTCAGGAGAGGAACACCCCACCGGGTACGTATACCCAGACGAGGACACAACCCGGGAAGGGACACCCAGAGAGCAAATCTAGGACTGAAACGTTACTAAAAAATCAACAGTAAAAAACTTTTTCATAATAACTTCTACACCTCAGGTTGAAAGATCTACAAAATGAGTGAGTTTGTGAGTGAACGTTTCGTTTTTTATCTTTACTATGCTTTACATGATAAAAAATGAATTGTCTAGAAACTATAGAAAGGTGCACACATTGAAAGTCTAGGTGCTGGAGAACCCTACACAAGGTGTCTGGTACAACAGGGACCGAACAGACGTATATGGAGGTAGACACCACCAGGGGTAGAGGGGAGTACCCGTCCCTCTGTTCAGGAGAACTAGACCAGTGGACTCGCAAAAGGACATCCTGTCAGGTGGACACTTTTGGAAACGAAAAGTCTTTGTTCAAAAGGGTTTCGGACTCCGGTCGTAGTCGAACAAAAAGTCCTTGACCCACCTCGACCACTGACTTTCTCGAACGAAAACAAAGGACCATACACCCTCAAAGTAATCTCGAAAAGGAGAAGGACTAATATACACATCATTTCGACCCTATAGATTAGGCTCGAAGAGTGAGGCGACTCACGGTAAATTGGGGGGTGAGTGGATTTGAATCCATAGTTGTAATTCTCAACGGAGTCACGGACACCCCGGGTCCATACTCCTCAAGATCACTTTCGTAAAAGGTATTCGTTACGTTCACGGGGTGGGGAGTATAAAATAGAGAATTGTTGAAACATGTCTTCTCACCCTTCGTTACCTACAAAACAATAAAAAATTCCAAATACATTTTCAAAAACCGACACGACTCAGAAGTAACAACGTACACCCGAAAAAGATCAACGTCGCTCGCCCCCGAGGAGAAGTAGCGCTGCACACCCGAAGAGTGACTCTACCGAAGAGAACGACACCTTGTGTCCAAGATCGACACGCCCGAAGCCCTCGACGTCTGTGCCCGAACCGTCAACACTCCGAATCAATGAGGGACGGGAAATCCTGGAAGACCCTGGTCCCTAGTTTGGACACAACGAACGCAACCATCTGTTTAAGAATTAGTGACTTGGTGGTCCTTTCGGGAAGAATAATTAATAAAAAGTTTTCCAGTGTAACATTCGTTTACTATGTACTTCAATATTTCTTTTTTTTAGTTTAAAGTAAGACTGGAAGTCGTAGGGAAGAGGAGGGATGGTAGGGGAGGAATCTCCAGTAATGGTCATGGTCACTTCAACGAGTCAGCACAGGTTGAGAAACACTGGGGTACCTAATATCGGATGGTCCGAGGAGGTAGGTACCTCAAAAGGTCCGTTCTCATGACCTCACCCAACGGTAAAGGAAGAGGTCCCTTAGAAGGACTGGGTCCCTAACTTGGGTACAGAGGGTGTAACGTCCGTCTGCGAAATTACAGACTTGGTGGTCCCTTCGTGGTCGAATCTCCAGTAATTACTAATTATTAAACCATTGAAAATGTTCGAAACTAACTTACCCGGTATTTCCTGAATGATAAGACGGTG
The DNA here is from genome assembly GCA_006410555.1 of Capra ibex. Taxonomy (NCBI): domain Eukaryota; kingdom Metazoa; phylum Chordata; class Mammalia; order Artiodactyla; family Bovidae; genus Capra; species Capra ibex. Next base: position 39,455,121 of record SJYO01034137.1, read on the forward strand.
TTTACTTACTAAAATTGTACGTGTAATATCAAAATATACAGTCACTACAAAACGTTCATGTATCTTTCTTAAATACGTGTCCACCAAATTTTTAATCAAGTTCTCGTTTCAATGGTAATACTTTGAGTCGGAAAACAGGACACTGTAACAGTCGGGGTTCCTTCTAATCTGTATCCGACCAAAAAGACAGTAGAGTCAGGGAGCAGAATCCAACAAGGACAGGAGAGAGAGGATATAACACTACCGGACGAGACAGGGAGATGTAGGTTGTTTCGGATACCCCTCCACAGGAATCATAGTCTGTCTTGACCCGAACTTGGATCCATACACCGGTACTTGTTCTCTACTCTGAACTGGAGAGACTTGAATTCGAGAGAGGTGATAATTCACCTTTCCTGTCAGTAACACAACACCGCACCGACACTTCTAATTTACACACTCCCTATACAGATCGAATATCTTCCACGAGTTATTTAGAATCAAAGAGAACCGGTGCAGAGGGACGAAGGGTTCACATAAACGTGAAGTCGTTACTACCCTCAAAATTGACTCTCTCGGTTCCTCGTCTCCTAAGAAAACCTCACTACAGTACGACGGAGACGGACTGAAAAGTCTTCATAAAGTACTTATCAGTGTTGTCCCCTGGGGTGGAAGGAAGGAGTCTTGACCGAGGTCCCAGTCGACATTGCAGTCCCCTGTTAGACCGACGGTCTACCGACAGCCGCAAGAAGGGGGGTGTATAGAGTTGGAGGACGTAAAGTCCGGTGTGTCAATCACTACTGCTACTTCAGTATGTCTCCTTGGTCGTATTTTTGTCGAAATGGTTCTTACACTCTAAAGTCTGTGAGTGAGAACGATAGTCCCTACCGTGTTCAGGTAATCCGTGGAAACAGTCTTCCGCGGACACAGTTTTTCCGTGGAAGAGACCCTTCTACCCAAGGACGTCTCTGCGACGAACTATTTCCCTGTCTCGAAACCACCTTTAATCCCGTTCCACGACCAGAAGGTCCCCTTTCTATCCGTGTCCGGTTGATACTGAACCACTCATCTCTGGTCCAACCTAAAGATGACCGTCACGGTGGGGAGGGGGTAACGGTCCGTAGAGTCACGACCCGTGTTGGACGTATTGGTACAAGTCACCCGGGCACTACTGTCGACGGAGATGTTTCGGATTTCTCAGTGGTAAGAGAAGAGAAAAGGAGGGGAGAAAGTCGTAGCACTGGACTCGTTACCTCTTAGCTGGTCCTTTGAGGGAGTCCCACAACAGATACCACACCACGCTTCTAGTCTAGTTTTGGTCGTCTTTCTTTACCACCACATACCCACCTGGTGGTCAGTCGACTTTCTTCTCTACTTGATGTAGTTTCTGCACTCATCAAATTCCTAAAAAAAAAAAAAAGACAAAATGTCAGAAGAACATCGTACATTCTCCCACCTCGACCTTCGAGACTATACTTGCATTATTCAGTAAAACTTTATTAAGATTTGCAGTAAAACCTACCTTTGTGGTGATGTCTAGAAGTACCACTACACTTTTCACAATAGCGAGTCAACACAGGCTGAGAAACGCTGGGGTACCTAACATCGGAAGGTCAGAGAAGACAAGTACTCTAAAGGGTCCGTTCTTATGATCTCACCCAACGGTAAAGGAAGGGGTCCCCTTGAAGGGCTGGTCCCTAGTCTGGGTCCAGAGGGTGTGACGTCTGTCTAAGAAATGGCAGACTCGGTGGTCCCTTCGTGTGTACATTAAAACGTCACTCAATATCCTACTTCAAGATATACAATAATTCATTCCTATGAGTCATCTGGTTTATCGAAAAAAGAAGGTACATACTATTCCTCCGAGAATCCATCAAAACGCATAAAATAACCTGTGAGGATTATATTCTCAAACCTGTCGACATACTTAAACCTATGAAAACCGATGTCCATCGTCTTTTCGGTTTAAAAAGAGTACACCCCTATTCAGATCCCTATCCACGTGAGGTCCGTCCCGAGAGGTTCGCGGTCAAGATGAAGACTCTAAGGGAACCAAGAAAGGAGGAAGTCGGAATCCGAGTGTCGTAGCAGACTTTTATACCACCACAGGCCTCTTCCTTTTCCTCTGTTAGTAGAGACCAAGGGGAAATCTCTGGGCAGTAGTCTGAACGGGACCACAGAGTAACCGTTCCTGGGTCCAGTGTACGGGTAAGGGCTTAGGTAGTGACCGTTCCCCTTACCCGGAACCCTTAACCAAACTACCAAGTCCGGCTAGTCAACCCAACTTTGTCTACGACTCTTCAGTTGGTGTTATCTGTAACAGATTGGGTCCGGTTAATTATGGCAAAGAAACATTAATTATAATGTAAAGAAAATTTCACATGCAAGAAACCTCTTGAAAACTTTTTATATTTCTACATACTTCTTCTTTTGTTTTAGTGGGTGTTAAGATGCTAAGTTGGTCTTGTCAACAATTGTAAAACCTCATAAAGGAACATTGGAAAAGAAAAGTAGATAGTAGATAGATAGAAAGGAAGGAAGGGAGGGAGGAAGGGAGGAAGGAAGGAAGATAGGTAGGTAGTAGAGGTAAGAAAGAACCAGATGGGTCACAGAGGGATCTAACTTGTCACGGAAACAACAGTTTGGTCTCACTAATCTATCTCTCCTATACTCGACAGGGTCTGTGACCGGACACCTGATTTCTCACGAGCACTCTTCGTCCCCGTCGTACCCGTTACCTCAGGGGTACCCAGAACCAAGTTCCAGGTCGACAAACTGGGTCGGTTTGAAGACGGGATAGACTCGAAGTCAAAAGAGTAAATATCTAGTACTCCCGACTCCTCCCTAGCAATTCCAGTTTTGATCGAGACAAAATAAACCGATACAAACGGTCATCCTGTGTTTGTGCACACCAGTCGAAAACAAAACTCAAAAACTCTTCTCGTAGAGAATAGTTTATAGTTTTTTATTATTTACATGGAAAGAATTAACAGAACTTTCTAAACCTATCAACATGTTAAAATTCCTTATTTTTTCTATTATTTAAGAATTGTCTCTTCTACTTCTTTTCGGTCTGCTCGGTATGAGTATGCGTTCGCCCATCTCGGACAGCCTGTTGACAGTTGGAGTCTCGGGGTCAGTAGGTTTGGGACTTCTAGTAAAAATTGGTAAGTCTCATCGGGTAAGGATACAAAGACACATCCCTGTCGAGCATGGAAAAACCAACGGGGATAAAAAGAGTACGTTTACGAATACGGAAAGAGTGACTCTACGGGGTTTATTGTACCGTGGTGAAGTCTGCATTTGGACGATTCGTCTAACCACTCAACGTCTAACAGGTTCTGTTTTAGCATCCAAGTCCGACAGTCCACAGGTTTAGTGTACTCTTAAAGACTGGACTTAACGGTTGGAGGTGACACTAGATGTTAAATTTTAATTAAAAAACCAGGGTGAAAGACACCGACCGAAGTCTGGGTAGGGTCCGATGAGTAAGGACTCACACAAATACCCAAACACGCGGAAGGGAGTGAACACCCACCTGAGCGTCATAAACGGTTACCCTCAGTGTAGGTTGAGGTGGGCGAGGGGTTGTCACTCATCCGACTCTTGGTTGAGTCCCAGTGTCTACTTTCGGCAAGACAGACGGGTCTTACTTTTCCAACAACGAAAACCGGAGTAAAGGGGGTTTTACAAACATAAGCCACCACTCTTTCATCTGAGATAGTAATGTCAAGTAAACCCTTCCCGTTCCACAACACTGAACGGAAGAGGACGGGACTTTAGAGGTGGTCATAGGTCAGTAAGGATTATTTGTATGTCAAATTTCGTTACATGATCAACATATTTATGTCAAAGTTTTAATTCAGGGGTGTACGACACCGGATGAATTGGGGAGTAAGATTGGTTTGACGACGAAAACTCGGAAGGGACACTATCTTCAAGGTCTCGGAAGACCTCTCCCGAGGAAACTCCGACGAAAAAACATCCTCTTAGGGACTCAAGAAGTAAGTTGGTTCCCTCGTGGTCTTCTTCTCACTTCTATCTCACTTCTTCTCACTTCTATCACTTGGATTGATAAACAATCCAAAAAAGTAAAAATAACTCTTCCATAAATTCCGGGGTAATGAAGAGACCTTCACCATAATATCTCTTTAAATTCGTCTCAAACATATTTGTCCGCAAACCCCCTTAGTGGTACTGAAACGAATATAAATGACGGAAGACATCACAACCACTAATAACTCCTTGACTGAACGTGCAAATACCCGAGAGATTCGAGTAGGAAAGGAAGGAATGGAAGGTTTGTAAATAAACGAGAGACCGTCAGTCCTGTCGCTATCCCTTTTAATCTCCACGGGAAAAAAACAAAAAGCAAAACCAAGACGGATCAGTACACAAGACCGAAAGGACCACCGAGTCATCATTTCTTAGGTGGACGACTACGTCCTCTGTACCTAAACTAGGGATCCAACCCTTCTAAGAGACCTCTTCCCTCACCGGTGGGTGAGATCATAAGAATGTACCGCTTAGGGTACCTGTCTCCTCGGACCGTCCGATGTCAGATACCCCAGCGTTTTGCCAACCTGTACTGTATCGCTATCTTGTTGTTGTTGTTGTTATCAGTACATAAATGCTTCGACTGGTCAATTTGTCAAGGATGAATATCTTTATACACTATCCTTTTCCCCTTTTTAGGACGGACTTATACTAAAGATCCCACCATCCATTTAAAGTTATTTGGTGAAAAAGAAGTCTCGCACAATAAACTATTAATTATAAATAATTATTAATATATATTAGGTGTTACACATAAATAATAATAGTGATAATAAACCTATTAAGGGAACACTATGAGAAAGAATTATAGGGTTTAACAGGACAAGGATTCTAATAAAAAAACACTCCGGGAAGAGAATAATCCCAAAGAATTTACAAAACCTTTAGAGTGTACTTTTATAACATCGAACTAGAGATTGGTCGTAAAAACACCCGACGTCCACTCTCGGTGAAACCTTTTTCATTCTTTCTCTTACATACCTCTGATACTACTTTACTCTGTCTTCTAAGCTGTCGAGTGGGTCCTTGACAGTCATTCATCGTAGTGCACTTCCCTACGATCCCGAATCTTGAGGGAGGGTCAACGATCACGGACCTCTATGAACTCAAATGGTACAAGGAACACTCACCTTAGTGTCCTTGTACTAACGTGACCCAGAAGCCACGTCGAGCACCCGAGGGGTCAACACCGTATACGAATCAACGAGGTATCGTGTACCTTAGAATCAAAGGACTGGTCCCTAACTTGGGTGGAGGGGACGTGACCTTCCGTCTAAGGATTAGGGACCTGGTGGTCCCTTCAGGGACCTTAGTATCAAATGTATTTGACTCCCTTATAATAGTGTCTTACTTCAAATAATAAACTTCCTTTTAAAAACACCGTTCTTATTAAAAGTCAAAGTTTCGTAAGGGAGGTTTCAGTTCTTGTTCTACTCCTTCGGTCGAGATAATAATAATTTACTGTAACATGACCTCTCTGATCGGTACCTTAAATCGTTCTCTTTATCTAAATCTCCATATTTTTGACCTGCCCATCTACTTTTTGATAGTGTCAAATGTTTGACATACTGATGTATGGGTCTTTTGAGGTCGCTTGGTTACTTTTTTGACGATATTCGTCTTCTTAAGATATTTCATCGTTCCATTTTATAATTACCTGTATCTGTTTATCTAACGTTATACGTTTTTTGGTCAATCTCTTTTATTTTCGTTGTTTTTTGATGGTCTATAGACTTTTATTTAAAATTACTCATCTTTCTGTATATGCAGTATATGAACCTTTCCTTCTAAGTTGTAGTATTCTGTAATTATGGTACGTACAACTATACATTTAAATTATAATGGGTCATTTTCATAATTTCCTAAAAATAAAATACAACAAGAAAATGTTGACTTGATCCACCAAGGTACCACATGTCTTTTATTTATACTTCTCAATTTTAAGACCCCCCTATTTTTCCGTTACTTCCTCTGATCCGGAGAATTATAACTCTTTATGAATCTTTCTTTAACTCTTTCGGAGTCTCTACCTTTGTCATATCATAACCGTGTATTTATTTATCTGTAATTACTTTTTCTCGGGTCTTTACATTGGGTTAGATACTATTTACACCGTGCAATTTACTTCCCTCCTTTTATCTCGTCAGTCATATACGACAACCCTGTCTGAATATAGACCTGTTTAAGACCCATCTAAAACAATTTGAATCACGGTCTTCCTTTATATACACTTAACAAAATGTGAGAACCTGTCCCCTTCCATAATAGAATACTCCTCTACGTTAAGGTTTAAGTGATTTCCTTCTCAATTACTGTGACTATTAAAACTGATGTAATTTTACTTCTGATCACGACCGTTTTTATGGTTTCAGTTTACTGTTGGACCCTTTTTAATAAACGGAAGCATGATATCCATCATCCGAACCTCTTACTTTACCGTCGGGTGAGGTCACAAGAACGGATTCCTTAGAGTACCTGACTCCTCGGAACGCTCGACGTCAGGTACCCCAGTGTTCTTCAGTCTGTACTGACTCGCTGATCATTCGATTATAAGACCTATGAATTTTTTCACGGGTACTTAGTTTTTCTTTTTCCGGTGTGGAGTATTTTTATCCGTTTTATAAACACTGTCTATTAAATATCATTCCCTGTCTACTTCTCTAGAATTTAAGGAGTAAGAGTTATTCTCTTTGAGTCTAATTTTTCCAGACACTATATTAAAAATAGATCGTCTGACCGTTTTGACGTTTTCACCTTGTTCTACGACATAATCGACACGATATCTCCTAGTCCGTCTAACGACGAACCTTACATCAAACATAATGAAAATCCCTTTCGTTAAACCTTATAGATGGGTTTAATGTTTACGGATGTAGGAAACTGAGTCGTTAAGAAAAGGATTCTTAAATAAGATAACTTTTTGAGAGTGTATACACTTTACTACATACGTATTTGAATCAACAATTTGTAACAAATAGTATCATTTTTCTAACCTTTGGAATGTTCAGGTAATTCTTTCTCTTTTAAATTTTTTATATATAATGTAGAGATGTTAGTGTCTCAACAATTTTTTATTTTTACTCATTCAAGAAGTTTTTCTATGTCTTTTTAAAGTTTCTATGTCTCCTTCACCACTTTTTCGTTCTGTGTCCTTTTACAGTACACATCATATGATGGTAAATACATTTGATTCCTCTTTTGTTTATATAGATCTAACAAAACACACACATGTTTTTTAATGACCCTCCTAGTAGTTCTTTCATTAATTGTCACCAAGGATGAACTCCACGTCTCACCTGTACCACCATTGACTCGTCTACCCTGTCCTCATTTTTTTATAAAACAAATCACAGATTATAAATCTTTATAAATCACGGAAAAGATGAAAATTTTACAAACTTGAGATCCTTATATAACGGATGAGTTTTAATTTCTTTTTTATTCGAAGGAGACCAAATTGGATCGATTACGAAATACCCTTGTTGTAAATTTTCTTATAAACACCAATTATTGGAACTTCCTTTTCAGATAAGACATACTGTATGAAGGGTATTTTCAATTGTAGACGTCATTTCCTCGTGTCAACGTTGTCAGTACATAATCTCAGAGCAAATACAGACCTGACACTTTAATAAACGAATTCATTCTGGATGACGGAACTAATATGCCCCACCCTCGTATGTCCGTATAGGTCGAACAGTAAGAGTAACTGCACATCCTTCTCTAAACACTTTAACAGTGGGCGGTTACCTTTAAGGGAGACGGTAGGCGACTGTGACTGACACTGATTTCGGTCTCCTGACCTGAACGTACGTATTCGTCCAGAGACGGGGAGCGAAAGGTACCGATGGAGGACGTGTGGGAGCAAAAGAGTAGATCTGACAGTGTCCTCGAGGTAGAGATGGACGTCAGAGGAGGAAGAGACCCAGCGTGGTGTCTGACATCGGTCCAATTCTACGATTGCACCTTGAAATGACCGCCAGGTCATCAATTCTGAAGTGGAAGGTTACGTCCACTACACCCAAGCTAGGGACCAACCTCTCGATTCTAGGGTGTACGGAGTATCCGGTTTCCAGTTTTGTATTTTGTTTCGTTATAACATTGTTTAAGTTATTTCTGAATTTTTACTAGGTGTAGTTTTTATTAGAATTTTTTTTTTTTCTACGATTGAATAACCGACATACTTACACGGGACTCGACCTTGTGTGGAGGACGGGGACCGGACGATAAAGAAAGGAGAGGGTTCCCATGTGGAGAGGGACAGAGTACGGACTGACGAAGGACACCGAGGGTGTCCGGAGTGTCCTAGTTGGGAACTCGGAGGGTCTTGGAATGGAGACCAAGACAACGGAGGATCGGAAAGGTATATGGGTCGGGAAGAAATTCCAGATCGAATTCTGACCCGAGACTACTTTGGGAGACTTTGTGCAATTTATATGTAGGTTGTTTCTGTTGTGTTGTCGTCGGCGTTTTGCTGAGGACCCTTGACCCACTCAGGTTTCGTATAAGGAAGATACCACTCATCCGTTTTCGTTCTGACATGTTTCAGCATAGGTCGATCTAAGATCAGCATTTCCATCGACATATAAACGTAAGTTTAAGGAGAGGAAGGGAAAGGAGGGATATTTTTCTGTACAAGACCCCCGACGGATCGCAACACTCTTCATTCACTCCGGGACAACCCCTTCCTCACTTATAGTAGGTCTCCTTTTCAACAGAACGGAAAGACGAGAGACCCAGTACGTCTACAACTGAGAAATTACATTTCGACATGAACTTCATAGTAACTGGGACTACACAGACGGGAGTCCTCTTTCAACACTGGATCGACTTCTAAAAACACTCGTACATACCAAACCAACACACATTGACAGAGAAGTTAGACAGGTCCAAAGTGTCCGTTTCGTCCTGATGGACCTCTTAGTGTAGGTTTGGGTCAGCAGTCGGGACCTGTCAAAATTACGGTACTTGCGCCGTAACCGCAGTCTGAGGTAGTCGAACGTCCACGAGTAGACGAGGAGTAACCGACCCAACAGGAGACAAGGTCACGTATACGTGAATCGGTTCCCACCCGGGACACAGAAACACAATCTCATTCAGTGTCTTACAAGAGCCGAGTAATAAGTCTTATGTGAGCCAGTGTCATTTCCGACTCGGTCCCTCTGCCAATTCCTTCCTTCGACTACCTTTACGAAGGTTCGACTCTGAGGGCTGGAACGTCAACGTCAACAAAAACGGGAATAATTTTACCCTTAAATCTAGGACTCAAGTCGCGATCACTACAGTGAACAGCGTGATCTGTGGACTCACCAGGATTCGTAGTCACGGACTTTGTTGTATAGTGGACGAGGGAGTACGGTGTCACAATCCTCTTCAGAGTGGTCAGTGTCCTTTCTACCGGAATTGGGTTCCGACAGGAGTAAATAAGTACTACTCATTGAGGGTTTCTGATAATCCGTACAAAAGGATTACACCTTTAATAAAACGTAATTTTCTTTTTCAGTACACGGAAGGTCTCTTGTGGACCATCACGGTCTGTCCCTACGGTTTTCGTCGGTCCTAGGATGTACACACGTCTACACACCAGTTGAGTGTGGTTCCCCTAAGAAGAGCAATAATGAAACTAAACAACCCTCAATTAGGGAGTGTACGACGGATAACAATGAGAAAGTTGACTCGGGGGGTACATTATACGTTTATTTAAACTTTTACAAATCTCGGTTCGTAATCTAAGTTGTAATATAAGTTGTCTGAGGAGCCCGAAATTAAAGGTTTGTACGTTTATTATCTAAGACAGGGGAAGGTTGAAATAAACCGAGAATAGAGAAATGGAAGGAGAAGTTTCAAGTGTGTTCGATAAAGTATAGGAAAGACCAAGAGATATTTATTAAACGATCTATTCGTTTGTTTAAAATACAACCCTACTAGGTGAAGGGGATCCTAGGTCATGAAAAACGACTGTCGACTAACCCGTCATCACGGTCGTAGCTTCGATCCTATATCAGGGTGTCACCCCCGTCCGGAACACAAACCCAAACAGACCTTCGGGTAAAGACCACCCCGAGACTCAGGGTGGGAAAAGGACCGAGAGGAATCTCGTACGGTCGAAAGGGGACCGGAGTCCGGTCCGGGACGAAACCCAGACCAAATAAGTCATCGGAAACAAAAGGGAAGGAGGACGGTAGTTCCCCCGAACAGGTCCGAGGGAAAGGAAAGGAGAGCCTGTATAAGAGTGGGACCGGTTGGTCCTTTCCGACATAGAATGGACTGAAGTGTAGACCAACCATAGACACAAAAAAAGAAGGGGTAGTATGAAGACTAAACGGACCTTTTGTTGTTGTTGTTGTTGTTGTATGTTGGATTTTCAACTCTCAAGATAAAATAAACCCCTGGAGGGACTCCTGATATCGGGTCCTAAGTCAGAGAGTTCTCTCAAGACTCCTTGACAAGGTTTCTTCAATCCCTCCTGGTCCTATATGTCCTCAAAACCGACTTTTTTTTTTTTTACATCAGTTTGTAGTCTTCCAACGACAATTAGTGTTTTCTCTCTGTAGAATTCAATTGCAAAAATTACGAAAAGATACATACTATTCTACATTCTCAGACCCGAGTACCTGTAATAAAGAAACCATACGTAGAATCGAGAGATCCGGACCATAGGACGAAAAAGGGTAGGACGTAAGGGGAGTCCCGTGCGACAGTCCACCCAACGGGACCGACTACCGTAACAAATGACCTTACCGTCCGTCCGTCCGTTGTAAAAACAGGGGTAGTGACTGTGAGGTCCGTAAGTGAAGTTTCCCGTCGACAAACAATCTTGTCCCAGGTGGGATTGGGTCCCTGGGACTGACTAAGGAGTAGTGTCAGATCGGAGAATAAGGTCCCGTCAGTCTCCTCGGAATATTACTTTTCCAATTTTTAACAAACTCTTTTTATTTTTCTTCACCCACCTCCGTCCCCTTCCCCTCCTCACCTCCTTTCTTTCTATGACAGAGTACCGGTCCTTTGAGTGTACTCAGACTTCTATAATTGAAGAATAAAGAAGGTAACAGCCGACGACGACGGCGATTCAGCGAAGCCAGTACAGGCTGGGACACGCTGGGGTCTCTGCCGTCGGGTGTCCGAGGGGGTAGGGACCCTAAGAGGTCCGTTCTTGTGACCTCACCCCACGGTAAAGGGAGAGGTTACGCACTTTCCCTTTTCCCTTTCACTTCAGCGAGTCAGCACAGACTGACAATCGCTGCGGAACCTGACGTCGGGTGTCCGAGGGGGCAGGGACCCTAGGAGGTCCGTTCTCGTGACCTCACCCCACGGTAACGGAAGAGGTGACAGATCAGATGGGGTAAAAGTAATAATTACTGTTCTTCTGGTCCAGAAGTCAAGCTGAAATGTCTTACAGTTTCGACCTTTCTTGTTAACTCTACTAGAGGTTGGGGGAACAAACTACCTATTTGTTTGACTCTGGTTGTCTTTAACGAACTTGTTTCACATCGAGGTCAGGACCAGAGAACCGTAGACTATATCCAAGACTCGTGTCCTGCCCAGAGACATTTAGGTCACCCTGAACCTCTCTCCTACGAACCGGTCCACCAAAAAGTTCGAGGAACGTAGAGGTTACAAGACACTAAGGTCGGAGGTTTACCGAAGACATAAAAGAAAGTATGGATATATGGTGGTAATTTTTAGGAAAAAATGACTGAATTTATCCAAATCCTTACTCCGAATAATAGGTTCCACCTCCGAGTCCTCACCTCCTCGAAGTCTCTGACCGGTCAATGTTTCTCCTGTGTCCACAATCCTTCACTCGGGTTGTGGTTGTAGAATATAATCTTCTTAAAGGTCGAGAAGATATACTCAACATCCATTGAAGTCCTCCGCCATCCTCCACCATCTTTAACGGAACACAGATCACACCCCTTAAGACCCCAACACCTTCTGTAAGGAGACATTACTCTCAATTCGTACTTTATCGTTGTCACAATTAAATTCGTAAGGACGAAGTTACCCGCCAGACCTAATTACTCGTAGTCCGTAGACTGTGAACAGTCCGTTAACATCTGAGACAACGGGCAGGAGGGAAGTAATGGTGGGGAGAGACGGACTCCCTCCTTACACTTCGCGTACGTCGGAGTATCATCGGTGTCGGTACAACAACGATAAAGCCGTCGAGCAGATTTCCATGACTTCATTTGTCGGACAAAAAATTTTTCCCCCTTATGGAGGAAAAATATTTTATGGATAAAACAAAAGATTGAATCCTTAAACCTTTTACATCTTCTAAAATTGTCTCTTCTTTCAATTATGATAGGTATGAGGACAGGGATCTCTTTCGTCAATAAACTTAAACCCATTGAGAGGATCAGAAGGGGAGAGAGGGGTCACCGAGTCGTCATCTCTTAGACGGACGGTTACGTCCTCTGTACCCAAGTCAGGGACCTGACTCTTCTAGGGGACCTCTTCCTTTACCGGGGGGTGAGGTCATAAGAACGGACTTCTTAGGGTACCTGTCTCCTCGGACCACCCGATGTCAGGTACCCCAAGGTTCTCAACCTGTGTTGAATCACTGCTTTGTTACCGTTCTTGATGTTGGAGGATCAGAAAAAAAAGAGGGGGGGGGGGGGCCCGTAAACTTGTCTACGAATACTTAAAGAAAAAGTTTCACCCCAAGAAGACATGAATGACAAAAGTTTGGGTTAAAGAAATGTACACTTTAATACATAGTAATCGTAAAAAGGAACCTTTTCCCAAACTAGGTAAAGGTAGGTAGGATCCGTCACCGTGCACCACAACCGTCGTCACTACCCCTTAATACCCCTTCGACCGACCGAAGTCATGTCCCGTCTTCTGGAGGACCGGTGGTCCCCCGGGAGTCCGCGAGATTATGGTCCCGGGGCCCCGAACATCGAGGACACCGACTACAGAGGGAGTTACCAATTACTGTTTCCCTACAGGACCACACCAGACCGGGCAAAAGAGTGTGGCGATATAGACCAAAAATAAAAGTAGGGTAGTCTTTTGGGAGCACCTACAATGAAACCTCTTGTCGTTGTAGTTCCTAGTCTAGTCTTTAGACGTCGTCTGCATGTGTCGGAGGTACCTGTTCGACGCCCTCTTCGTCTCCGTCAATCTACGTCGCGTCCAACTTTTGTTCGACGACTTTTAATTCCATCTATGTCCTCGTACCTAGAGGACGAGTGGCAAGGGAGGAGGAGAAAGGAGGAGGAGGAGAGAGAGGAAGGTAGTAGTCGAGAGGGTAAGGCTAAAGAGGTAAGAGAAGAGACAACCCAAAGCCGCCGGAAGACACCGGTTGAGGCGTCCTAGACTGGACTGCCGTGACTCTCCCAAAGACACAAGTCTCGACAGTCACGTCTAACCCCCGTGGGGTATGTATGGGGCGACCCGAGAGAACGGAGCTAGAGTCACCGGAGTCGACGACTCTGGAGTAGTACCGTGACGGGAATACATGACTCTCCCGGGAACTCTACGGACGTTCAAACCCCGAACTCTTCGAAGTCACAAACCTGAAAGGGTCACCAGGTCACCAATTTTTAGACGGACGGTTCGTACCCTGTACCCAAACTAGGGACCAGACCGTTCTAGGGTGTACGGTGCACCGTTGATGTGGACACGTGACGTTGATGACTCAGGAGCGAGATCTCGAGCACGAGGTGCTGTTCTCTTAGGTGACGTCGCTCTTCGGACTCGTGGTTTTGTTTCTCATCGAGGGCGAGTGACATTAATCTCTTTTGGGCGTACGTCGGTGCTTCTGGATCCTGTTAGGGTTTTAATTAATAAATTTTTTCTTCGAACTGACAAATCGAAGGAAAAATCTAGGGTTCTGGAAAAACAGACCAAACTTTTACTTCTCGACTCCCGGGGGGACCTTCTTTCACTTACCCACTAGTTCCTGAGACCCGTCATAGGGAGGACGGGAGTCCGGACCGAATAAGACGTCGAGTCGGAGATTCCGGGACCTCCAGAGTCACGAGGAAGGCATACACTTCGTACCTCGGGAGTGAGTAGGTACCCAGACGAGGACCGAGACCACTCTCAAGGATGGGTCACGGTCCTCGTCTCGGTGTTTGCCGAGGGTCTTCAGTAAGTTGTTTAATAAAGGACTTACTTAAACACAAAAGTGAACTTGGACCCGAAGAGTCTAACACAAGTCGTGTCGGATCTGACAAGATCTTCTCTCACAGAACACCCAACACAAATCAAGTGTAGTCAGCGAGTCAGTACAGACTGAGAAACTCTGGGGTACTTGACGTCGTACGGTCTGGAGGGACAGGTAGTGGTTGAGGGCCTCAAATGGGTTTGAGTACAGGTAACTCAGTCACTACGGTAGATTAGTAGAGTAGGAGACAGCAGGGGAAGAGGAGGACGGGAGTTAGAAAGGGTTGTAGTCCCAGAAAAGTTTACTCAGTCGAGAAACGTAGTCCACCGGTTTCATAACCTCAAAGTCGAAGTTGTAGTCAGGAAGGTCACTTGTGGGTCCTGACTAAAGGAAATCCTACCTGATCAACCTAGAGGAACGTCAGGTTCCCTGAGAGTTCTCAGAAGAGGTTGTGGTGTCAAGTTTTCGTAGTTAAGAAACCACGAGTCGAAAGAAATACCAGGTTGAGAGTGTAGGTATGTACTGATAACCTTTTTGGTACCGGAACTAATCTGCCTGGAAACAACTGTTTCATTACAGAGACGAAAAATTATCCGACAGATCCAACCAGTATTGAAAGGAAGGTTCCTCATTCGTAGAAAATTAAAGTACCGACGTTAGTGGTAGACGTCACTAAAACCTCGGGGCGTTTTATTTTAGTCGGTGACAAAGGGGTAGATAAACTGTGCTTCACTACCCTGGTCTACGGTACTAGAATCTAAAGACTTACAAACTCGAAATTCGGTTGAAAAAGTGAGAGGAGAAAGTGAAAGTAGTTCTCCGAGAAGTCAAGAAGTGAAAGACGTATTCCCACCACAGTAGACGTATAGACTCCAATAACTATAAAGAGGACCGTCAGAACTAAGGTCGAACACGAAGTAGGTCGGGTCGCAAAGAGTACTACATGAGACGTATCTTCAATTTATTCGTCCCACTGTTATATGTCGGAACTATATGTCATACATATGTCATATGTCATATATGTCTGTTATATGTCACGTGTTGTTATATGTCCAACACATGAGTGTACTAAATAACGTGCTGACTCATACAAACCCTCACTTTCCTTCACGACAATTATTAATCCCCTTATCGGACCCGATGTACCAGTAGAGGTATTCCAGATGGGTGCCCCGTTGACTTCCCCTCCTGTCCGACGACAGGGTGTGACGCACCAGAGGTGCTACCGACGGGTACCCGGGACGGTAGTGGTGGGTGAACCGGTTTGTGTTGGTGGACCCCCTCCCCTTCCTCGGTCCCTCGATGTATCAGTAAAGGAGGGACGAAAGTGAAGTTTGTCCCGACAAGAAGATAAATACGAAAGTACATAACATAAAGGCGTGTTCTCAATGAAGTTTTTTTTCCCCAAACAACGACTTTGTAAGACTTCACTGACAATCCTCAAAGAGGGGGTCCCGTCCTAGAAATACACCAGTAAGTAGAGTGTTTATGCATAAGTCACAGACGAGAGAGGTAGGTACGAGGCGTGGGCAGACAAGGTCACGACACGGTAGTCCCTCTGGTTCGGAGATTGGGTCGGAATGTTAACACAAAACCTTCGATTACGAAATGGAGTTTTATCGTTAAATTCTTCACTGTCATACAGTGCATTGGACCTACGTTACAGTCGTCCTGTACTCCCTGTCTCGAACAAGAGTTTCACCTCTACTTCGTGTCGTGTGTGACCCAGAGAGAGTCAAGCACTAGTAGAGACAAGCCCTAAAGGGTACAACACCGAAGAACCGTCGTTTTGAACGGATCACTACTCTTTCCTCTGCATCTCCTGTAGCCCTCTCTGAAACCAGGTCAGGAACCTCATTTGTAGTACAGTGGAGAATTCCAACATCATATGGAACGAATATATCTCTAATAGAGGGGTCGATTGAGTCGAGAGAACTTAATCGTTAGTCGACCTCCCTTCTCTGGGTTTGTGTGAAAGTCTCCGGATTTTAATTACCGGACCCGAAATGTCCGCTCCCGTCCCGGAGCCGTCTTTCCGTCGTCGTCGGCGGGGTTTGTATACGGACAGACGGGTGTAATGAGAAAGGGTAGAGGATTCGACCCAGACGCGTCCGGGGGCCCTCGGGGGTCTAATCCAAGTCGTTTGGTGCACGCTTGTAGAGGTTGACGTTGTCTGCATACCTTTCGTGTTTACATACCTTTCCTACTCAGGTCTAAAGAATGTACTCGACTTCAGAAGAGATCCCTGACTAACCACTCACGTCGATTATTCTACCAAAGTTAAGGTACACCGTGGAAGAGAAGGTTCCGAAAGGACGAGAAGACTGAATTGAATAAAAAAACCACATACGTGCACCCCCCTTTTACAGTTTGTTTATACTTTCCATGACATCTCCATCCGTATGTGGTAAAATGTAAGGATGGTGGTATGGTACATCCTCGTAAGGTCAAAGAGGGGTAAGAACGGTTGTGACCAATGAGAGAATGACTAATACCGGTAGGAGCACGCACACTTCACCATCAATTAACATCAAGACGTAGGAACTATTGGTCACTACAACTCGTAATAAAGTACGTAAACAACCAGTAAACATATAAAAAAGACCTCACAGACAGTCTAAGGAACGTGTAAAATTTTAACCCAATAAATATAAAATAACAACTCAACATTTTTAAGAAATATACAAGACCTATGTTTAATAATCTACATATTAACCTTTCTTAAAGGGGGGTGAGAGACACAACAGAAAAGTTAAAGAACTACGATAGGAAACTTCGTGTCGTCAAAAATTATAACTTCTAGCTACTTCAGTTTAAATACCTAGAAAAAAACCAGTCAACAAGAAAACCTCAGTATAGACTCTTCGGTAACGAATTAGTTTCCAGTGTTTAAAAGAAAGATTCTCAAAGCATCAAAACCGAAATTGTAAAATTCAAAAAGTAGGTAAAACTCAAGTAAAAATATATACCACAAAATCCCTGGGTTGAAGTAAGAAAACATACACTGTTTAGGCTAACAGGGTCGTGATAAAAAACTTTTCTGAGATGAAAAGTGTCACTTACTAGAACCATTAACAAATTTTAACAATTAACAAATTGTTAAATTAACAAATTTACTAATTTGTTCTATTAATAAATTTTAAATTAAAAATATAGTCTATTTAATAACCAAAGTTTCAGTCGAGATACTTTGTTCACATTCTTTATCTTGGAGACATAGACGGGAAA
Source organism: Capra ibex (assembly GCA_006410555.1). Taxonomy (NCBI): domain Eukaryota; kingdom Metazoa; phylum Chordata; class Mammalia; order Artiodactyla; family Bovidae; genus Capra; species Capra ibex. Next base: position 39,472,498 of record SJYO01034137.1, read on the forward strand.
GGAGAGAATAAGGGAGAAAGAAGTATATCGTTTGGAAAAGTAAAAAATTAAAATATCAAATAGGACGAGACTGGGTTAAGACTATTACATCACCAGAATAAAAGTAGGGTGTTGTCTCACTTAAACAAAAGTAAACTTAGACACGAAAAGTCTAACACAAGTCGTGTCGGAATCCGACAAGATCTCCTCTTACGGAACACCCTCTTATGGGAGTACTAAATATTGAGTTTAACGAATCTAAGAACTCATGAGTTTTGAAAGTTCTTCGTACAAAAAGACTCCGGTCAATCTTACTCCTATATAATAGATCGTCTCACTTCCCTGTCCCTTCGGACCGTACGACGTCAGGTACCTCAACGTTCTCAGTCTGTGTTGAATCGCTGACTTGTCGTTGTTATAATGGATCTCTTTTTCCCAACAATTTTGACTATCTTATTTCATACTATTTTAAAGTCCTCGTTTTATTGTAATGTGTCCTTTCCTGACTTCTTTCCACAATTATTCTGTCACGTCCCAGAAGGGACCACCAATTCTTAGGTGGAACGTTACATCCCTTGTCCCCAAACTAGGGACCAGCCCCTTGATTCTAGAGTGTACGACACACCGTTGATTCGGACGGGCGACGTTAATGACTCAGACACACGGTGTTGACCTCAGGCACAGGGTGTCACTTTCTAGGGTGTACTTCGGTGTTTCTAGGACACACGGGATTCTGGGTCGCGTCGGTTTATGTTTATCTCTTTTTTATTCTGTCACCTCGTGCAAAATCTCTCTTAAGTCAAAATTTTGTCAATCTAAACTCCACGTCACAACTATCTCTTCATACAAAGATGGAACACTTTTCGGCGAGTACCTTGTGGGAAAGGACTATTGTAATCATAGTACATTTATTCAAATGTCCCGATGAAAATTGCAAGGTACGTGGACGAGCAGGGAAAAGGAAGAAGGAAGATAGAGAAAGGGGTAGTCAAGGACGACGGAGACAGGGGACGTCTCGGGACCGGGGACCCGGGTGAGGAGACACTCAAGTACGAGCTGTGTATGTCTCACATTCCACGCTAAGCGGTCTTGGACGACTTCGACACCGAGACTTCACTCAGAGAAACGTCCACCTTAGGAGGGTTGTTCGGTTGCGCCTCCACTACTCTCTCTACTGGGCCTTCGACATGTCGGTCATGCTTCTCTTCGACGTCCTCCTCGTCGTCGCCGTGTTACGCCTCTTCCTCCGAGAGGACCACACATACAGGGTGGACGACTACCTTGTTGGTCCCTCACAACCCACGTAATAACAACCACTCGAAATTTACCCTTCCACACATGAGCCTCCACTCAATCACCTGAGACTCTACCCAAATCATACACGGAGAGTGAGGAGAGGGAAGAGGAAGGGAAATGAGTGGAAGGAGGGACGAATTTCCTCGGGAGTTGGAGACCGAGAGTCATGTGGGGAAAGAGGTCGGTCAGACTGGTAAACGGTGTAGGTCCGACTAGGACCGAATCGACGTCGACACGTAAAGGAATGGTGTAGAAGAGGAGGAAGGGACAGGGGTAGGACGAATACCAGGGACTCTCAGAACTTCTACGGTCGTAGAGGTGCTTACTTCAGAAAGGAGGAGTGTGTCGACGTTCACAGGGGACAGGACCGCTTCGGGTAAGAGAGACAAGAGACGACACCTTAAGAGAACAGGGACAATAATCTCGACCCGACACGTAGAGGCTAGAATCCAAGAGATCGTCTCGTAGCTAAGGAACTCCTGTCCCTGAGCTAGACGGAATAGAACACAGGGGTGTCCGAATCATGTACACGACTTATTAACTGACTCAACCACAAACCCTCTCTCTAGACCCGTGAGACGTAAGTTAAGGTGAAGGTCGGGATTAAGGGAAATACAACAACCGTTTATGTCACTATGAAACTCGTAGAACAGTCCTCTATTCATTGTAAACATCCAAGAAAAAAAGAAATTCCCACCACCTTTTTCCGACTTTCTATTGATCCGGGAACGTTACACAGAAAATAAGTAACCAATCTTGGCCTTAGTACCTTAAACTCAAGTACTAAGAGACTCTGAGAAGATCCGAGGGCCCAGTACGGCCCAGTACGAAGATTTCTCTGTTCTACTAAATCGTTCCGGACTCGACAAACTTGGGACTAACCATCACTGACGCACGAGAAGACTCTTCTCACACAAAGAAAACGTCCTTCTTTGGTTATCAAAAGACTTTCGGTAACTTCTTCGGTTATTTTTCTACGTCCGCCGTCTCTAGTCGGAGCTCCTCTTCCTGGTCTCCTAGCCCCTCGACCTGTCCGACTAACTCGCGTACCTCTTCCATTGTGTCGAACCTCGGGCGTCCCGGGAACGGGTCGGAGGGACGTCCCATTGTCGAGGGGAGTCCGGACGGGTTTCCACACTCTTCGGGAGTGGCGTCTAGGGAGAGTAAGGATGTTGAACACTGAACTTTATTGTTTCTGTCTTGATATTTTATTTCATATACCTACATTTCGGTAATAGGAGGTTAATTTTTAGATCTTTTTTTTTCTCTATCGTTTTTCATTTCATATACCTTCAAAGTCGTTCAGGACTCACAAGGATACAACTTTTAAGACTACGAAGATTGTAGTAATGTATGGTTTAATAAATGTCTTTAATTAGAAAATCGTCGGGACGAAACGACCCCGGGAGTCGTACTTGAACCAAAGGGACCGTCCGTCAGTTCGGGATAAAGGTACAATGCAGCTGTAGGGTTCGGTCAACAAAGACCCTGGCCCCAGACTTCCCAACCAATACGCAGTCTCATCCCCTGAAACGAGAGGCACCCACCCCCACCTCGTCCCTCTCCGGACGTCCTCTGTCCTCGAGTCGACCCTATTACTCGGACAGATCTCTCTCTCTTCTTTACTCCACTCTTCACCTCTTTTCTCCTCTCCACCCTCTCGCCTTTCTCTTTTTCGTTCTTTCTACTTCCCCCCTACTGGAAATGGTTCACTGTCGACTGAAGGTTCCCCTCACCACCAACTCATGATCTCGACACCCAAGATCCTTCACCGAGAGATCGACACACTCAAATGTCTTCTCCCCCCTAGTCGACTCTGGTGGGGAACCGTAGGACACTGGGTGTGACCTGTGACCCTTAGGGGTCCGGTTACTACCTCCCTCCCCTTTACTGTCCCCTTCGTCCTAGTTGTCGACCCGAAGGCCGACCAAGACTCTTCTCTCGACTGGATACTACAGACACCGGACCAGGGGCGATGTGAGGAGACTGGTCCTTCCACCCTTATCGGAATTTGTCTCGAAGAGTCGACCGGTCCCCCGAGAAGAAAATGCATTATAGAAAACTCCCCTCCCTGAACTTGTTTATCTCTCAGTCAATGTTAAAGTGGAGATGGGAGACCCTTTCGTCTTAGGATGGAACAGAACTTCTCTTCTAGTCACCGTACCAATCCCGACTGTAGTCATGACCAACATCTACCACCAACATTACTAACCCGTCACTTCCGTAAAAGACCTTACGTCCGTTCGAAAGGGGATGTAGCGGAGCGAGGACGTTGTCGTCTTCCACGACCAATTTCGTGTGAGGGGGGCTCACTGTCCGATAGGACGTCGTTTGTCCTCGGTCCACTCGCCCACCAAGAGTGAGTGTCTGTCTCTCTGATAGGTACAAAATCTTAGTGTGCTTGGATCCCAAACTCAGAACGGAGAAAAAGATCAACGTTCTTCAATGAACTGAGAAGGTTTAAGTCCAAGGAGAAGACATTTTACAACTATTATCATTAAGAATAAAAATCCGGAAAACACTCCTCAGTTGTTCTTTTTAGGTCCGGTGTACAAATCCCGTCACGGACCGTATATATCTCATCCCCGAGTTTTTTACACACCGAGACTAAAAATCCAACACTGAACGTATTTACAGACGGGGACCACAGTTGAAAAAAAAAAAAAAGTCGACCTGGACAGGATATCGAATCAAAGAAACAGAGGAACCCGAAGACCTTTCAACGGTTGTAAAAGGGTGACTACAGGCACACCTCGGACGTACCCCCAAACACCGACCCCCCGATCCCACGATCATTCCGACCGGGAGGGAGGGGCACCAACACACCGTATTTTACAAGGGGTGCAGGAGGACCGAAAAAGAGATCACTAACTCTTAGACAACAGGAACGAGCATTGAAAAGAGTAAATCCGATCGTTTTGCGAACGAAATCCATCGATTCTAATCTACACCGGTAAATGACAAAAAGCGGGAAGTGCCGATTTAGACACTCTCGTCCTTGGTACCGTTTGGAGACAGTGTGCAACACTTGTTGTATGGATGTCTGAAACATAGGACAAGAGTGTATAAAAACCTAAAAAGAGCTCCTGTTTGGTACACGAAAACTTACTGAAGAGACGACATGGGGAATTAAATAACAAAGAGTTGTAACACAGGTTTTGTCGAAAGAAAAAAAGAAGTAGTCAATTTCAGAAAATTCCTCACACAGGATAGTCTCTGGGAAGACGTCTTATCTAGCATGAGATACGGAACTAGAACCACCACCAAGGTGGTCCATTGCACTTATGTCTATACAGTTCCCTAACACGTCACAGGTGAATTCTAAACAACATGGAGTTGAATCCTTTTATAGTTTTAAATTTCATATGACATTCGGTCCGGAACAGGATGAAATACCGTCGAAAAACCCCTCAACCTCCCTTCCGAGTGAACAATTCTTAAGTGGTGACAATAAAGTCCCGAGTACATTTAAAGGTCGGTCACCGTCTTTGGTACCCCTGTCAATCAGACACGTAAGTGACATCTCTAAACTTTCTTCATTGTTTTGGGGTGCTTTTTCAACCAGAGGGAAATAAGACTTATACAGTCACTATTGTATGGGAGGGAAGGTCTCACAACATGACGAAGGGAGAGACTGATAGGGAACAGACGATGACGACTGTCGAAGTCTTCAACACCCTCAAGTTCAAAGTTCCTAAACGAAAAGTATAAACCACCCTCTCTTCAAACCCTAGACATATTGATCAGTCTCGAATAACCCGTCTTAAAGACTCCCATTTCTACTCTGTGTCGGTATGAATTTCTTTCGGGAGTTCGTCTTCTCAGAGGAGAGTTAATCACTCGTCCTAAACTATTTAAAGTAAAATTCCTTTAAACAGTATGATTGTCAACATTACATAAAGACCATGTTAAAACCACCATTAGCTGTGATATGGAAATAATTATAAAAAGTGACACAAGTTTCTTTACAGGTATACGAAAAATGAAAAAATTCCATTTGATTTAAATATGTCTTTACACACGTTTAGAAGAATTATTTATAAATAAATAAACTGACGTAACACGGAATCAACACCGTACACCCTATATCAGGGGACTGGTCCTTAGTTTGGGTCCTGGAGACCTAACCCTTATATCTCACAATCGGTGTGACCTGGTGGTCCCTTTAGGGACATGTTTAGAATGTACGTGTTGAATAACCAAAGGATAACTATGACGTTAGTAAATGATGTCAATCACCGAAATTTTATAGTATCTCAATGGTAGAAATCCGCCAGTCTTCAGGATTTTAGTTCCACACCCGTCCCGACAACCCTCGAGGTCTCCTCTTAGGTAAAGGAGCGGAAACGAGGGAAACTCTCTGATTAATATAAGGAACCGCGTACCGGGGTAGGAGGTCGACGATTTAATCGTAATATCGTGGAGGGTCGGACACAGGTAGAGAACTGAGATTGGGAAGAAGGATATTCCCGGGTTGGTCTATTAAGTCCTATTAGAGGGGTAAAGTAGGGGTAAAGTTCTAATAATTGAATTAGTACAGACGATTCAAGGAAAAAGGTACATTCCGTTGTACAAGTGTTCAAAGTCCTTAATCTTACACCTCCAGTAACGTCGTGTAAATAAGACTAAAAATGTCATACAAAAATGTTCATTTGTGTCGACACATTTGTGATGGGGGTCAATTAAATATCTTATAATGTCTTAAGGTCTGGGAGGACTCCTAAGTCTTTTATTAGTTTTTTAAGCATCATAGTGTCCAACAAGTAAATCTCATAACTAATAGTAATAAATCTTGACATTTAAAAGTATTCTGTAGACTCGGAACCGACTACTTTATGAAAAATTTTCTATTTAGAACTTACCGAATGGGTACAATAAACAGAGATTGTGTATTTATGCAGATATTTATGTGTGATCGTTTAAACTTTAAAACTCTAAACAAACCTGAGGTCACTCACTCACACATTTTCGGGTATCCACAGTGTATCTAAACTTGACTGATCATAACCTCAACGAACGACATGTAAGAAATCGGCCGAACCCCTAGGTAGCCAATTTATAATTACAGACAGACAAAATCCTTGCGGTAGTTGAAGTTGAAGTTGAGGACCTCGTACTTTGTCTTTACAGTCGCCTTTATTGACTAAGATTGTTTCTTTCCATTCTATATGGCAGGAAACAAAATATTAGCTAATTACCACCTGTGTGACACAAACACACCCGAGTGAACCAGGAACGTAAAAGTAAGCAAACCAATAGTGAGTAACGTCTGACTATTGTACATTTTGCGACCTGACCCTCGAAGGTCGGTGTAGAACGTCGGGTCCCCACCAACAATCTTGTCACCTTGTGCAGTTACGGACAGTGATCACGGTTTCAAGACAGATATTTACAAGGAGTATTAGAACTCGAGGTGTCCTACGTGGAACAACTACTCTTTTGAGTTGTCACTGATTATGGTAACGGCACCTTTGTTTAAAATGTTACAGAAACAAAGGTTTGTAAGAAGTCACTTTGGAACGGAACAGGGAACAGATACTCACATATTTCGGGACGTACCCTTTACGTCCTCGTTACTTGACGGATAAGACCTTTGGTCTTCCGTCTCTCAGGTGTGCACCGGGAAATCACTTCCCTTTGCTCCAACCGTACACGACTCGTAAACTCGTTCAATGAATTATACGGACTCTAGGAAACGAAGAGACATTTTATTCTTAAGAAAAAATTTCACCCTACTTAATTTCACTATGATTATCACAGATAGAGTAACCCAATAATAACACTCTCTTGACAACCGACATGACGGACGGTGTTACATACGACTTTTTATGGACAAGAGGAAGGAGAATGCACTGTAGTCTCAAACGTCTCAAGATCCTTAGGAGGGATCAGAAATTCCAACACGATTCCTCCCTGGGTCGTCTCTACCCTTCACCATTCGTCTGATGGTCTGGGAAACAGGCTCAAGATCAAATCACCGGGGTTTCTTTCTCAGGTAAACGACCCAAGGAACCCAAATAAACTTGGTTCATCAGACTCCTATTAGACACGACCCAAAAAAAAAAAAATTTGTACTTTATAAAAGACTCCACCAGATAAGACAGAACTACGTCCTTCCCACAAAGTCGTATAAAGGGTAAAAGAGTTTTATTTACCACACCTTGTTGACATTAAGGACGAAAGGGTCATGAGACGGTGAACTAAAGTCTATACAACACAACGATCTGAGAAGAGACAAAAGGATTAACATCGTTAATGACCTACAAGGTTACAACAAAATTGGGGGTTTCTTTGTCAGAGAGTATAGACAGACATTCACCACGTTTTTTTTTTTAAGAGAGAGTCGAGAACCCTCCATTTCACTGACAGAAATGTGTCCCACTTTCAACGTTCACCCTTAAACTTTTTCCCAGGACACAAGGAAGAAGTCGCCCCCACCAACCAGTCACCAATTATTTGATCCTATGTATGTTTCATCCTTCTCACGTAGAACAAGACCCGCCACAAAGAAAACTCGCCACTGAAGCCATTGAAGTACACGACCACAACGACGCAACCAGTTCCCAAGTGACCGAGACAGAAGATAGACACAATCCATAGTCGTCGACCTCCTCCGCAGTCGGTCGGAGGCCCTCGCCTAGGCTGTGGATCTACTGTACCACGTAACGGTCGTCTTCTTTCAGTTCGTCTACCAACTCCTCCATTCAGGAACACTTCCCAGTACCCGCACTCTAACGAAGGACACCACCCCTGAGAAGTCGGGGTCTCTGTCTATACTGAGAGTCGAGACAGAAAGATCAAGTGTCACTTGATCGAGTCCGGTGACGACAGAACCGGGTTTCCTCTTCGCGGAGTATACAGGGGAAACTTGATCACTACTAGGGAGATTTTCTCCCGAGAGAGGTCTAGTTTTCCAATGTCAATTCTTTCGACCCTCCGTGTAAAGTATTTAAGTGGGGGGATACGTCCACCCACGGAAGTCGAGTCCCTGGTTTCCCAGGAAAAAGAGAATTTGACATATCATACTTTGGTTCCATGTACGAATGATTAACAACCTGTATCAAATGATAGGACAAAAAGATTTACTTTTTTGTCCATTCAACTTGTAAATATAAAGAGATCCTCCTTTTTTTTAAAAGAAAATTCAACACAATATCATTGGACAGAGAGAGAACAACATACGAGGTATCCTCTTTTAGGTACGACACATGTTGTATAATAGAAAGAGAATAAGTTAATTTTTTTAGTCTTTGTTCTCGTCAATCATGATTGTTCCAATATTCCTAAGGGATCCCTGAGTAAGAGATTGAACGTTTCTTTTCCAAAGCAAAATTAATTTGTAAACCAGCCGTCGTCTTTTTGACTTTTTTCGTAATACACACGAATATAATTCGTGTTGAGACTTTTCAATGAACAATTACGTAATAATTTTACTTTTCATAGATGATTATTAAATGTGTATACTATCTAATTTGTATAGAGAAAAAAATTTAATTAGAGATTTTACAACCTCGATACTCACCCCGATTTCAGTCCCTTAACACTCCTACCCCTCCCTGTGGAAAAAGTTAACACACATCCTATTTGTGTGTAATCTATTTTAGAAGTGGGTTTACTCTTTGGGTGATTGTGTCACACTAACCGGGCTCACCTCATCTTATCCTCTTCCCCCTCGTCCGCGAGTTTACTCCTTTAGGACTACGTCAAAGCACCAGGGAACCGGGGCGACCCGTCCTCGTGACGGTCGTCTTCACTACCCGTCCGGAACGGGACCTAGTCGTGACCCATCTACAGTCCCCACAAAGGCTTCCTTTTCGTAGTGAAACAGTGTCAATCGTAGAGTCCTTGGCACCGTCAGACGAAGACTGAGGTGTGAGTGCCACAGACGACGGCCGACGGGGAGTAAAGGGGTTCCCCGAGGAACCGACACCGTATGACGTCAAGAGGGCGGAGTGGTGTCCCATGACAGACGTAACAAAGGGACAGATTATAATCTCTTACCACTTGTTTTGGAGTACACGTAACCGAAGACTAAGTCAAAAGAAGACATTCCCAAATTACTAACCAGAAAAAATTTTTTTATTAGATGAATTAAAAACCGACGTGACCCAGACGTAACGAGCCCCGAAGACACCCCGAAGAGATCAATGCCGCCCGTCCCCGATGTGAGACCAACGTCGCACTCCCGAAGAGTAACACTACCGAAGAGAACACCTCGAACCCGAGACCCCACGCACCCGAAGTCATTAACACCGTACTCCCGAATCATCACGCTAAGGACCCGACATCTCGTGTCCGAGTCATCAACACCGTGTGTCCGAATCAACGGGACTCTAGAAGGGGTCGGTCCCCAACTTGGACACAGAAGACGTAACCGTCCACATAAGAAGTGGCGACTTGTGACCTTCGGGACTAACCAGAAAAATTTTTATGTAAAAGTTCAAATCTTAAGATTCAATGAAGACCTTAGATTATTTGTATGGCTAAACTTTCGTCATCCCCTTATTAATCCTGAAGGGTCCACCACGATCACCATTTCCTGGATGGACGGTTACGTCCCTCTACATTCTCTACCCCCAAGCCAGGGACCCAGACCTTCTAGAGGACCTCCTCCCGTACCGTTGGGTGAGGTCATAAGAGTGGACCTTTTAGGGTACCTGTCTCCTCGGATCGTCCGACGTCAAGTATCCCAACGTTTCTTTGTGTTGACTTTACTGAATCGTGTCGTGTCCCCTCATAAATATATACGTTTATTCCTTCGTAGATTTCTAGTGACAGGTATAGAACGAAAGCACAGAGACTACATTATAGAGGGTTTATATCGATAAGATTCACGGTTACTACAGACTTTCTGGTTGGTAACTTCACTTTAGCGTCCGACTTTAAAGTCTCCGGTCGACCCCGGTCGACCCAAAGTTGTCAATCCACCTCTGTCTCTTCCTCTCGAAATTAAGATATAAATTTGATTTTTAATGAAGATAGTCCATTATTCTTAATTCGATAAACAGGACATGCGGTACAATTGAGTATGTTGTCCTCCTACCAAATTTGAGAGTTAGTGACATCGGTTAAGATTGAAAAAAATCTTCAATCTTTGTACCTTTTCCCTGCTTACTCGTGTGATTCTTCAGGTCCTACTCCAACCCTTCATAATCTTGGGATCTTGAGACCATTAGGCCCCTTACCGACTTCCTGAACCTGTCCTCTACCGGTGCCCCTCTGCACTCTTCCCCCAAGTGTAGAATCCTTTTGACAGTACCTCTTCTCCATTATATAAAAGCAAACATAACGTTACGTCTCCGTCTAACCTCGGTGACCCACCGTGAACGTTTCTCCGTGTAAAGTCGAAAGACAAGTTGTATTTCCTTTGTAAACATCATGACCGACGGGACTTTCCGTAAATCGGGAATTAGTCCATACGTAAATACTCCTCTCTTCTTCTGTGCTATCTTTGATATATTTCCTAAGAGATAACAAATGATCCGCCACGACAACCATCCTAGAGTCGGAAAAGTGACGAAACGTATTACTTACTTTAGTCGTTTCTATAAGATTTAAACCTGGTTTCAAACTTTTTAGATCCACCGACTTAATCAGTACACCTGAGGAGTTGAGACCGAACTCTTCTCTTCACGAAAGACACTTGAGGTCGGTGGGTCTGTACCTCCGTTTAAACTGACCTTCTATCTCCGTTGGAAATGTACAGTGGTCACAATCCCTGTCCAAAGGGAGAGAAGGTACTTCAGACCTTCGGACAGGGACACTGCCGAAGTATGAGTTGTCCCCGTCCTAAGGTCAGGGGTAGGTAGCAACGACAGTAGACTCAGTACTACAGACACTTCTTTAAACCAAATAATTTTACTATGCGAGGAAGAAGAGTTTTGTAGATCCATAATAATGACTCCAAGAAACTTAGGACTGTACAATTCGTCATATAAGTGAAGGTGAGGTCACCTCACATTAAAGAATTTTTATATGATTTATTTTTGATTGGTTAGAACCATAACGGTAGGAATCGAGTTATTACTAAAAAGTAACATACCCTGTCATGTGAAGGTGTCCCTAAACACGTACATCTTCCCCCGGGAAAACTTTACTTCCTAATTATATATAGAATAGCCCAGTTCAAGTGACTCTTTTCTATGTCTCATAGAACACACTTCACACTCTCGTCTATGGGGGTGAATCGATCTAGAAACATGAGTTAATTCAGAGGAAAACACGACAAATAGTCCCTAACCAGTAGAGGGAGGGTGGTGACCAAGAAAACTGATCAAGACCTAGACTGTTTATCTGTACGTGTGTGCGGGTTTTTACGGGGAAAATCTGAAAGTTCTCAAAAGGTCTTTTATGTCTCCGTGACTTTTTTTATTGTCAGTACTTCTTTGAGTGAGTAGGTAGGTAAATGGTCTAGGGACGGACGTGAAAGAGAAACGACCCCGACCCGTGGTCAACCCCCACCCTGTCTATCACCGAGACGGGAGGACCTAGAATGATAGACCACAATCGACTCAAGGTCAGTAGGAACGAAGAACCCGAAGTCAGAAGCCAACGGTTCGACAGAACCCAGACCCAGAAAACAGAGTTTAGTCCATCTCAAGAAATCGAACGACGATTTCCTGTGTCCTCTAGTCCCTACTCGTGTGCCGACGTTCTTTGGATGTCGGGTTCGTCACTTGTGGACTGTATGGAAATTTATAGAAGTCAGTTGTCCCCCAACTGCGGAGGAAGGGACGAGAGTAGTTCCGGGTCAGAGGACGGTTAGTTTCGTCGAAAGACGGGTCCCCTTTTAATAGACCTCCTTTCGTTAATTTTTAAATTAAGAGAGCCAAGATTCTTAAAAGGGCAAATTTACCTAGGTAGTAAACAATCGTGTGTTAAATAAAATTTTAAGAAAACACCACACCGCACGACTTTACATGTCACGTTTTGTGCAAAAGTGGTTCATGGGACACAAATCTTCTAAGTCTATTAATCGGTGGACCCCCTTCCCCTTTCCTCGGCTCCGGTACTCGGGTGTTGGGATTGGGCGAGTTAACGGGACAAAGGTCTAGTACAGGGTGCTCGAGAAGAGGTCTAAATCAGAGGCCGACAAACCTTCTATTGTTTTACCATCGGACGAGGCCCAACCTTCATCAACGAAAGTAACAAGCACCAATCTTCTTGTGAACATGAGAGAGACGACCCTTCTCCACCACACATACACACTACTCGCCTACTTGTTTTGTGCTTCCTGTACGATAACTTTCCTTTTACGCTACTGCATCCCGAGAATAACCACCTTTGTGGGCGTAAGACATTGGAGTCGAAGATACCGGACTGTGATGTCTCAGTTCTCTTGAGGTTCTGGGTGTCTCATAAAGATCGTTGTACCCAAGGATCTGTAGTTTCTTCCTTGACACCACTTTCTATCATGATTTTATATTAAATTTTCACGGTCCACCTCCGACCAGGATTCTAGAACCTCTAACTTCGGAATAAATACCTTTTCGATAGTTCCTGTGGACGGTTCCTCTACCCTTCGTCGGAGCTTCTTGAGGTCACGAGGCCCTCCTTCACGAGGGGTGGACTAGTGTGGGGTCCTTTATGTCTTCGTCGGTTCACAGAGACAGCGAACTAATATAAACATACACCCTTCACCGGGACTCCTACAGAACGACTTAGTTCTATGTTGTGATCAGTTGAATCGTGAGAGGAACAAATTCATGTAAACCAAACGAAGGTAGTGGTACTTATGTGTCGAGTTGAGTGAAGTACTTTTCTTCATGTAGACTACTTTTCTCTTTACATAAACCGACTTTACAGGTATTACAGAATGCCCTTTTGGACTTGTTTGAAAAACTGAGTGGGTTATATAACTGCACTTTATAGGAAGTACGTACGATATAAAAATATCTCCGGAACTCTGTCGGTGTCCGGGACCATAGAGTTGATTTGTCACAACGACTCTTAACATCATCGTCGTCGCCATTATTATCAGTCACCCACCATAATCGGATCATAACCTCACCCAAGTAGTTCCCCCACCCACAGTAAATCTGCAACCCATCAAAAAAGGTGAGGTAGGTGAAGAGACACCGGTTCACCCGTCCAGCAACCGAAACCAGGAGGCAAATCTACAAAGACACGTCGTCTTTCCCTCGTGTACCTATTGAAGCGTGAACTCATCACTTGACCATTACATCAAAATGAGAGGCGGTCACAACACAAACTTACGTCTAGGGATCTATGAGACGACCCAAAGGGTTGCAGGTGGTCCCTCGAACCTCAACCTAGACTCTTAACGAGTAGATCTAGTGACATGGTATCCCTGGATGTAACAAAGATCTCTAAGGTAATGACGGGAGCACAAAAAGTTTCAGGCACCACCTTTTCAATAATTGTAAACAAGATCACCTCATCTGAACGATGAGTCGAAGTTTTTCACTTTATTATAGTTTGGTCCCTTACATTACTGAAGACCTCTTTCACCCCGTGGGTACACCCGGAGGTAGGATCCTGACACACGAGAACGGGACGGGACCCTCAAGGAAGAGAGAAAACCCGGGACCCATCACAGGACCCCGGTCCACTCGGAAGACAACACCCCGTCTCTCACTCACTCCCCGACTCTGGCAGACACTCTGGGACTCTCACGGAGGCTTTAAAACGGAATTGATCTACTGGGTTCGTGGAGGCGGAACCGGACTACGACCGAGGACCCGACTAACCCCTGGAGGAATCTAGACCCAGGGGACGGAAAGTCCTGGAGGGGGGTAGGCGAGGAGGAACGNGAGGTAGGATCCTGACACACGAGAACGGGACGGGACCCTCAAGGAAGAGAGAAAACCCGGGACCCATCACAGGACCCCGGTCCACTCGGAAGACAACACCCCGTCTCTCACTCACTCCCCGACTCTGGCAGACACTCTGGGACTCTCACGGAGGCTTTAAAACGGAATTGATCTACTAGGTTCGTGGAGGCGGAACCGGACTACGACCGAGGACCCGACTAACCCCTGGAGGAATCTAGACCCAGGGGACGGAAAGTCCTGGAGGGGGGTAGACGAGGAGGAACGGAAACGGGTACACGGAGTCAAATGGCGAGGACGGTCCTGTCGCTATACCACACTTGAACTGAATGATGTAGTTTGTACTCAATCCACGAGTTTGGGACGGGGGGGCGGGGGTGAGTGTGATGGTGGGGTAAGGGTTGGGAATTAACCTAGGATTCGGAACTTGAGAAAAAATTCCGATATGAAAACAGGATCCCGACGAGTGTGAGGATGGGGTTCCTCTATGATGAGTATTCGACTCCGGCTTAAATGTCATTAACTTTTACAATGTCAAAAGTTAAGACCACAAATTGTGACATAATCAGTGAAGAACTAAATTTTTAGAATCTACGAACTACATTTTACACTTCCAAAATCTTCCACAGTCTTTCGAGTGTGTCTACATTTGGAAAAAAGATACGTAATAACTTTATAACGTCCAAGTACCATAACGACCATGACCAATTACATAAGTGCTAAGCTTGACAGGAAAGTTCCCTCTTCCAGAAAAGAAACATTTACAGTAACTTGGGTGAAAGACAAACAACTTTAGTAAAGACTAACCGAGTCTATATAAAGAGTCTCTGAACCTTCGAGTGTAAGACAGGCACCGTCAGGGACACTGACACGAAGAGTAGACTCTTTGAGAGTCTCTCACCCACAAGTAGCACAACGTACCGACACGTAGATCTGGAGGGTACGGTGCAATTAAGAGAGACCCGCCATAATAATCGTGGTAAAAAATCATGTCCCTTGACTTCGAATCAGAATTTTTTTATTCAACGGTCGTCGGAGAGGCGTCCACTGCTACCACGATCCGGGTGTGGGTCTAAAAACTGAGGTTTCGATCGGAGCAAGAAACGAATAAAAAAAATCGTCAACCTTTTTTAATATTAAAAACAAAACAAACCGGAGTGACGTGTCGTACACCCCAGAATCGAGGGATTGGTCCCTAACTTGGACACGGTGGACGTAACCTTTGCGCCTCGGGATTGGTGACCGGGTGGTCCCTTCCGTGACCTTTTTTAATTTATACCTCTTATTATTTTTATTTTGGATACATGAGAGAAGACCTTCACTTTCTATAATTGTAAAACCGTATAAAACGTAAAAAAAAGGATTTATTTCTTGAAATTTCTTCAAGAGTAAAATGAGGAGGGTAAAGTTTAGAAACAGGAAGAATGGGAGGTGGGGTAGGACGGGGTTCCGAAGGAAGTCTCCGTTGACCGGAGATAGGCCTGGTACAAAGAGACGAAAATGATGTGTGTGTATACAAATAACAGTTATATATCGAATCAAAGACCCAAATTTTTCCATACGTCCCTCAAAGGACCACGGAATCACCAATCCTAAACAACGAAAGTAGTGTCCCCGGACCCAGATTGGGGACCAGTCCCTTGGTAGGGTGTACGACACAACACACCTGTTTTATGTTTATTTATTATTTTGACACACATTTTAAAATATATATCACAGATTTATTTAAAATAACATAAATAAAACTTTGAATAAGAAAAGGGGTTAAAACAAAAACCACAACAAGGTATATGATCTAGAATTAATAAGTAAAACTACCGAGAGATTATAAGGTGATAGACTTATATAAGATTACATAGGAGAACTATCTGTAAATCGAACAAAAGTTAAAAAATAAGAAAACGTTCGTTATGACATGTACACAGATACGAATAGCTCCCTTATTTGAATCTCCTCCTTAACGGTCCATGACCCCAACCGTGTCAGAGTGGACACAGGGAGAGGTTTCACACGTATCTGCAGATGGACAGTACATATTCCCGTCTAAAGGGGTGTAGGAGTGGTGGAGAATCTGATATTAAAATCGGTCAACACTTTATTATAAAGAAACCGAATCAAAATTAAACGTAGTCGGACCATTGACGAGTAATGTTGATCTCTTTAACTGGGATTTGAAGAGTCGTCAGTTCGAGGGTAAGAATATTTAACCAACAAGTGTAGAAAACAAGTAAAAAGACAAACCACCAAAAAGAAAAAAAGGACGACTAAACATCCTTAAGACATATGACGGTTATAATCAACAAATACTTTGATTAACGTACGATAATAGAAAAGGGTCAAGTACCAAAAACCAACAAATACCCCAAAGCATATTACATGTGTAAATTTTTTAAAACAATATTTTAATAGTCAGAAAAACACGACACAACACACAGAGTAAACAGTATTCAAAATCTCAACACGAAAAGTAAAAATCCAGACATTAGTGGTGGGCGGAGGGGGAGGGGCGGGGTGCAAGAACGGGTAGCAGGAAGGAATGACCAAAAGAGGTATTGCGAAATAGTAGAACACGATATAGGATGTGCATGGACAAAACGAACAAATACATAACAGAGAAAGAGAGGTGACCTTACATTCGAGAGACTCCCGTCACCCAAAACAGACAAAGTAAGTACAGACATAGGGGTTGTGAACCTTATCAGTGACCGTATATTGTTCACGAGTTATTTAAAATAACTTGTTTATTTCTCATTAGACATACCTTAAATAAAAACACATATATCATACTTATCTTTAAAGTGGAAAATAAGGGAGTACCTTCCGAACAAAGAGATTGTGGTAAGTAACTTATCAGGTAGGAAGGTGGTGACTGAAAAAAGTAAGTCGGAAATAGTTCGACTTCATTAAAGGAAGCGCGGTGACAGAAATATATAAGGGTAAGGGGACGGAGACACGACTTCAAACGTCCTTTCAGTCGGGAGATGTATGTGGTCACCCTCACTCCCACTGTTTCTCGATCCGGGACAAATACCTCTCGCGAAAAGACTACCCAGTCGATCATTTGTAAATTCTTCGTGGAAAATACTCGGTTTACGTTTCTGTCTGGACTCAGGAGTTTCGGGAGTTTCCTAAAAGACCAACTGTAATTTCGACAATATTGAGTTCCGTCTTATATTCCCAACTCGTCCGTTACTCGACACACGACTCCTGTATCTTTGACCTCTTGTGTCACCAATTCAAACATTCACAGTTCATTTAATTTAGACAGAAACGTACGACGGAGACGAAGAGTGACCGGAAATATAGAACTCGTTAAATGAATAGAAGAGGGTGTAAAGTAAAGGAATAGTTTTTTACACTGACTACTATTATTATGGACGAAGTCTCCAACAACTACCTTTCTTACATGTGATTCCCGCATCCAGTCACGGACGTTTATGAGTGATTAAGATCACACGTACCTCTTTGAAATCCCTCCTCCACTATAAACTGACCCAGAACGTCGTACCCAATCTAAAAAGATCCGTCCCTAACTCATCCACCTTTTCCTGCACGGTCTGATCTGTATCTTAGTTAATTTTCGTGTTTGTACTTCCGGTCTTTCATGTCCCACTCAAGTCACTCGTTATAGGGTCAAACTCTACTGTTGACATTACTACCGTCCCTCATTACTACTTCTCTGACCTTTACATCCAACTCGGATTGACACCACCTAATCCTCGTTGTTGGTCTCTTTTGCAGGAAATAAAGAGTCGAGGACTAAGGAGCTACCGAGGGGTGACGGTTACGGAGACCGTCCCCAAAGAACTTCTTAGTCTCTCCTCTCCCCGTTCTTCCCGTCGAGTCTCCGAAGGACCTCTCAGGACCAGTCACGTCCACTTCCAGGTACAAGGTCCCGTAGACTTGTAATCCTTGTACACAAAGACACTACACGTGGACGCACACATACACACACACAAATTAACTTCGGAGGAAATAAAAAACAAAACAAAACAGAATCTTAACTGTGTTAATTATTTATTTATAAAAAATTTTTTCTAAAATAACCTTATATCAACTAACTGTTACTATACAATCAAAGTCCACATGTCGTTTCACTTAGTCAATATGTATATAGGGGAGAAAAATTCTAAGAAAAGGGTACATCCAGTAATGTCTCATAACTCATCTCAAGAGACACGATATGTAATGCAGGAATAATTAATAGATATAACATATATCATCACGTGCAGATAGTTATCCTTGGAAAAAAATTTGATGAAAAAAAAAAATCGTAGTCGAAACACAGTCCACACCTCGACCCACGAAGACATATGTCCGGATGGAGTCTCTATGACTTCCAACCCGAGGTCTGGTGACATTATTTCGTTGATAATATCATTTCACTTGGTGTACTTGAAAAACCAAAGGGTCACGTATATTTTCAATACAAATATGACATCACATAATTCACATGTTATCGTAATACGTATTCTTTTACATGTCTGGAATTAATTTTTATGAAATAACGATTTTTGACCAGTGATTGGCAGTAGACCCCGAAAGGACCACCGAGTTACCATTTCTTGGACAGACGGTTACGTCTTCTACACCCAAGGTAAGGACTCAACCCTTCTAGGGGACCTCTTCCTTTATCGTTGGTGAGGTAATAAGAACGACCTCTTAGGGGTACCTGTCTCCTCGGACCGCCCGTTGTCAGGTACCCCAGAGTTTCTCGGTCCGTACTGATTCGCCGACTTGTTGTTGTCTTCGTAGCACACTTGGAAGGCACTCAGTATTAGAAAAACGACGGTACCTCCTAATTTTTATAACACTCTTAGTAGTCTTACACCGTGTCTCTATGTCCACTCGTTTACGACAACCTTTTTACCACGGCTGTCTGAACGAGTTACGTCCCAACGGTGTTTGGAAGTTAAACACTCGTTACGCCATACGTATTTCGTGGTATTTCGTTTCACGTCATTTTGCCCAACACGGACATGTGGGCGACTAACAAATCGGACTTTGTAAAGAGAGGGACCTATAAGGACAAGCCACACACCAGAAAACAGGGACTATGACACAGGTAGGTCCCTTCGAATCTCCTGGGAGGAAGGACGAAAGGGTGGAGTGGAAGGAGATTTCAGTGTCTCCTCTTTTCTCGTCGGAATTCTGTATCCCGGGGTCGTTTGGCAACCATTTTCTTCCAGAACGGACGGACACAAGAAGGGACGGACCGGATTAAACGTCCGTCGTGACGGCTCTATCCGACAGTAGTGTCCCTCCTGTCTCCGGTGGGAGACCTGGAGTCCGACCACACTTGTCTTCTCGGGTCCGGAACAGTAGTCTCTCTGCACCCAAATCCAGAGTCGGGACGGTCGTAGTTCGAGAACCCACTGGTTGACAGGACCAAACGGACGTTTACTCTTCCAAGGACTGTGTACTCTGATTTTAGATCCTTCAAGGTCTGGTCGACCCTGTCCGACCAGGGGAGAATCAGGACTACAGACTTGGAAAGGGAGTGGGGTAGCCGTCTACCGACCACGTAAGACAGAGACCCATCCTCCCCTTGGTTTGTAGTGAACGGACGAGGGGACAACACGCTTGAGTACGTGAAGAAAGAGGTGCACGACCAAGGGACGTTCACCTCTGGTGCAGAGGGACCGAGTGCCGACACGAGGACCTTGGATCGTGACCCAGTGCCGACTACAACTCCTCACTCACTTGTCACTTTGAAATCCTTGGGGTCAAGGAAGCAGATACCCCTATTACTGAGACTTCCAACAAAGACTCTTATTACTCGATTCGGTAGTTTTCGGGACTACGGGTCATACGAGAAAAGAAGGAACGGTCACTTACGGGTGTCTAACCCTACGGTCAAATAGGTAGGAAGTGACTACAAACATATCAGGTCAATACTCACCCATGGGTCCTCTAAGTCCCCCGACCAAGAGGAAGTCATCTTCACCCCACTAGACATTATATTCTATCTTTAGTTTGGTTTAATCTAATGAAATGGTGTCTTCGGTCAAAGTTGACTAGGAAATCTTATCATATCAAGATACTAATATATAATGAAGTTTGAATTATCTTTTTTTAACTAATTTTACACACGGGACAAGTATAGACCGGACCGACTTACGGTGTTCTGTGTAATTAACTTTTACTTAAAGAGGTTTGGGTTAGTTTGTAGTACTTCTACTTTTTACATGGAAAAAGGGAGGCAAGGAAGTAACTAAAAAGTAAAAGGGGTGAGTCTCGAAGTAAATCGTTAAAAAGTCAAAGGAAAACAACACCGGAATTGAGTAGGGAGGCGAGGGGGGTTTTACTCTATTACATGGTAAAAGGAACAGGAAAAATTTGACAGGAAAGTACGACGTAATCACGTCCCGTCTCGGAGCAGAACAGTATCCGGGGACACAACATAGTAAAAAATTCTTTTCTTCCATTGGAATAAAAATTTAAGAAAGACACCACCAAAAATGATTTCCCTTACGGGAAATTTTTTATATATTGATACTTTAATGTGACAATGTCGTGAATATTTTATCTTTTTCTCTTTGATATCGTTTTTTTTTTTTTGGAAAAGTCTCCTTCTCATAATCTATAGTTAACAAGAGTCAAAAGTACCACTCCACAAACCCGTAGTCCGTGCTAAGGATAAAACAACTCTCTTTACCTCTTTTGATAAACGGTCTAGTGTCGTACAACTCGACTTTTGATCCGACCCAATCCTGTTCTCCCTCGTTCCCCTTCACTATTTTTGGGGTCCACTCAAGATCTTTTTCGGACAGGACACGGTCGACATTGGGTCAGTCAGGTGACCCAGAGACCCATTGACCCCCAAGTTACACCCATTGTTATTATCCCTAGTAATCAGATAAAAAGACAGTTTAAAAGTTTATTAACTCGTCGTACGTAAAGGGTACTTTTCAGCTCTTTCTGAGTATAAGTTCATAGGATAACGAAGAGAAACTGAATCCTAAGTCTTGAGGCTAAGAGAGTAAAACTAATCTCCGAAACTAACCGTCCATAGGTAAAAACCATATAAAAGTTACCCTTTTACTGAAGAAAGAAATGGTTCCACCAAATTTCATCTTTCAGAAAAATAAATAAACAAAATATTGAACGAAATAAAAATCGTAGAAAGTACAGTTTAATCCCAAGATATGGTAAGTAGAATTACCGAAATACTCAGGTAATCTTTCTCATTGTCTTTCTCCATGACCACTATCTCCAAACCTTTGAAAAATAATTACACAACTCAAAGTACTATTCGTGTGTGTGTTTATGGTTGGTAGTGTGACTAAAACTCATTTTCACGAACCAAATGAAAGGAACCGATAAGAATTTTAATCTTACTTTTGTTTTGTTTAAAGTCTCTTTTATTTGTTATTATAGTATTTGTCAAACCTAATTTTTTTAGATTAAAGGAATGAGAATGTTCTAAAATTTCAAATTAAGTGGCACTGTCAGTCAAAATTACATGAAAGATGTAGTACGGGGCAAAGTCACATAGAAGACAAAATAATTTCCGTAAACGTCTATATACATATAATAGTAAAAGGTCGACCATTCTCTTTTGTGGGATTTCGTATTAGAGAATTTCTTTTTCATAGTTCACGATAGATCATAAATCATGAATAAACGACGAGATAAAGAATATAAGTAAGTAAAGAGAGGTGTAGTGGTTGGAGGCATGACTCAATATAAAGTACTCAGAACGTGTCAGCCCATGATAAGTGTAGGAAAATTAATATCCGATATAGTGTAAGACTGTAGATTGTGCTTTACTGGGCACAGAAAGCACAGACAGTGGTTACACTTTTTTAAGGTCCTTCGGCTGTTCGGAACGTTGGAGGACCCCAACAACACTTAGGTATTCTCCTGGAATGACTCAAAAACATATTAAAGTAAAATCATACCAACTGTATGTTCCAGGAAAAACTTTCTTTAACCCTCCCTAGGAAAGTGATATCCTTAGACAAAGGTTTCGTCAAATATTTTTACACACCTACCTATCGTCACTAAAGTGGAGGATTCTCCTGACGAGAAAGTATATTCTATTAGCTATGTGATTTGTAGACAAGGCGCACCCGAACGACAGACCACGTTCCCCTTCTAGATTTGTCTGGTACCATCACCGTCACTACCAAGGACGCTCCCCAAACGAGCTTCCCGACTTTACTTGTCTCTGTCTACACTTCCGTCGGACCTCCTGAACCGTTCTCGATCGGACCGTTCACTGACACCTCATGGGGACGGTCGTCTAAAGGACCACCTCTTCCCGTACCTCCCACCCTCCGGTACGGACCACTTCCACGGTCAACCCCTTCTCCAGGGTGACACAAGTGTCGTGTGAGTCTCCTACCTCACCGAAGAAGCATCCCAAGCAACACCCGGTTTCTACCGTACTTTCCTTTGACCCCGCTATTTCACCCTGGTGTCGTCTTCGTAGAGAACAGGTGTGATCCCTTGACCTTGTAATCTGGTGAACCCTCCCAACAAGACAAAACAATGACAAAAGAAAATAACTTCACATCAAATAAATGTTACAACACAATCTCAGTCCACATGCCGTTTCACTAAACCAATATATATTGGTTAAGAAAAGATAATATCCAATAATGTTCTACAACTCCTATCAAGGACACGATATGTCATCCAGGAACAACCAATAGACAAAATATATATCATCACACATACACACTTAGGGTTTGAGGATTAAACAGGGAGGGGGAATCTTCGAACCCTCCCAAAAACTCATTCTCTGGTAGAGACTTCATCTCGGATCTTCACCTGAACCAGGTCCACTGAGGCCACACACCGATATCAACTTTCCCTAACGAACCGAGGTCGGTAGATAGGTCCATTGAGTTAACACCGATTTCTTCTTTTCGACAATGGCAAAATCTTTGCTCTACTGAGGGATTTGGGCGGAATTTATAGTTTGACCGGACAAGGACGTACTAGTCAATCCGATGTTCTGTATATAAGTCAAACTTAATGTTTTTAATTTTTTTTTGAACGATTACTTCTGTTTTAATCTGCAGTCAAGTCACTCAATCGTAGTTCATTTTCCAAGATCTAAAATGGTTCTACCCAAAACCAAGATCTAAAATGGTTCTACCCAAAGAGGGGAAACAAGACATTCTCCCAAATGACAAACTAAAAAATCTAATTAATTAACTAAAGACCGACACAGTCCAGAATCAGCTCCATGAGTCCTAGAAGTGACACCATACCCTCGAAGAGAGATCAACACCGAACACCCTAGAGATCAACTCCGTGGACCCGACTCATCGACACTGGATACCCGAATCAACGAAACACCGTACACCCAGAATCAAGGGGTTGGTCCCTAACTTGGGTAGAAGGAACATAACCTTCCACCTAAGAAGTGGACCTAATAGTCCCTTCAGGGGGACGACAAACTATAAATTTAAATTGATGTTCTACCGTAAGAACCCATTCATTCTATCTTCGTGAATAAAAGGTCTGAAGTAGATTAAAGAACAAAGAATTACCAAACTGAGCTCGGACCATTGAACCCAGTAAATGGTGGTGGACCACTGTCGATCTAAATTTACGTCGAAACACTTCATGTATTTGGAGAATTACCAGTTTAAATGTTTGACTATGCTCAGTTCTTCACTCTCGTTTACACGGTTCACCTAAAGTGAACGTATGACGGACGTACCAAGGGACCTAAAACCCTACGGGGGTTAAGACCCCCCACGAAACCTCCAATACATAAATCGTGCAGACAGAACCAAGGAGACCAGGAGGGTCTCAGAGAAGGTTTGTTGAAACAAAGACTTCAGATGTCCCACCTAACAAATCTCTATTACCTACCTGTCTAAGAAACTAAGTAAGTAAGTTACAGACTCTTATACTTCGACTAGTTCCGGAAATGAGAGTTCTTCGACTGTCAGATCCCTCCCTCTTTATGGTCATTATTGTATCATCATCGACTAAAAACTCTCAAATACAATGATATCCTCATTCTATATCCTCTGTTATATAGTTCTGAGAAACTTCAACCGTCAGTCTTTATTGTCGCAAAAAGTGTGTCTTCACACTAAATCTACTACCTTTTCTTGGTTTCCGAACCCTCAGTATACAATCGATCTTATTATCGTTTGGGTCTATGTACACCCGTACGCACGAATCAACGAGTCAGTACAGGTTGAGAAACGTTGGGTGACCTGATATCGGGCCGTCCGAGGAGATAGGTACCCTAAAAAGTCCGTTCTTATGACCTCACCCAACGGTAAAGGAAGAGACCCCCTAGAAGGACTGGGTCCCTCCCTTGGACACAGAGGACACAGAGAACGTAACACCCGTCTAAGAAATGGGTGACTCGGTAGCCCCTTCAGGGTAGGTCTGTGTACTCTCAGACGAATAAAATCTTTGACCTACTGAATGAACCCTCTTCCGTACCCCACACGAAGTCCTCGTCTGTAGACATCCCCTTATTGAACTTTAATCTTCAACCGTGTGGAACATCCCGTACTCCCGGACGGTACGTGAGGGACGGTCGGATTCGTAGGAAACAGGGATCAAACTTGTGCAGTTGAGACTGGTGTCTTATGTGACATGTCCTACGAAGATACTCTTTACGAGTTCCTACTTTTGTTTACTCACACGTGTTGAAAGTAAAAATCACGTTCTCGTGTTAACGAAGAACTTCGTAGTCAACGACTTTTGGAACTCGGAACAGTAGTCTTCGAAGTCTAGAGAATGTAAAAAGGGTGTGGGTAAAAAAGGAGGTCTCGTTCCACGGAGGAGTGTCATTGTAATCGGGTCTTTAGAGGGGAGTCGAGAGAAAGGGATCTACTATAGAGACGAAACGTAACTAAAGAAAAATTTTGATTTTAGAGTCCTTTTCCACTCATCTTTTAGAACCAGAGAAGGATACTCGACGAGTACTCCCATAGGAATTGGGAGAGTGAAGAGAACTAAGTGACTAATGAAGTCTCTACCACGTTGATCACACACACACTTCAGTGAACACGATAAACTACTTTATAATGAGGACTGAAACCTTATAAAATCAAGTGAACTCATGTGTAAAACGGTAGTAAATTTCTGAAATTTTCAGTCGAAAATTCTTAAAATTGTTATATTCTTCCTTACTTTTTCCCTGTGTTATTCCTATTAAAGACGTTTAAAAGGATGTTTTTCACTTCCTTTACATTTATTTTGTTTGAAAACAAAACGGGTATTAGGATGGGATTGACGTCTTACTAAAGTAAATAGATTGAAGAGAAGGTCGAAGATGAAAGTAACAACATTTGAGAACAAAAAGATAGGGAACTCCGAAAAACATTTGTGAAAAGGTAAAACATTATCTAAACAAAAATCACAAACACATTATATAAGGTAGTTTAACTATAAGGTATTAAATAATGGTGAAGGAAGTCACGACCTGTAATTCCAATAAAGGTAAAAGAGAGATAATATTTATTATCCTCATTCTTGTAGAAACATATATATCGAGACAAGGATGTCGACTTAATATAGGAATCCTATTTAAGGGTCCTCACCCTAATCATCCAGTTTCCCATACTTGTCGAAATACCGAGAATTATAAATAACGATTTAACGGGTTTCCCAGTAAGATTAAATGTCGTGGTGGACGTCGTGTACTCTTACCGGCAGAGAGGGTCGGGAAGGTCGTGGTTACAAAAGTCAGTCATCAAAGTCCGTTTAAATTATCTATACTTTCCTATTGATCACTGACAAAACTTAACAATTAATTTTAAAAAAAATAGTTGTAACTTGTAAAAAGGAATTCATATAAAGAACACAAGATAAAACATATTTACCAAACGAAAAGTACTACCTCATAATATAAAAAACTGTGGTCCATCTTGAATTTTATAAATTAGTGTTTACAGATTAAGTGAGTCCTGTTTCTCCCATTATTACTCAGTGACGGATCTAAGTTGTCGGTCGTTCTAAACCGGTGTAAACGGAGTAGAGGTGGAAGAAAAGGAAAATAAAAAAGGAAACACGTTAATAAAATTTTCCGTTTAGGGTCTGTAAGACGCACAAAGTGATCCGTAGAGATTTTGTACACGTGAAAAAGGATGACATTAGTATTAATCAATAATAACGTACAATCAAAAGTGTCGATTGTTTTAGTTACTATTAAGAACCAGGGTAAACTATAGCCAGACATTATTGTAAAAGGTTTTACAGAAATTTTTCAGAAAATTATCATGAAACGGGGTTAGTCGTATGTCTCTTCAGGTGATATGAACCAACGATCCAAAGAATTTCAGGAAACTAGATCTCGTACGAGGCAAATGAGGGGAGTGGGGGTTTAGTTCAAATGGGGCTGGGTCACTGAATGACGTCCTTGATTCAGTCGACAGATATTTACAAGGGTGTAAGACTTAAACTGAAAAACAGAGGAATAATCGAACTAATCTAAGACAAAGTTGAAAAAAATCAGCCCCCTCCGTTCTGATGAAGGACCCACTAAGTAAAACATGACGAGACCCCCGTGTATAACAGACCACTAGGGTGAAACTCACTACCACTCCGACCGACACCTAAGTCCACCACTGTCGGGAGTTGTGTCAATAGTCCAAGGAGTAGTCGAAACGGGGAGTCATAAAGTAGACAGGTACTTTCAACGAACTCAGACAATCATTATAAAGGATCCATAGTGTGTTACCACTAAAGGTTTAAAAGAGAAAGGAAGAGGTAAATAATGGACCTTAAGAAGACATTTCATTTTGAAGAAAGGAGTATTTAACCCTGAAAAATTTCATTAGAGTTGTACGTCAAACACGTTCGTTCCGTCCTATTTACGAAATAGGAAAAGCGATTTAGAAGTTCAAAGATTCATTCCTCAACCAAGGTGACAGTAAAGGTTAACAACGACGAAACAAGAAAGAAAAAATTCTTAGTATTTTACGAGTCCCAAAATTGTTTTATATATATAAGGTACACAAAATGAATTAATGTAAGAAAAACTACATGTTTAACAGAAAAGAAACTGGGTTCCCTCTGGGAAGTACATAAACAAAAGTCCATCTTATTCCACAGAGTCCGAATAGATCATATAAAAATTTTTTCGTTTGTTTTTAATACTCAAGTATGACTATGAAAGTAAAGTTTAGATTGTTTTGAAAAAAAAAAAATGGAGAAACTAAAGTATGAGTATAAAGAATGAGAATGTGATTTCTGGAACCGAGGTTTACAATAATATGTTAGATAGTTTATCAAAGTTTTATATTATGATTGTAATGATAGGTTTAAAAGGGTCCCGCACTCTCCGAAAAACGTTAAGAAGAATAGAAATCTTATGTAGGTGATTTTGATAGGTCAGTTTAATGGAACAAAATTGTCACGGACTTAATGAAGAAAATTGTTAAACTATATGTCAATTCAAGGAAATAAAGTCGAACAAAAGTTTAAAATCCTCAGTGAAAGGGGGACGGAAAAACCAAAAATAAAAAACTTAGATATTTTACACGAAGGTTCTAACTTGGACATATTGTTACAATAATCGTCTTTTCAGAAAGAAGGCAGAGAAGGAAGATTAAAGGAAGGAGGGAGAGGGAGAACCATTTATAATTCTGAACAAACTAGAAACATCACAAAGAAAAACGTTCATAAGTAAGTATACAGAAGTCGTCAAAATGTGGTTTCGGTCGTGTGGTATGTAAGGAATGTTATATGACATAGTCCCAAAATCTCTAGAAGTGAAAAAGAGCTTCCAATGTTCCTTTAGGTAACAATTCTACATGGTATCAATTAGTCGGTGAATAACTACCTCAAGACAGAAACACACACACACAAAAGATTTTAGGATACAGGGTCAGTAAAGTATAAAACCGATTACATAGATATCCTAGATAAGGAACTTTATCTTAACGACCCAGTTTCCAATTCACATTAACATGTGAACATGAAGAAAATTAATAATGATCTCAGGGAAGGTATCCTTAACACAGTAAAACTTGTCTCTCCCTAAAAATTTTTCTCCAAAACGTCTACGAGTTTAAAGTATATTTTTAACAACCTTTTAATCACGTAAGAAGGTTTAGTGTACAATAAATAACTTGGGTGTGAGACAAGGGTGATAACAGGTTCTGTACCGGACCATGTCTCGTGACACCAAGGACGAAAATCCTTTGGACGCTAAACAGGTACCTCTGTACTAAGCACTCACTTTTTGTTTACCATGAGGTTCTATCTATATCATATTTTTGTTTCCCTTTTTTGGGTCGAGTTCGGGGACAGAAAGTCTCGTGAAGGGACGAACGGGGTCCGGAGTCCTCAGGAGTTAGGAGACTTAAAGTAATAATGAAAGTCACTGCCACTGGAAAAGGGGTCTCGTTTTGAAAACTGTGAATCAACTTGTTTATACTTATATGTCTGTCCTGGTTGTCTCGACTTACAACCTTTATGTCCGACACCGTATTTAAGTTCGACTTATTTAAAAAATACATCTCAATGCAGGTGTGAAGAGTAGTCACTTCAAAATGATTCCCAAGGTGCCATTTTAGTCACGTCTTTACAATCCGATTTATTTGGATTACTTTGTTGAGGTGTTGGTACAAACTACAGGGTTCGAATGGACCCGTGTCTTGGGGGGAGAGGTACCTCGTGGAGTACAATTATGACAACATGTCTTGTGTCTTCTTGGTTATACATCAAAGACAAACTTACTTTCGGTTTACTTTCGAAGAGAAGATCAACTAATTCAACATGTCAAGACGTAAAAACTAATTGTTACAGGCTAAACAAAGAAAGATCTAACTTAGTGATTTCTTCTTCCACGTCGTCTTTGTTGAGAATTATAACGTCGAAAATCTTTTCTATAGAAAGAATCTTCCTCTCCATTCTTCGATACAAAGAAGTACGACCACAGAAGGGACGGTAATTTAAAATACAACGACTCGGATGGTGGCTGTGAATTAATTTTTATACCGATAAAGGACCGGAATATTTTAACTAACTTCCAATTGACGGTTGTAACTTTTACTCCAAGACTGTCGATCAAAAAGAAATGGTAGACTCAGAGGAATAGGAGGGAACAATGAGTGGAGACGAAAAACCGAGGGTAAAAAGAATAAGTCCTTAAAAGAATCGTTCAACCTATCCGACGACTACTTACGACTATTGAGGGGTGTAGACACAACACGAAATATTAAACGGTTCATAAAAGTGTATGTAGAGAGTGTGCTAAAAGAGTTGTTGAAATTCTTTCCGTTCTACTCCAAATAAGAGAGTTATTATTGTTGTTTCTCCGTGTCCCTTCCGTTCATCGAAAAGAGTTCCAATGTGTCAAGTCACGGTCTCGGTCCGACTCTCTGTCTGAGGAGTGGGTCACGAGAAGACACTGTAGCTCAGTTGTGCGAAATCTCCACTGAACAAATTAGTGATTCAGCACACGATGAGAAACACTGGGGTACCTGACATCGAGGAGACAGGTACCCTAACGGGTCCGTTCCTAAAACCTCACCCAACGGTAAAGGAAGAGGTCCCCTAGAAGAACTGGGTCCCTAGCTTGGGTGTAGAAGACGAACCGTCGATCCAAGAAATGGTGACTCGGCGGTCCCTTCGGGGTCTCCACTGAATTAAAGTGACTTTTGCAGATACTATAAATCATAAGTACTGAAATACCGAAAAACTTTCCGTAAAACCCTTAAAACACCTCCAAGGTCCCTTCCTTTAATGCCTCAACTTTCTTGAAATTCTCGAATCCACAATTATCTTCACCTTCGGAAGACAAAAGAGACTTCCGAAAAATAATTCTTGAACCGTAACTCGGAGAAGTAAATTCCGAGGCACTTAGAGAGGACAGACACAGGGACAATATCAGGAAGGGGTCACTCTCTGTCGGGTCCTCTCTTACCGCTTCATGCCTGTGTCCTCTCATTGCTGTCATTAATTCGAGGATCACACACGACCCGCGAAAATGGAAGACATAGAAAACATATGGTATCTCAGTACTCACCTTAGTCCGAACGGATCCTAACTTGGGATGTAAGAATAATCGACCCACTGGGACCTTTCCAGAGAAGCTTAATCTTGGACTCCTACTATTGACGTGGATGCACACACAGGTACACTACCCTCACGTATCTTTCACCGACCGTACGGATTCGTTAGTTAGTAAAAAAGAAATCATTCTCCCCACTCAATCTAACATAAAGGAGGTAAAATATCGATTTCTTTGACTCCAAGTCCCTAAATTCCTTGGGCGGGTTTCACTGTCAATATTCACTCATTCGGACTCGTGAATTGGTGGTACAAACATCCCCACACTCGTCCCAGAAACAAAGGAGACAAAGTCCCCCCGACGGATATTTTCAGTATTCGTCTTCGGGGAGTATTACCCGAGTAACAGGACTGTCGACTCATTCTCCTGTAAACAGGACAGGGGACTCAGATTGAGATCGAAATACTTACCTCTGAAGACATAGCTTCTGACAGGAGACTCTAGTGTCGAGGGACACCTCCTTAGTGTCGAGGTGTCACTCTGAGTCTCTCGCACACTGGACCACTTTCAGTGCCCAGGGCTCTCTCCGACCAAGGTCCTTCCTCTACGACTGTCCTCTCCGTCTCCCAATGGGTTCTGGCACAGGTGGGGGAAGGCAGAGGGGGCCGACCGACACGAGAGTTCGGCCGAGGGGACGACCCTTTAATCTTTTACGGGTTCCCCCCTGACACGAAACTCTTCTCGGAATGTGTATACACACGAAAACTAAACCACTTGAGGAGAGAAGAGAAGTAAACCCAACGGGTCTGAGACTGTACACCTACACTCAGACTATCAAATCAATCCTCCACTAGGGACTTTCGGGGTCACCCCTCTCCTCTTTACTCAGTCCCTTTCGCACTTCCGGAGATGGCTGCTGGAATGACTCTGACGGTGACCCCTACCGACGACGAGTGAACGGGACCCACAGGTCCCCTCTACCGCGCGTGATCGGAGACTCTATAGGAATGGTCTTCCAGACTTTCGACCCCATAAACAGGTGATTGAGGGTAGTCATCAACCAACTCCGGACGAAGTCCTCCAACACCGTTAGGACCGGACGGGACCCGTTTCGGTTGACCGAGGCCACCCGTCTCCTTCGGAGGGTCCATTTTTCAGTATTTCCGTACAGTCCTTAACCACTCATAGGTCTCGTACCCCCATCCCACCGACACAGACGACACACATAGGTTTTTCAGTAAGTCTTACCAAACTTTTGGTAAAGAGGAACTCGTAAATTTGTGACTGATATCTAAACCAACTATTTTAAAGGGATTTGATAAATTTAAGATGATGTTTAAATCTTACCGATTAAGGAAAACTAGTAGGTAGAATTTGTTGTCTATTTTGTATATGTCGTACAGTTCTAAATTATTATGTAAATGTGAAATTGAATAAGATTTTATAATTCATAGAACCCAAATCAAATATAGAAGTAACACAAGAACCAAAAATTCTAGAAACTTTCCGGTAACAAAGTAAATAAAGTCACAAAAGAATCTCAATTGGATTTACAGTAACACTGTAAAAGGTCTGTCAACGTGACTAGAAAGTATAGGTCTCCTGTTCCTTATGGAAAAGACTCGTCGTTTCGGATGTCCTACGACTGAGAACCTCCCTGTGTAAGAACGAAATACCATATCCTGATCTACCGAAGTTCCACTAAGTTTGAGTCCTGGGGAATAGTAACCCCACACAACTGGATAGAAATCATGACAATTTTTACACGTATAGGGAATAACTGTGAAATGGTAAGAAACAGCCTGGTCCATCTCTAAAGTGGAGAATCCTCGACTCAAACTCGAGAACCAAAAGGAGAAGCCCAACACACTCGTCAACTACTACAATGTTTGTGTGACGACAGTAGAGGAACAATTAACACACACTGGTGCTACGGTCACGTAGAGACGGACAGAAAAGTGGACGAACAACATACTGGTGGTTACGGTTCGTCAGGAAGGTTCCCGGGCGTTAGGACGGACTGAACCGAATATCAAGGAAAACAATAAAAAAGGATGAGTGGTGTCTTTAGTGTCTTTTGTCTGTACATTAATTGTGAGACATTTTCTTTGATGTACCGGAATATATCCTTACGAAAAGTCAAAATTTCCAGTTATTGTTTAATATTGTATAGAATAATAAGAGTAGAAAGAAACGATACTTTTGAAGGAAAGAGATGTGAAATATAATTAAAAGGAAAACATATTGTAGCACTTGTTTTCTCTAAAGTGTCTGAGTACAACGAAGGTGCCACTAAAAGGGAAGAGAATTCAAAGCTTCGCGTCTCATAGTGTCGAGTAGACCCCTCTCTCAAGACGTCAGGGAAGGAGAGCGTACATCGTCTCAAGGACTATGGACACCTCAGTAAGAACGACAAACCGTTGTCCGTAAAGTCTAGACAAGGGCAACAACAGGTTAGGGTTCTATACTATACTATGACCGGACAAAGGTTCCTCGGGACCAAAATCACCTCTTCTCACGACGACTAATGGACCCGTACTCGCAACCATCACCCGATTTGACGACTCGAATACAATCCGGGTAAAATAAACAAAACAAAACAAATAAATAAAAAATAACTTCATGTCAACTTAATGTCACAACATAATGACGACATATCGTTTCAACAACAATAACAACAACAACAAGTCTGGGAGTCAGTATAGGCTGAGACGTTGTGGTACCTGACTTCGTGCGGTCCGAAGAGACAGGAAGTGAGAGAGAACCCCAAACGAGTTTGAGTACAGGTAACTCAGTAACTACGATAGGTTGGTAGAGTAGGAGACAGTGGGGGAAGAAGACGGGAGTTAGAAAGGGTCGTAGTCCCAAAAAAGGTCACTCAGCCGAGAAACGTAGTACACCGATTTAATAACCTCGAAGTCGAAGTCGCAGTCAGGAAGGTTACTTATAAGTCCTGACTAAAGGAATCCTAACTGATAAAACTAGAGGAACGACAGGTTCACTGAGAGTTCTCAGAAGAGGTGGTGTTAAGCTTTCGTAGTCAAGTAGCCGCGAGTCGGAAGACATACCAGGTTGAGAGTGTAGACATGTACTAATGACCTTTTTTGGTAACGAAATCGATCACCGAGTCTGTCATTTCGTAGACGGACGTTACACCCTATGGGCCCAAGCTAGGGACCCAGTCCTTCTAGGGGACCTCTTCCTTTACTGTTGGGTGAGGTCATGAGAACGGATCTTTTAAGGTACCTACCTCCTCGGACCACCCGATGTCAGGTACCCCAGTGGTTCTCAACCTATGCTGACTCGCTGAAGTGAAGTGAACCGATCTGTCTGGAAACAGTAGTTTCACTACAGAGAACGAAAAATTATGTGACAGTTCCTCGTTCACGTAAAATTAAAGTACCGACATCAGTGGTAGGCGGTACTAAAACCTCGGGTTCTTTTATTTCAGAGAGTGACAAAGACAACAAATGGGTAGATAAACGGTACTTCACTACCCTGGTCTAAGGTACTAGAATCAAAAGACTTACAACTCAAAATTCGGTCGAAAAGATGAGAAGGATAAAGTGGAAGTAGTTTTCCGAGAAATCAAGAAGTGAAAGACGGTAATCCCACCACAGTAGACATATAGACTCCAATAACTATAAAGAGGTACTTTAGAACTAGGGTCGAACACTAAAGTAGTTCGGACCATAAAGTGTACGACATGAGACGTATATTCAATTTATTCGTCCCACTGTTATATGTCGGAAAGGTTAAAACTTGGTCAGGTGACAAGATACAGGTCAAGATTGACAACGAAGAACTAGACGTGTGTCCAAAGAGTTCTCCGTCCAGTTCTACCAGACCATAAGGGTAGAGAAAGTCTTAAAAGATGTCAAACAACACTAGGTGTGTCAGTTTCCGAAATCATATCAGTTACTTCGTCTATAAAAAGACCTTAAAGGAACGAAAAAGATACTAGGTCACCTACAACCGTTAAACTAGAGACCAAGGAGACGGAAAAGATTTAGGTCGAACATGTAAACCTTCAAGAGCCAAGTGTATGACAACTTCAGATCGAATTTCCTAAAACTCGTAATGGAACGATCGTACACTTTACTCTTGTTAACATGTCATCAAATTTGTAAGAAACCGTAACGGGAAGAAACCCTAACCTTACTTTTGACTGGAAAAGGTCAGGACACCGGTGACGACTCAAAAGGTTTAAATGACCGTATAACTCACGTCGTGAAATTGTCGGAGTAGAAAATCCTAAACTTTATCGAGTCCACCTTAAAGTAGTGAAGGTGATCGAAACAAGTATCATTACGAAGGATTCCGGGTGAACTGAAACCTGAGGTCTTAAAGACTGAGATCCACTCACTAGTATGGTAGCACCTATAGAACTCAGTAATTCTGGAAAAAGCATATCAAGAAAACACATAAGAACGGTGTAGAAGAATTATAGAAGACGAAGACAATTCAGGTATGACAAAGACAGGAAATAACACGGGTAGAAACGTGCTTTACAAGGGAACCATAGAGATTAAAAGAACTTCTCTAGAGATCAGAAAAGGTAAGACAACAAAAGGGGACAAAGAAACGTAACTAGTGAGTTCCGAAAGAGTAGAGAGGAACAATAAGAAACCTTGAGACGTAAGTCTACCCAAATAGAAAGGAGAAGAGGAAACGGAAAGTAAAGAGAAGAAAAGAGTCGACAAACATTTCGGAGGAGTCCGTTGGTAAAACGGGACAACGTGAATAAAGAGAACCCCTACCAAAACCGGTTGTGGAGGACATGTCACAATGTTTGAAGACAGGTATCAAGAAGTCCGTAAGATAGTCTAGATTAGGGAACTTAGATAAACAGTGAAGATTATATATTAGTATTCCCTAAACTAAACCCAGTATGGACCTACCAAAAGGGATGGAAGAAGTTAAATTTAGACTCAAAACGTTATTCCTCCAGTACTAGAGTCGGTGTCAGTCGAGGACCAGAACAAAAACAACTAACATATCTCGAAGAGGTAGAAACCGACGTTTCTTATACTGGTCAGACTAAAGCCATGACTGGTAGACCACTACAGGTACACATCTCAGAAGAGAACACAACAACCTTCTCCCACAAACGATACTGGTCACACAAGAGAACCGTTTTAAGACAATCAGAAACGGGACGAAGTAAAACATGAGATTCCGGTTTGAACGGACAGTGAGGTCCATAGAGAACTGAAGGACGAAAACGTAAGGTCAGAGGATACTACTTTTCCTTTAGAAGAGAAACCACAATCAAGATCTTCCAGAACATCCAGAAGTGTCTTGGTAAGAAGAAGGAGAAGAAGACACCCCGTATCTGAACCTAATGACACTACAACTTACCAAATTTAACCTTTGTTTGGCTTTAGTAAGATAGTAAAAACTCCGACGTGGGTTCATGACTTAAAACCTGAGAAAACAACTGATGAGGTATAGAAGATTCTCTAAGAACTGGTGTCATCATCATCATCTATTATCATCTATGATTATCTATTTTACCAGTAGACTTAATTTAAGTGGGTAAGGACAGGTAAAATAAAGTGACTAATGATTTTACAACTACAAGTGAGAACGGTAGAGGACAAACTGGTGAAGGTTAAATGGAACTAAGTACCTGGATTGTAAGGTCTAAGGAAACGTTGTAGCAAGAAATGTCGTAGCCTGAAATGAAGCTGGTGGTCCGTGTAGGTGTTGACTCGTAGTAAAGGCGAAACCGAGTCGGAGAAATAAGGAAAACACCGAGAAAGAGACGAGAAGAACTCATCGTATGACTAGACCCCCACCCCCACCCCAAGTAGAAAGTCAAAGTATAGAAAAAAGGAAAAATACGATAAGTGTCCCAAGAGTTCCGTTCTTACGACCTCACTAAACGATAAGGGAAGAGGTCACATGGTCATATCGTTTCACTGAGTCAATATAAGAAGAAGTAATACCAAATAGTGTCCTATAATTTATATTAAAGAATACGACATGTCATCTTGGGACAACAAATTTCTGGTAAAATCATCACTGTTTTAACCCCTTTTATACAAAAAAAAAAATTTCTAAGACTCCAACGTGACTGTAAAACGTTTAAATAGATCAACAAAACGAAATATTATGTCCCAGGACAACCGGTGATTCTTAAAGAGAATACAACTGGATAAGATTGTGGTTCTTAAAAATAAGGAACTGAAAGGTAAGAGACGAAATGACATTACTACGGTTACTACCACAAAATCAATAGAAGTTTTTCAAAACCACCAGTCTCGCTCATAGGATCAGGACAGACTAATTATTTGATCGACGACGACGACGATTCAGTGAAGTCAGCGAAGGGTGACACACGCTCGGGTATCTGTAGTCGGGTGGTCCGAGGGGGCGGGGACCCTAAGAGGTCCGTTCTTGTGACCTCACCCAATGGTAAAGGAAGAGGTTACGTCCTTTCACTTTTCACTTTCACTACAGGGAGTCAGCACAGGCTGAGAATCGCTGGGGTACCTGGCGTCGGATGTCCGAGGAGGTAGGTACCCTAAAAGGTCCGTTCTCATGACCTCACCCCACGGTAACGGAAGAGGCTTATTTGATCGACGGGAAACAATTCCCGGACTGAAGTCTGAGACCTCGATCTGACGGACTCAAGGTCACAGTCGAGACAGTGAAGCGATCAATACATTCAATGAACTCGTTCAATGAATTGACGAGACACGGAATCCAACGAGTAAACATTTACCCTCAGGAGACGTGTCTCAACAATCCTTCTGATTTAATCAATTATGATTCACTAATCTTTTCATGTATCGAGGGCCATTTACGGTACACAAATGACAAAGAAGTTATCGATCCAGGGTCCCTGAGGAAGATAACAGTTGACTAAATGTAAAGGAAAAACAGGAAGAGAAGGAGGAAGAAAATTTATCTCTTACATCTAATAAAATCAGGGACTTAGGTAGTATACATGAATGACCACGTCTTTGAGTAATCTAAAACGTTGGGGAAGGAGGTGGTCTAGGGATCTTCAAACACGATCGGACCGGCGTAGTCTGATCCAAAAACAGTCGACTAAGTTTTTAGAGGAACTACGTTTTTATACGGGTAAGATAAAATAAAAAAAAGGTTTATATAAAAATAAGTGAGTAGAGAACTTCTTCTTTATGGGGTAGGGAATAAAGGTTATACAAAATGAAATACACGATTCAACGAATCAACACAGACTGAGAAACATTGGGTAACTGACATCGGACGGTCCGAGGAGACAGGTACCCTAAAAAGTCCGTCCTTATGACCTCACCCAACGGTAAAGGAAGAGGTCCCCTAGAAGGTCTGAGTCCCCAACTTGAACACAGAAGACGTAACGTCCGCCAAGAAATGGACGACTCTTTGAAAATAATTTTATTTCAATATTCGTAGACCGAAGTATTCCAAGTAGTCGAAAGACTTTGACTTGTCTAGGGTAAAGTAAAAAGAGACGACTTTTAGGATTTGAATGTAAGGTTGAGGTTTCAGTCTCCTTTCCTCAGTCTACAGAACCAAAACAGGTAGGACGTAAATTGCACACAAAACACCATGTATTTGGAGAGTTGCACAGACGACACGTAAGGACCCAGTTAATACTTAAAAGGACACACTGTGACCCCGTCGTCGTGGTCCGTGGTGCACGTCCAAAATAACCTGCACGTAAGAACAAATCTCGAGCCCGACGTCGAGGCCGACGAGGGAGGGACCCCGGAGCCCTCGGCCCCCTCCTCCACCGACGGTAAGTAGACACTGTATTAAAGGGTTTTTACGGTTCTCCACGGTGTGGTTCAGGAAGGAAAGACCTTCCGCGTGTCGGAGGGTTCAAGGACCCACCAGACGTAAAGTGTCGAGTTGTGTTCCACCACCACAAACTCTCATCCTTTTGGGACCTTGGACTAAGAGTCAGGACCTCGTTAGACAAGACGTCGTGTCCGGTCCGTCAGTCGACCCCGACGAGAAATCAGTATCGGACACTCCGAGTCTCGTCTCACACAAACGAAAGGACGTAGTTCTGGATGGAAAATTTTAATAACAAAAAATTCATAAAGACAGTAGGGCGAGATTGACAGAAGGACAACGGGTATAAGTCCGAGAGTAGTAGGAAAAAATCCAGGACAGTTGGAACATAATTAAGTATGTTTATTTCGACGTCGAAAGATTTCTCATACCACTGTCTACAATTGATCTGTAGGACGGCACTAGTAAAATATCCCACATGTTTGTGGTTTAATATACAACCTATGGACTTTGGAATAATATACCGTTAATTCGGAGGTAAAAATTCTTTCACACATTAAATTACTCACAACTACCAACATATATGGGCACTTTGGTGGTGACGTCTGTTCAACGTCTTGCAAAGGTAGCGAGAGTTCTAGATAAAGGGAAACGTCAGGTAGAGGGAGGGATAAGTGGTGGTCCGTTGGTCCCTCTAAAAAACCCTGAACAAACGTAAAATATATTTATCTTAACATATCAACACACGAGAAAGTACAGATCAATCGAAGAAAGTGAGTCACATTACTAAACTCTATATAAGTAGAATATACGTAAGAAAAAAAGACCGTCCTATAAAAAATAATTCTATGGTGTCAAATAAAGAGGTAAGGAATAACTATGTGTAAACCCAACAAAGGTCAAACCCCGATAACACTTATTTCGACGACCCTTGTAATAACATGTTTAGTTATACACTTGAATCCCAAATAAGAAAAAAATTTCATTAATTAAATAAAATTTACTTCGTTTCTACTTATAAAAATTACTATTTTCCATGTTAAGTGTTTTTTCTATCTGTAGTATTTGATAATCTGTGGAATTGTTGTTTCTTTGTCTGTGTATTTCGTTTTTAGTCTTCTTTATATGCCCTTTTCTTTTTTATAGATTAGTATCTGTATGATTTGTAAAAGGGCTCTTATAAAAAAGTTCATGTCTTTTTTATTCTTGCCCCGTAGAACCAGTAATTACTAAATTTATATTGTCTAAAGATAATTAAATATAATTAGTATAGGATGTATTTATATAAATTTTAAAATATAGAATAATCTATAGGTATCCTGTAAATCTTTTTGACCGTTTTTCTATTTGTAATGATTTAAAGTTTTTCAAATGTTTTAAAGAAAAAACACACACACTAAGTCAATATGTATATGTGCAATAAAAACTTTAATAAAAGGTGATATCCAATAATATTCTATAGCTAATATCAAGGGACACGATATGTCATTTGGAAACAACGAACAACGTATAGATAAAAAATTTTAATCTTTAGATCGTAAGATAAGTGTGATTCAGTTTATTCACCTTAGATTTACAGTATTTAAAAAATCAATCTTTTTTAAAGTATTCAAAAGATTTTATATCTAATATATATACATATGTTTTCGAAAAGATGATGTGAACTATTTCCAAACTCTTTCTTGTATTTTTTTTCTACCTCTTTAACCCTTGGTATTTGATTTACTTTACCCTCGTGACTTATACTTTATCTTTTTCACTTTGTTTGATCTATTTTCATTTTCTAGGAGTATATTAGGTCAATAAAAATTTGTACCGATGAGTAATCTTTGTATAGACCTCACGACCGTTTTTGTCGTTATGGACCCGTAAACATAAAAAGTCTTTTAAGGTTTTATTAAGAGTATACGTATACCTAAAAAATTCACTAATGTCCAAAAGGATAATGTACCATCAAAACCACTATGTCTTAAGACATTAAAAAGACGACTGGTTAGTATTATGTTACCATAACTCATTATCAATGTATTGGACCACCGAGTCTCCAATTTCGCAGACGGAGGTTACGCCCTCTGGGCCCAAACTAGGGATCCAGCCCTTCTAGGGGACCTCTTCCTTTACCGTTGGGTGAGGTCATAAGAACAGACCTCTTAGGGTACCTGTCTCCTCGGACCATCCGATGTCAGGTGTCCCAGCGTTTCTCACCCTGTACTGACTCGCTGAAGCGAAAGAAAGTGTTATCACTTTCTACAAATAGTCAAAAGTGTTAGTTATTGTTCTGTTTTTTATTTTCTATTAATGTTAACGTTCGGTATTACCCTTGTACTAATTGGATTGTTATATTTTATTAATGTATGTTAAACCCCCCCCCAGTTCGTCTCACTACACCATTCACTTTCACGTAGGTACGTGTACAAAAGTAGACGAGTCGGTCAGATACAGAAAACCAACCACATAAATTTACATTTACCAATGTAAATTCCATTAATAGGTATACATATTGGGACAACGGTAAAAGAATTAACGAAACCCAAATAAAAGACATCCATCCCGAAAAGACAAGAGAACAAAATCCGGATCTCTTCAAGGAAATCGAATACAACATTTCGACCAAACCACCACGAAATTAAAAGAGAATAGACCTTTCGAAAACTAAAGAGGTAGTTTAGACTTCCTGTCAGAACAACCCACCTTATAAGAACCAACATCGAAGAAGGGAAAGTAGTGAAATTTATACAGTACGGTAAGGGAAGACCGAACTTCTCAAAGACAACTCTTTAGTCGACTATCGGACTACCCTCAAGGAAAGGTACAATAAACAGTAAAAAGGGAACAACGAAAATTATAAAATAGAGACAGAACTTAAAACAGTCAAACTAATGACACACAGAGTCACACAAGGAGAAACGCAAATAGGACGGACCCTGAGACACGAAGGACCTGAACCAACTAATAAAGGAAAGGGTACAAACCCTTCAAAAGTCTATAATAGAGAAGTTTATAAAAGAGTCCAGGAAAAAGAGAGAGAAAAGGAAGACCCAGGGGACATTACGATTACAAGTACATAAATTACAACAGGGTCACCAGAGAATCCGACAAAAGTAAAGAAAAGGAAGAAAAAAGATATAGGACAAGACACCGTCACTAAAGGTGGTAAGACAGGAGATAGTAAATAGGAGACAGTAAATAGGTACGAAGACGGAGTCAGTAGGACGACACCTAAGGAAGATCATATAATAACTAGAGACAAACAAACAAGAAATTAAGAAGATCCAGAAACCATTCGTAAAGAACGTAATGGAGTTAAAAACGGAGGTAAGAAAAAGACTCTAGGACTTAGTTGAAGTGATAGTAATAAGACTTAAGAAAAAGACTTTCCAACGGATAGAGACGAAGTAAATCAACGAAAAGACCTCAAAATAGAACAGGGAAGTAGACCCTATATTGAAAGACGAAAAAGTACGACTAATTGAAAGACATTACACCAAAATAAAATCAACGACACCCTAATACCAAGAAAAACGAAGAAGACAGATGGGAGAGACTACCTCCTCCGATTCTCCGAAAACATTCGAAGGACTTCCCTTCCTGACCACCACCCTTTTTGATCCAGAAAGAGTCATTTCGAAATTAGGTTAATAGACGACTTCCTACCCCAACACGAGGGAACGACCATTAAAAAACCGGATTCCTTTGGGTCGGGAGCCCAGATACCCGTTATACCAGTCCAACCACCACCGGAGGTTCTTCCAAATGGGGTTTCCACTGGAGGGGTCTGTCGACGACGGTCAGGGTACGTGGAGGGGGGCGGGGGCAGGGAGACCCCTCGGGGACGACTGGATGTGGAGATGTCCTCTGGGAGGTTGTGATGGTCCACCAAAACCAAGTCAAAGGACAGCTCAGTGAAGAGGAAAGGAGACTCAGAACCACGTATGTTCCAAAACAAAGTAGTCTCTGGGACCTCAGAGACCAGGGGGTCAGGACACCCTTAAAACATTAGTTTAGGACGACCGGAAGTTTCAGTCTAAGGGACCCCTAAGGGTCAGGGAAACGACCCAGGGGTCCGACCCTTCGGACTGTACCCCAAGGTTTGGAAGTGTTGTCACCCTCTTGAAGAAACCACAAGAACAAGAGGGTAAACACCCAGTGGGTGGGTCTCCCATACCCTAAACTAAAATAGTATTAACACGGGGAGGATGGTAGATCAACACCGAAGAAGAAACAGAAACCTACACCCCATAGAAAAAAACCATCCAAAGTTCGTAGAAAGACAACTACGAACAAGTTGTCGATCAACACTAAGACCACGAGAACGTCCTCTACCCGTGTTTAAGACAATGAGACGGTAGAACTTGGACTTCGGGCCCAAATAAGAACAACTTATTTAAGGATCATTACCCCACCGACCCTACATACCATCTATTTCCAGATTGAAAATTTCTTTGATAGACAAATAGTTTCCTCAAATGAAAGGGTGGTCTTCCACCTGACAAGTCAAAGAGACGTAGGAGTGGGAATTATGACAGTCAGAAAAATTACATCGGTAAGACCTTCCATACACCACCATAGAGTAATACCACCATAAAGGTACCAATGGTCACTACGACTCGTACAAAATTCACGAATAATCGGTAAACATATATAATAAAAAACTTCACGAAAGAAACCGGATAATAAAATAACTCAAAATGAAAAGAAAAAATAACACAATTCCCAGGAAATACGTAAGACCTATGGTCAAGAAACAGTCTATATACATAACACTTGTAAAAGAGGGTAAAGTACTGGACGAAAAAGTAAAAGAATTACTATGGAAAACCATAGGTAAAAATAAAAACCATTTCAAGTTAAATAGTTAAACAATACCAAAGACGAAAAAATCAAGGATTCTTTAGAAACGGATAATGTTCCAGTGTCTCTAAAAGAGGTTACTAAAGGAGATTTTTACTATCCACAAAACGAAAATCAAAATTCTAGGTAAACCTGAATTAAAAACATAAAATACACTTCATTCCTAACTATCAAAAAAAGTGGTATCTATAGGATAATAAAGATAATTACGGAGAAATAAGACTATAACTAGTAAACAGGGGAAGGTGGGAAGAAACTAGTTAGATCCATCTCACAATAATTAAAACGACAAAAGAAAAATTTAATTTTATCGAAAACCGAAACACCTATCTCTTATAATACAAAAGACAAAATAACTCCGGAAAACGAGACTATAAGTAATAAGAGAAGGAAGATTAATAAAACCACAATGAAACGAGAAGAAAAAGATCGAAGAACTCCATCTGGAATCCGGTCACTAAAATCTGGAAAGAAGAAAAGATTATATACGAAAATTTAGATACTTACAGGGAAGGGTCGGGACGAATTGAACGTTGGATGTTCGAAATTATTCTACATAAAAGTAATAGTAGGCCAAGTTTTATAAAAGATTAAAGGAAACTCTAAGAAGAAACTGAATAGTCAATAAATCTTCACACAACAAGTCGAAGGTTTATAAACACCACAAGAATCTATAGAATAGCAAAACATAAAGATTAAATTAACAATACCAGGATCTTGTGCGAAACATACCAAAAGTAAGAAAATTTAAATCAAACTGAACAAAATACCGAGTCGTATACCAAAGAGAACCAACTGATAATATTTTTTTAAGTATAAGAAGACAAAAACACACACAAGATATTTATAGTTAATCTAAATCCAACAACTATTATAACAGACCTAATAAATACTAAAAGGACCAAAAACACATTGACAAGAGAATCAACGAGTCTCCCCCAAATTTCAGGGAACGATACTAAAGTCTGACAGATAAATTAAAACAAAAAATGAAGTATATAAAATTTCGAGAGAATAATCCATGTATGTGTTAAAACTGACAACACAAAACCGTACTTAACTAGAGAAATAATACTTTATGGAAACAAGTATGAAAAACAGAATTTCAGAGAAAATAGACCATAATATTAAAGACGTGAGAATTCAAATACCAAATGTACCATATAAAAAAGGGTAGGTGAATAAAAATTGACTAGACACAATAAATTTCATGTAGAGGACATCTGTTATATATCAATCCAAAACAAAGAAATATGTAAGACTACAAGAATATGACTTCACATATCAGGTAGTTGTAAATTAAAAATAACTATACCAACCTAAATCAAGACGGTAACGAACAAAAGACAAATCAGGGAGACCGAATAAACGACCAAAGCAAGGGAAGAGAACGGAAAAAAACCTGATAAGGTCTCAAAAAATCTTAAGGTAAAATTAAGTAGGTAAGTAGTTAGCCGTAACACAGAAATTATAAACTCACCAAGGAGATCCATGATATTATATGTAGTAATTCACAAGTGTCAGATGAATCTCCATTATAACATGGTGAATTATATTTTATATCTTTAGAACGTCCCAGGTAATTGGGAAGGGAGACGACGGACTCAAT
Source organism: Capra ibex (assembly GCA_006410555.1). Classification (NCBI taxonomy): domain Eukaryota; kingdom Metazoa; phylum Chordata; class Mammalia; order Artiodactyla; family Bovidae; genus Capra; species Capra ibex. The sequence goes on from SJYO01034137.1 coordinate 39,516,722, forward strand.
GGACTCAATAGATATATATTGATATTTGGGTGTCATATAACGATCTTCAAAATTCAACATACATAAAACCTCTTTAATTCTCTTTTATTAACAGAAAATATAAATGAGTATATCATAAATAAAGACTATAAGAAGTGAGTAAGGACTTTTTAGACTCAAAGACTATGGAGAGAAGTCCCACTTCTTAAAAATAAATCGTAAAACATATCATGTCTGGTCTACCCCTGTGTAAGTGAATCAAAAAGAATAAGTTTTTATTCCGGACATCAAGTGGAAGTAATACTTTTATATATCTCTCGAGATCCAACTGTCAAAGGAAGCAATCATAAGTCAGAGTGGACCGAAAGTATCAAAAACTACTCGTTGGAAACCATTAAGTCTAATGACAAAGGGATATACATTGTCCTACTGAAAGTTCTAAAAAGAAACACAAAAAGTGATCAAACTGATATTATACGGTTCCATCCAAAGAGAAACTTAACCAACAGACTCAAACTACTCTAATAACTTATCCAATATAAGTTCTTATATATCACTTAGTTATATATTAGTTATATAACCAATATATATATTAGTTATATATAGTTATATAACTAATATATAAGTTATTATATATTAGTTAAATAACCAATATAAGTTAAGAACTTAAATATATTTAAATACAGAGAACGGTTTATACCCTTTTAAAGTCGGTAAGAAACAAAAGGGGTTCTTGGACCTCTACATGATGGGGGGTGGGGTGACGGGGGTGTAATCAAGAAACTTATAAAAAAGACGAGGTCAAAGAAGAAATGAAGACACTAAGCTCACAGGGATACAATCCGAAATTTTTTAACAGAGTGTAAGGTACTTCAAAGTAAATAATAAAAGTTGTAATAGAATAGAACTAACTTACTGAAGATAATTACAGAAGTTCAAATGACTGAGGAAGGAAACCGTATAGGTAAAAAAAGAATCCCGTTAGATCACTAACTAGTTTAAAGTCCGTAACATAAAAAGACAAGTTTTCAATGGTAAACAAAAGATAAATATAAAAGATAAACAAAAAAAAAAAAAGGGGAGGAAGTAGTCACTACACGTCCTTTTATCTGAACATTAACGAAATCTTCCATTTCTTAGACCAATCTGGGTTGACGTAGGACGGAACGATACCACACACTACGCAATCTAGAGTCAAGTCAAGAAATTCGGAACCGAAGTATGACGAAAGTGAAACGAGGTGTACATGTACCAAGTCCCCAGACGACTTCTGACCTTGACTCAAATATGTGTCTTATATCTTAAAGTCAGAAAAGACTGGGAAGGTAAAACCGAAGGGAGAGTGAGAACCATTGCGAAGATAGGGCATCTAAGGATGACCAAAAAAAAAAAAAGGATGGTCTGTCTACTAGAAAGATGGCTTAAAAATGACACAAACACGACGGAGGTGATACTGATAAGTCGAGAACCCGTTTCGACGTTTGTCTTTGTTTTCTTAGTGTCTCTTGGGTCGGTTACGAACAGTAGACGAGGGTCAAAATGGAGGACAGATTTTGAATGCACAGGAAGTCAGAGACGTCTGGAGTCAACAACAAACAGAAGACAGGTTCCAACTATCGATAAGAAACGTGCTCAGAGATAAAAAATTTAATTTAATAAATAAATTTAACCTACTATTAAAGAAATGTTATAACTCTACCAAAAACAGTATGTAGTTGTACTTAGCCGGTCTCCATATGTACACAGAGGGGTAGGACTTGGGAGAGGGAGGGGTAGGGTAGGGAGACCCAACAGGGTCTCGTGACCGAAACCCACGAGACGAAGTACGTAGTTTGAACGTGACCAGTAGATAAAATGTGTACCATTATATATACAAAGTTACGATAAGAGAGTTTAGTAGAGTGGGAGCAGAAGAGGGTGTCTCAGGTTTTCAGACAAGAAATGCAGACACAGAGAAGACGACGGGACGTACATCCTATCAATAATGGCAGAGAGATTTCAGGTACGACGATTTAGTAAGGTCGGCACAGGCTGAGACACGCTGGGGTATCTGCCGTCGGGCGGTCCGAGGGGGCAGGGACCCTAAGAGGTCCGTTTTTGTGACCCCACCCAACGGTAAAGGAAGAGGTCACGTATTTCACTTTTCACTTCCACTTCAGCGAGTCAGTATAGGCTGAGAATCGCTGGGGTACCTGACGTCGGATGGTCCGAGGAGGTAGGTACCCTAAAAGGTCCGTTCTCATGACCTCACCCCACGGTAACGGAAGAGGTAAGATTTCAGGTATAGATACACAATTATATGTCATAAACACAAAGAGAAAGACTGAATGAAGTGAGACATATTATCCGAGGTCCAAGTAGGTGGAGTAATCTTGACTGAGTTTACGTAAGGAAAGATATCGAATCATTATAAGGTAATACATATACATGATGTTGAAGGAATAGGTAAGTTGACGACTACCTGTAGATCCAACGAAGGTACAGGACCGATAACATTTATCACGACGTCACTCGTGACCCCATATATTCAGAGAAAGTTAAGACCAAAGGAACCCCATATACGTGTCGTCACCCTAACGACCCAGTATACCGTCAAGATAAGGCAAAAAATTTTCTTAGAGGTGTGACAAGAGGTATCACCGACATGGTCAAACGTGAGGGTGGTTGTCACATTCTCCCAAGGGAAAAGAGGTGTGGAAGAGGTCGTAAATAACAAACATGTGAAAAACTACTGCCGGTAAGACTGGTCACACTCTACTAAGGAGTAACACCAAAACTAAACGTAAAGAGATTATTACTCATTACTACTCGAAGAAAAGTACACAAATAATCGGTAGATAAACAGAAGAAACCTCTTTCCAGACAAATCAAGAAAACGGGTGAAAAACTAACCCAATAAAAAGACCATAACTCGACATACTCGACGAACATATAAAACCTCTAATTAAGAAACAGTCAACGAAATAAACGATAATAAAAGAGGGTAAGACTTCCGATAGAAAAGTGGAATGAACATCTAAGAAAGCAACACGTTTTCGTAAATTAATCCAGGGTAAACAAATAAAAGTAAAAATAAAGGTAATGAGACCCTTCACCCAGTATCTCCTAGAACGACATTAAATACAGCCTCTCACAAGACGGATACAAAAGAAGATTCCCAAAATATCAAAGACCAAAATGTAAATCTAGAAATTAAGTAAAACTCAAATAAAAACACATACCACAATCTCTCACAAGATCAAAGTAAGAAAATGTGCACCAACTGGTCAAAAGGGTCATGGTGAACAACTTCTCTGACAGAAAAAGAGGTAACATATAAAAACTCCTCCGAGATAAATTGACGAATGAAGATATATGATCTTCACGCCGAGAGTGAGATGGATCTTTTAACGTCACTGGAGGAACTGACTAGAAGGAAGGAATATCAAAATAAAGGAGGGTTATGTCAAAAGTGAACCTCGGGTTCACAAACTTCATTTTAAACTCAAACCAGAGTACCCGGACCCACATCTCCGAACCATCACCGTATGTGTCGGGAAGTATTGGTTGAGGACGTATGGACATATGATGTCAGTCCCCGGACAAGAGTTGGACCATAAGAAGGTATTAAGACCTAATGAGTAAGGAAAATAAAGGGAATGAGAGACAGGGAACGTATTGAGGTCTTTTAGAAGTGTCTGTTAGGTCAGGAGGTAAAACTCAATCTGTAGGGGAGACTTCACGGGGGTACTATAAAAGACCCAGGGGGACTGTACTCTGAATCCTCAAACAAGACAATAAAAGACGAATCTACAGACATGGGGGTTTTCTGACTTGAGGAGTTTCCAATGTTTAATACGGGATAAAGAAATCGACGGTTGAACGAGGGGAGTGAACTAAAATATATGATGGACTGAGGGTCGTCTATGAGTCCAACAACAACAAAAAAATTGATTATCACAATGTAAAAATTTTCAATTTCTAAAAGTATAGTCACGAAGTCACTTATCGACTAAGTGCCAAACTTGGGCCCAGAGGACGTGACGTCCGTCTAAGAAATGGTAGACTCGGTGGTCCCTTCGAACTAAACATGTTCTCAAGGAAACTTTGTCTTGTTTTCTGAATCCTGATATTCAGGTGATGAGTGACATATGGTTAACCCCATGTAAACGATTGGAACGGAAAAACGGGGATTGATATCCATGAGTCGAGTCGTAAAATGTCTTAGGAGTACTAATGTCAGATGTGACTCTTTCTTACTTTGCCACCCTGACAACTAACAATTACCCGTCCGGAGAGAAAGACATACTCACCCTCTCAAGTCTATAACAACCACTTCGTCTCACACACACACACACACACACACACACACACACACACACACACAGTTACCACCAATTGGGGACCGTCAATCGGTTGTGGTAAGAGGGTCTCGTGGTCCACTGTCTACGGCTCGAGTGTCTAGTCAGTACCGAACAGTCGTCGATCCCTTGGACCTCACGGAAGAGAAGGAAATGAGGCAAAGGGTAATAGTCTTCCCTAAGGATCTGGAAATGCAGGACGTCTTGGACTCAGACGTGGTCTCGACGACGAAACGTGGAACAATAGTGGGTAGGTCTCGTTCTCGAGAAAGTCTTGTTTACTCGAAGACAAAGGTTTATTGAAAAGTTGAAAGTACATAACAACTCCCAGAATCTTATGTCACGGAATCGAAGTCGTAGTCGAATCTTTTCTGTTTACGAATAAAAAAAGACTAATACGTTTATTTTGTGAGTAAGGAACCACCGAGTCAACCATTTCTTAGACGGACGTTACGTCCTCTAGACCCAAACTAGGGACCCAGTCCTTCTAGGGGACCTCTTTCCGTACCATTGGGTGAGGTCATAAGAACGGACCTCTTCTTAGGGTACCTGTCTCCTTGGCGTTCAATGTCAGGTATCGCAGTGTTTTTCAACCTGTACTGACTCACTGATTGTGTGAAAGTTTCCGTAAATATGTAAATAAGTCATGTATAAATAGAACGTATATGATGTATGACACAAAACTCCTTATGTCAGTCCTCGTATCAATACCAATAACGGAGTACTTTTAAATCAGATCGTAATGTCTTTTATGTATCTTGAAATTTTCTCTTTATTTTTTTAGAAATATGTGTCTCTATTGGTGACAGACTTAAAAAATTTTCCACATAGAAGGACAGGAAACCCAAAATCCGTCGTCGTGAAGTAGACAAAAGTAAAATTATAGGAGTTGAGAAAACGAGGAAACAGGAAGTAAAGGGGGTGCCCCGTTTAAAGGTTAAGGACTCGTAGATTAGTAGTTGGATACATTACAAACCGAGACCGGACCTTTTTTTTGTGATAAAGTCTTACGATTAAAATTAGGGTTCCTCGAACAAGATGAAATATACAAACTCTAAGACTTAAAAGGTGTGGATGTTTTATGATTAATAATTCAATGTCTCCATAAAGGGAGATTTAATTCAATTATCTGAATTTGAGTAAAATATCAAATTACTCCCTCAAAATTTTGTACTCGACATGGAATAAATATTAATGTTTTTTACACTATTTATAGATTTGCAGTAGTCATTCTCTGATCAATTTATTACATCTAGGTATGTCACCTTACCATACTTGGGTAATTTTATCAAACAACTGTATTTTTCTTTTGATTATTTGTACCTTTCTCAGTGTTGTGTAACAACTCACCCGCTTTTCGTCGTTTATTACCATGTCTCATCCTATAAGACAAAACAAAGGTAAGTCCATTTTAACCTATGTATGCATACAGGTACGTGTATTTCGATAAATATTCTTAAGTCAGTTACATAAGGAAGTTAAGGATGACATCTTCTCCGTGAATTTTTATGAGACACTATCTACAGACACAGATCCCCTTTTAGACCTTTTATGTATGTTTAACATAGTATACATAAACACCCCCTTGCGTAAACGAAATGATTGTCGGGAAAGGGGGGAGTAGAGATCTTATTACTTGATGTTTCGTCCAACCTGATAAATTATCTTTGGGTCAGGTTCTGACCTCACCTTTGGTCTCTCCGACCTCACCCGACACTAGAAGATGGGTCCATAAATTCTTAAAGGATAACAAGGTTGAGTTTAAGGGGAAACTGGGTTCTTTTATGAAAGTCACACGACAATAAGGGTCTTAACGTAAGAAAGATAGTTTTCATAAAGACGTTTCTCTTCACCACCGACGACTCCCCAGACCGACCTGAGACACCTCACCCCTCCGACACGCCTCCGGACCCCGTGCGTACCGGGTCCCCTCTGGACCCCTCCGGTGACGTCTCTCTGCTACTCGGGGTATCGTTCACACACGTAAACCAGGAGGCAGATAAGCAAATAGACAGGTAAGCCGTGTGTAGACAACTCGTGGAGGGGGCACGGTCTGTCACTTCTATTCCTCTCCTTAATCTGACCCAAGGACGGGGTCTCACGTCCGACGTTCCCTTTAGTCTACATGTCCGTCTGTAAGAGTCGTCACACTCTCCCGGGACACTCCACGAAATCATTCTCATCCCTCTGAGATTCGGGACGACGAGGGATCATGACATTGTCACAGCAGTACGTGATCTGGTCTAAGTGTTTATGTAGTTGTCCTTGATATTGGACGAAACAAGTCGACGTAAAGACTCGATCTCCTGTCTCGGTACACAACAATTCGACGAGTGTTCGGGTCATGGATCCAGAGAGGGATCAGTCCAATCGTGGACACTGGGTCGTTGGGTGGGGCACAGAGATCCACGAGTTTTGACACGAACCGAGGTTCTCCTGTCTTTTGTTCACGTATGGTTCCCGTGACTACCATGTACCGAACACTGAACCCATTGGTCTCAGTGTCTCACGGCATGGGAACACGTCCTTCCACATAAGAACATACCAATCCCCGTACACACACACACACCACCATCTGTACTCATCCAGTCCTTTTACCTCTGAGGACCGAATTTACCAATGTAGGTACCCTTTGTCCTTACTCGACTAGCGGTTCGACCCGACATCTTGTGGGTCGAGAGCAGGAGCCCCAATCCTCGACGCCCTGTACAAATCCGATCTGAGAACAATCGACCCCGGAGGCAAAGGACTGGACTATTCAGTCGTTCAACCGGTCCACTGAAGAGTCGAGATTGGTCAAGAGTGTGACATCTTGTTACAGAGTATAGGGACAAATAAGTAATGACTACAACAGAAAAAACAAGTAATTTTACTCTATGAACGGTAAGAGTTTTATGAATGGTTTTCGTCCTAATTCGAGAAAATAAAAAAACTCTACAGAGTAAATGCAACGAACGAAAAACCAATTTTTGTTCCGTTATAAAAAGTAAGACTATGGTAATTGTCTTTTACAAATTTTTTCTTCCTTTTTCTTACATATTTATCTGAGGTCCAGAGTAGTTACGTCCCCTATTTCACGAACTATTTTTATCCTGGGTTTTCTTACTAACTAGTATGGGTCCCTGTTGACAATTTTATATTTATCCAACCGATAAAAGGAAATAAAAAAATAAAAAGTTCTTGGTTCACCGAATCAGGGGAGATTAACGGGTGTATTATTTAGAATAAACCAACTCTGCCCATGTTTTGATACAGACTTTGGTTATTTAACAAACAAAAGATTAAGGGTGTAAAACCGGATTTTGTCCCAAAAGTTAAACATACGACTCCCTATCGGACTTCGTTTGAAAATACCGATTCAATACTTTGGTGTTTCGCCACAAGTATTACCTTCACGACTGTCTGGGAATTGAATACCGGCGCGACTTGAACCTTCGGTGAAGTCATAGATTTTCGTCGAAAAGGTATTTACATTGTAAACCAAAGGGGGTCCTAGGTAGAATCGTGAAATTGATGGACCCCGTTAGTCGTCTCCTTTACTTTTGATGCATAGGGGTAAAGGCTTTTCCGTCCCATTAGAAAGTAAGAAAGAGAGTGTTCATAAATACTTCACGGATGATACACTGTCCGCGGCACGTGCAGACCCCCCGCTCCTCGTACCGGAGAACTCCCCACTCCACCCCGGCACCAAAGGGTGGACACGAAAAACCTTGACACGTGAGACACGAGTCCGAGGTCCTCCCCCAAGCCCCACCCCCGTTGCTCCATTCGTTCCTCGACCGGACACCCCTGGCAGGGGGGAGTGTCTTTTTTGTGGGTTGGACTCTTTGAGTCAAAAATCACACAAAATATACAATCTAAGGTTCATTCTAAAACGAACTTATTTCTCGAGACACCAGTGTTAGTTTACCCTTGGGGGCGGGGTCTAGATTAGAGGGACAAAATATCTGTGGTTTTGACTCCGGGTCTCTCTATGTCCCTAAAGGATCTTCGGTGTCTCGGTCCTAAACTCGGTATGAAGACCTCAGGACCACACCATGTAGATATCAAAATTTTACGAGTCATCTCTAACGATTTAACACAATGTATAAAGACTTTCTTAGGGACCAAGAGTGAATTCTGAAGTTTGACCGTAGATTGATTATTTTCTAAGGTACCACAAAAGTTCTTATAAAATTTTTTGTCCGAGGGGTTTATAGAATCTAGGTATTTTTCATTACTTAATTCGGACAATGCGTCCACTCAAAACAAGAAGGAAGACCCAGAAGACGGCATGGCAGGTCGACCCTTCCAAATCCGACACCCCCAGGGACGGGTCGGTCGACTCGTGTCGGGACGCGGTCAATGAGTCAGAGGAAATTAGGAGACACTAAAGGAGGAATGTTACCTTTACTACTACTGTTATAGTTTAGTATAACCTGACAATACTCTTAATTTACTTTTGTACATACATTTCTTAAATCGTACCATTGACTTCTTGAATTATTTATCGATCATAAGGATAATAGATTTAGTTTGGAACTAAAATGTATATTCTGTACCATAGTTCATAAAAAAATTGTAAAATCACCTCATATCAACTAAATGTCACAACACATTCAAAGGCCACATGTCGTTGCACTAAGTCAATATGTACATAAGTAAGAAAAAATTAAGAAACGAGTATATCCAATAGTGTCCTATAACTTATCTCAAGGGACACGAGATCATCCAAACACAACCAATAGAGAAAACATATATCATCACATGTGCACAAGTAGGGTTCGAGGACCAAATAGGAAGAGGGGTCACAAAGGGGAGACCATTGACACTCAACAAAAACTATATTCAGACGACGACAAGACATTTATTCAAACACAGAATCAACGAGTCAACACAAACTGAGAAACATTGGAGTGTCTGACATCGGACGGTCCTAGGGGACAGGTACCTTAAGAGGTCCGTTCTTATGACCTAACCTAACGGTAAGAGAAGAGATTTTATTCAAACATAGTAGAAAATTTTGACTCTAAGGTGTATACTCACTATAAACAAAAAGAGAATGTAGTGCATGATACTATTAAAGATCCAGGTAGGTGCAACAACGTTTACCGTATAAAAAAAGAAAAAATACCGACTCATTTATAAGACAACATTTATACCTGGTGTAGAAATCGATAAGTAGACAGTTATGTGTACATCTAACAAAGGTACAAAACCGATAACACTTATCACCGACAATACTTGTAGCCCCACGTACAGAAAAACCTAATCTCAAAACAGATCTATATACGGGTCCTCGTCTCTTCCGTTACAGTGGGGTGAGGTCATGAGAACGGACCTTTTAGGGTACCTACCTCCTCGGACCACCCGACGTCAGGTACCCCAGCGATTCTCAGCCTGTGTTGACTCGCTGAAGTGAAAGTGAAAAGTGAAAGTACGTAACCTCTTCCTTTACCGTTGAGTGAGGTCATAAGAACGGACCTCATTAGGGTCCCTGGCCCCTCGGACCGCCCGACGGCAGATACCCCAGCGTCTCAACCTGTGCTGACTTCGCTGAATCGTCGTCGTACGGGTCCTCACCGTGGCGATCTAGTATACCATTAAGATGAGAATCAAAAGACTCCTTAGGGACGAAAGGTAGTACCTGCGTGATTTAATGTAAACGTGACTGTCCCATCCTCCCAAGGGAAAGAGTCGTAGGAGAGGTCGTAAACAACAAACAACTGAAAAATTACTACCGATAAGATTGACCACTCAACCATGGAGTACCATCAAAACCAAACGTAAAAAGATTATTACTCACTACAACTTGTAGAAAAGTATGCGGAGGACCGGTAGACATAAAGAAGAAGAAACCTCTTTGTAGATAATGCCAAAAGACGGTTAAAAAACTAACCCAACCAACCAACTGTCGAATTAAATCCCCGATCACGAAGGCTTACACAACTTAAAGAGTCAACAGTCGTCAAACCACAGTCACCAAATGTGACCTGTGACACATCTTGAGACCTTCGGGGTCACTAGCTGCTCCAGAAACCAGTCGACACAATAACCCACAACGTCACACAGGGTCCGTGACCCGTGTTTCGAACACGACGACCTTTCGACATACCGTGGGTGCTGGGTAAAGAGGGATATGGACGTCCACAATGTACGACACGATGACGATTGTCGTAAACCACCGATTGTTAGACGGACGGTGCGTCCTTTGGTCGAAACTAGGGGTCCATCCCTTTTAGAAGACGTCATCCTTTAACGTTGGTCGAGGTTATAAGAACGGACCCTTTAAGGTGCCTGTCTCCTCGGACCGTCCGATGTCGGGGTACCTCAACGTTTCTCATTTTGTACTGACTGAATTGTTAATCTCGACGAGTCCCTCGTGTCTTTTTTATCTCGTCGAGATTAACCTTCAGTCAACTGATAGTTTTAGAAGGGGATCCATTCCTTTGACTCTAAACTTCTCCAATCCTTCGAGTGTGGAGAGAACGCATGTTCAGGAGTAAGGACCGACGGACGATCCGTGGCGGAGTAGAAGTATGGGTGGGATGGGTATCGCCTCGTGTAAAAAAAGGTAGTTTCAGTCTAGGAGATCAACACCAATTCTCGCTACCGAACCTTTAGTCGGGACCCCAACCCAGGACCTACACGGAGACCCATATAGACATTGAAACTTGATTACGGATTGGAGAAACTTAGAGTCAAAGGAATGGATCCCCTTCTAAGACTAACAGTAAGGATGACTTTCAACGATTCTACTAAATCTATATTTCACAGGTAACATATACCGGTACAAACGTATAAAGACAGTAGTGGTGTCAGGGTCAACGGTATTCAAGTCCCAAGACGCGAGCGGAAACTCGAAACGTGGACCTGAGTGAGTGACCACGCCCCGACCGCAAAAGGAAGCACTGTACGAGGGACGCGAGGTGAGGGCGAAGGGGTCGGAGACCTCTGGTCACAAGGCAGAGTAGAAGAGTCAGGGCAGGGACCGAGGTCCAAACGGAAGAGTTTAAGAAGAGGAAGTAGAGCAGAAACACACCGTATCTAAAGACCTTTCGTTCCTCTCTCCCTTCCCCAGTTTCCGTAAGTGGGACTACGGTCCCCGAAGATTTATGGAGTAATTTCCGTTTTGAGTGCTCAGTCTAAACTCTTCAAGCTATATATAATTAATTCCGGTAACTCTCGTTAAAATCCAGTCGATCGAAAGTTTCTCTTTTCACCTTTTGTTTTATGGTTTTCTTTTTTCTGAAGAGAGGAAACAGGGAATCACTTTAAGTCAAAGGTCATTTGAGTATTTAATTCAGAATTATCCATATAAAATTACTTTTTATAAGGAACGTCAGTATTCAAGGGTCGCGTATCATTCATGAAATTTTACGGATGTAGAAGTATAAAGATAACATCTTTGGTCTTGTGTTTCATCGAAAAACAGTTCCGTAATAAACGACTGAGACGAAAACAAACGGGGTCCCTTGACGGGGAAATACCTAATTATTTTCCAATTGTTATCGGAATTATACAATTTCTTTTACCGACTTAAAAGTAAGACACCAACTTTAATAAACACAAGAACTTTAGGACAACAAAGAATCACTAGTTGATTTTTTTGATTGGAGTTAAGAAAAACTTTCCAACTCTATACTCTCGGACAAAGACTTTGGGTCTCCCAAGTGGAAATATTTATAAAGACTTGAAATACCCGAAAATCCTATCACAGTGGTCTCTGATAAAGACAAGACACCTTAAAAGTGTCCTCAACCGTGTTTAACGGTAGACCGAGTACGGGGACCGTGAGGTGATTTAACGGACCAGTCCAGGGACCCCTGAGGACTGGACACTATAGGACACCTAAGGAGAGACATCGTACACTACCACTTTAACAATGGTGAGCAAGGAGTTTTAGGTAGCAGGAGACCAACGGAACCAGTAAGTGGACACATGACTGTCACGACACAAACCGGACTCACTCGACGACTCCAGTACTTCTATTCGTTCTACACCAAAAGTGTGAAGTGCTTTAATATCGATCGTCTCCTACACGTCTGGTCGTCCACGTCACTCTACGAAGGTCCCCACAGTGTTCGGAGACACTGTCAGTAAAAGTTCCCCTCCTCTCACACCTTTTCTGTAACTTAGAGAACCCTCTCAAGACACTTCTAATTGTAGGGGGTGTGGGTCCGAAGATTATGTGGAATAATTCTTAAACAGAGGGTTGGCATCAACTTTTAGTGGCGTACCATTATCCACAAACAACAGCAACAACAAATCAGTGAGTCAACATAGGCTGAGAAACGTTGCGGTACCTGACATCGGGCGGTCCAAGGAGAGACGTACCCTAAAGGGTCGTTCTTATGACCTCACCCAGCGGTAAAGGAAGAGGTCCCCTAGAAGGGTTGCGTCCCTAACTTGGACGCAGAGGACGTAACGTCCGTCTAAGAAATGACGACTCGGTGGACCCATCGACATAGATCAATATTTTGAAAAGAACACTACTAAATAATCGTTGAGAGTTTGTTCGTTATGTCATAATAGTGGGTATCAACGATAACGATACGACATGTAATGTAGGGGTACTGAAAATATTGACCTTCAGACATGGAAAACTGGGGAAGTGGGTAAAACGGGTAGGGGGTTGGGGAAGGAGACCGTTAGTAGGTAGAAAAGAACTATAGACGCTTGAACCAAAAACAAGACCAAAAAAAAAAAAAAAAAATGTATACCTTTTCTATGTAACAGACTGAATAAAGTGAATGGGATTACAGGAGTTCCAGGTAGGTACAGAACGTTTACCGTTCTATAATAAGAGGACGTAACCGTCCACGTAAGAGGTGGTGACTTCGGACTACCCTCCACAATGACTACCCCCGTTGAAATCGTTTTCCCTTGGAACACCTTCCTCTTTTGACTCGTCGTGACGAGCTCTTTTGGCTCCCGTGTGTCTCTTTCCCTACTACCAAAGATAGTGACGACACGTCTTAGCCCCCTGTTCCAAACTAAGAACTTTATGTCCATCCTTAAGTAGTCTAACTAAACTACTCCCCTTCGACTCCTACCGTCTGACACTTCGTCACACATTTACTCCTCCCCGGTCCGCCCTCTGTCTTCTCATCTACCATCTCCGGAAATATGGGACGTCCCCTCTACTCTCAGGTAGGTCCTTCGTTCCCCCTCTTACTTCTCAAACTTCTTATCATCATACGAGGTTAACAGGAAAATCCTTTTATAGAAACCGTCGTTTTACCTGTACCCGATTTGGACGTTCATTGTCTTTAGTAAAGACGGACATCTCAGTACACCAGATGGTTTCAAGTTCCCTTCGATCCTTTTCACGAATATACAGATATTCCCTTTTCTTTACCCTGTAAAAAGAGGTAATAGTAGTGTTTTAACAATGAAGACGGGAGATTTATAGTAGAATTGTAAAGGAACGTAATGGAGGTCACGCTAAAAGTGTCAAACTCAAGAGTACCGTATAGGACGGGAGGGATTTTTGCCGGGTGACAGAGTAAGACTTGGGGAGTCGTCCCGTGTCTCCCGGGAAGAAGGGGGAAGGTAGGGTTGGAGTAGAAGACGGTGAAAGTGTAACTTGAGACGAGGTCAGGACCGATTCATACAGAGGAAAAGTGTGACACCGGAGACACAAGTGGGAAGAAACGGACATGACGGGTGGAGAAGGAGTGAGTGGACTCCTTACGGATCCGTAGGAAGTCCTCAGTAGAAGGGCCCCGACTGAAGGAGGGTCACTTCGATTGAACAAGACGGGAGTCAAACGGGTAGTACACAAACAAGAACACGACGAGTCCCAGAATCGTCCTTCCCTTTTACTTTCTGTGAATTTACTTTACTGACACATGTTTAAACTCCCGTCGACAAAGGTCGGACCCGGACTTCTCTACCCCTCTCTTTCGACCATCTCCTCTACTTCCCCACTCGACATCGCGTCGGAAACGATCTCCTTACATCGGTTGATGGTTCGACGTCGGACTCGTCTCCCTCGTCTACTGAACCTGACGGACACGAGGCAAGAGACGGAGGTGGAGGATTGTCCAGGTTTGGTCGACCTTCCATTGCCCACTCCCCCAGGCGACTACAGATGGAAGACCCGTCGAAGGGTCCCATATCCCCTCCCCCCCTCTACCTAGACTTGTCCGTTTATGTGTCGTAGGTCATATCGAGGAATACAAAAATATGTCATGGATTCTGTCATGTTGCTAGATTCATACATAAAAAGGGTAGATTGACACTCGAGGACTTACGTACCCCCAAACACACACACACACACACAAAAATTAAAAAGACTTAGTACCTATGGATCGTTGACATTCAACGATTTTGATGACAGACCGAGGTCCCTCTTCCCCCAAGTTCTACCACCTCCTCGTCCTGCATCTCGAGTGGAAGAGGGTGTTTTTGTAATTGGTATGTAGATGTTCACCTGGTCAAGTGTGACTTGTAGATGACTTACGACTTTCTTCTGGAGTCTGAAACCCTTCCCGTTCTTTTAGCGGTGTATTGACGCATCCTATTTTCCCTTTTTTCTTTCTTAACCCTACCCCGGACGTGGGTCCCTCCCTCGAAAATTCTTCCTTTCTATGTGGTATAGGAACCTAACCTTTTTCATCATAGGTTTACTGACATGTTACCTTTGTTCTGCCGGAGAAGTTATTCACCACGACCCTTTTAACCTATCGATGTACATTTTCTTACTTTAATCTTGTGAGGGATTGTAGTATGTGTTTTTCTTTTGAGTTTGACTTCTGGATTTACATTCCGGTCCGTGATACTTTGAGGATCTCCTTTTGTCTTGTGTGAGACTACATTTATCGTCGTTATAGAAAAACCTAGGTAAAGGATCCCTTGTATAGAGTTGTATTATTTTCGGTAAATACTGTTTAGGTGTCGGTTGTTTTATGAGTCACCACTTTTCCATTATCGAAAGGACGATTTTACACTTTATCCCTACGAGTGACAGTGGTGAAGATAAGTCGTATGAGGACCTTCAGATCCTGTGTCGTCTGTTCTTTATTTTCCATAGGTTTGACCTTCCCTTCTCCATTTTAAAAGTGACATACGTCTGTTGTACCAATATTTTAGGATTCTTGAGGTGTGTTTTGATGAGCTCGATTATTTACTTAAGTCGTTTCATCGTCCTAAATTCGGATTGTAAGTCTTTAACCAACGTAAAGAAATGTAATTGTTACTTTATAGTTTTTCTTTACATTTTTGTTTTTTTTGAAAATTTTTATCGTGGTTTTTTTTTTTTTTTTTTTCCTTATTTGGACTGGTGCATCCACTTTCTGAATACGACACTCAATATTTTGTTATTATTTCCTTTCATTTCTCGTAAGTCTCTTTCCCTTCTGTAGGGTACGAGAACCTAACCTTCTTAATTATGACAATTGTGTAATGACTGGTCCCCCAAAAACGTCTTTGATTGTGAACACCGGCCGCTAAACAATACATTTACTTATGCCTTTGTAGAGATCAGTTATTACAAGTCCATTGTTTTGTGTATAATTATGTAGAGACTAGTCATTGCACAATTTTACCGGTACGCTGTGTTTTTCCAGATGTCTAAATTACGTTTGGGATAGTTTTATGGGCACTGTAAAAAGTATCTTGATCTTTTTATTAGGTTTTTGAATATACCTTAATATTTTCTGTGTCTTAACGGTCAGGATTCCCTTTTTTCGTCCTCCGTATTGAGGGTCTGAAGTCTGTTATAATGTTTCAATGTCGTAAGTTTTGTCACATAATAACCATGGTTTGGTCTATATACCTAGTTGTCCGGTCTTGTCTCTCCGGTTTTTGTTTGGGTGTATAGGTTCCAGTTAATTAGAGGTTGTTTCCTCTTCTCTTATATTTTACCCCCCTTTCAGAGAACTCGTTCACCACGACTCTTTCGACCTGTCGTCGTATATTTACTTACTTTAATCTTGTGTGAGAGTGTAGTACGTGTTTTTATTTTGCCGAGATTGCGGAATTCGTGTTCTGTACTGTGGTATTTTGTGGGTCTTCTGTCGTGTCCGTTTTGTAAGAGACTGTATTTAACATGGTTACAAAAGAATCTAGTCAGAGGGTTCCGTTCTCTTTATTTTTGTTTTTGTTTGTTTACCCTGAATTCATTTGAATGTTTGAAAAAGTGTCGTTTCCTTTGGTAATTTTTTTTTCTGTTCTGTTAGGTGCCTTACCCTCTTTTATAACCGTTTACTACCCCGTCTGTTCCCGAATTGGAGGTTTTATGTGTTGTCGAATATATTCATCTGTTGTTGTTGTTTTTTTCGGGTTACCTTTTTACCCGTCTTCTGGATTTATGTGTAAAGAGGTTCCTTCTTTATATCTACTGGTCATCCGTGTACTTTTCTACGAGCCGTAGTGATTAATCATCTCTTTACGTTTAATGTTACTTCATGGTTGTATGTAGTCAGTCTTCTCGGTAGTAATTTTGCAGTCGTTTGTTACTTTTTCTTGAATGTTGTCTGTTACGTCTTTATGTCTCTAATGATGCTCGTTGATATACGGTTCTTTTGTCTGTTGGACCTTTTTTACCCGTTTAAGAATCTTTTCATGTTGTTGGTAGGTTCTGGCTGAGTCCTTCTTTATCTTTAATACTTGTCTGGTTAGTGTTCGTGACTTTACCTTTGACACTAGTTTTTGGAAGGTTGTTTGTTTTCGGGTCCCGGTCTACCGAAGTGTCACTTAAGATAGTTTGTAACTCTCTTCTTGATTGTGGATAGGACGAGTTTGTGAAGGTTTTTTGACGTCTCCCTCCTTATGAGGGTTTGAGTAAGATACTCCGGTGGTAGTGACACTATGGTTTTGGTCTATTTCAATAGTGTGTTTTTTCTTTTGATGTAGGTTATAGTAACTACTTGTGTCTACATTTGTAGGAGTTGTTTTATGTACGTTTGTCTTAGGTTGTTGTGTAATTTTACTAGTATGTAGCACTAGATCACCCCAAATAGGGTCCCTACGTTCCTAAGAAAATATATACGTTCAGTTAGTTACACTATGTGGTACAATTGTTTAACTTTCTGTTTTTGGTATACTATTAGAGTTATCTACGTCTTTTTCGAAAGTTGTTTTAAGTTGAGTGTAAACTATTTTAGAGACGTCTTTTTACCCGTGTCGTCCTTAGATGGAGTTGTATTATTTTCGGCATATCCTGTTCTGGTGTCTTTTGTAATAAGAGTCGCCACTTTTTGACTTTCATAAAGGAGGTTCTAGTCCTTGTTCCGTTCCCACGGGTGAGAGTAGTAGTAATTAGTTGTATTAAAACCTTCAACATCGGTACCGTTAGTCTCTTCTTTATTTTCCTTAGGTCTGACTTTTCTTCAATTTGAGACAAACGTCTACTGTAACTATTTGTATGGTGGTCTTTTAATATTCTCGATTAGTTACTTAAATCATTTCAGTGTCCTACATTTTAATTATGTGTCTTGAGGGAACGTAAGGATATGTAATTGTCACTTTTTAGTCTTTCTCTTTAATTCCTTTGTTAGGGTAAGTGGTGAAGTTGTTTTTCTTATTTTATGGATCTTTATTTGGATGGATTCCTCTGTTTGCTAGAGATACGTCTATGTGACTACTTTCTTGACTTTCTACTATGTTTGTCTACCTCTCTATATAGTACAAGAACCTAACCTTCTTAGATATCATACTTTTGTATCTAACGAAACCCATCATTTCAGTCTAAAGTACGTTAGAGATAGTTTAATGGTTACCGTAAAAAGTGTCTTGATCTTCCTTTTTAAAATATTAAACATCCCTTTGTGTCTTCTGGAACTTATCGGTTTCGTTAGAACTCTTTCTTTTTACCTTAACCTCCTTAGTTGGAAGGTTGAAGTGAGATATGATGTTTCGATGTCATTAGTTCTGTTATACTATGACCGTGTTTTTGTCTTTATGTCTAGTTACCTTGACCGATCTTTCGGGTTTCTATTTGGAGACGTGGATGCCCGTGAAATAGAAACTGTTTACTCCGTTTTCATATGTCACCTCTTTTCTATCAGAGAAGTCATTCACCACGACCCTTTTGACCTGTCGATGTACATTTTCTTACTTTAATCTTGTGAAAGATTGTGGTATGTGTTTTTGTCTAAGGTTTATCTAATTTCTGGATTTGTATTCTAGTCTTTGATATTTTGAGAATCTCCTTTTGTATCCGTCTTGTCTGTATTCCACGTCGGTTGTAGGAGAAACTGAGTGGAGGATCTCATTACCTTTATTTTATTTTTTTATTTGTTTACCCTGAATTGATTTGAATTTTCGAAAACGTGTCGTTTTCTTTGATATTTGATCTACTTTTCTGTTGGGAGTCTTACCCTCTTTTATTAACGTTTACTTTGTTGACTGTTTCCTAATTAGAGGTTTTATATGGTCGTCGAGCTATAGTCTTTTCGTTGGGGTAGTTTTTTTACCCGTCTTCTAGATTTGTCTGTAAAGAGGTTTCTTCTATATAGCTATTGGTTGTTTGTGTACTTTTCTACGAGCTGTAGCGAATAATAATCTCTATACGTTAAGTTTTGATGTTACTCTATAGTAGAGTGTGACCAGTCTTACCAGTAGTAGTTTTTTTAGATGTTTGTCATTTACGACCCCTCCCACACCTCTTTTCCTTCGGGAACACGTGACAACCACCCTCACATTTGACTATGTCGGTGATACTTTCTGTCATACCTCTAAGGAATTTTGTGATCCTTATTTTAATGGTGCACTGGGTCGTTAGGGTGATGATCCGTATATACTTCTCTTTTGGCATTGACTTTTTCTGTGTACATGGGGTTACAAGTAACGTTGTGATAAATGTTGACAGTCCTGTACCTTCGTTGGATCTGCCGGTAGACGTCTACTTACCTATTCCTTCAACACCATGTATAGGTGTCACCATATAATGAGTCGATATTTGTCCTTACTTATACTCAGTCAAGATTACTCCACCTACTTGGATCTCGGATAATATGTCTCCCTTCAATTCAGTCTTCCTCTTTTTGTTCATAGCTTGTAATCACGTATATATACCTTAAATCTTTTTATCACGACTACTTGGATAAACGTCCCTTCCCTGTACGGCTGCGTCCCTTGTCTGAACACCTGTGTCGCCCCCTTCCTCTCCCTTCCTACTTGACTCTTTCATCGTGGCTGTATACATGTGATGGTACACATTTTATCGATCGATCACCCTTCGACGACACATTGTGTCCCTCGGGTCGAACCACGAGACACTACTGGATCTCCCCACTCTACCGTCGGCCCTCCCTCCCAGTGTTCGTTCCCCTGTATATATATTAATACCGACTAAGTACAACGACATACCGTATTTGGTTGTGTTGTAATATTTCGTTAATAGGAGGTTAATTTATTTTACTTTATCTTTATAACATATAATTTCGTAAGTATACCTTAGATCTTTTTACCATGACTACTTGGATAAAAGTCCCGTCCTTATCTCTGTGTCCACACCTATGTTCGCCTTCCTCCTCTTCCTCTCCCACCTCACTTGACTGTCATCGTTACTTTATATATATAATAATAGTACGCATTCTATCGATCACCCTTCAACGACATACTTTGTCCCTGGAGTAGATGTTTGTTATTTATGACCTCTCCTACACCTCTTTTTCCTTGGGAGTACGTGACAACCACCCTTGCATTTAACTATTGTCCGTGATACCTCTTGTTATACCTCTAAGGAATTTTTTTTTTTTTGTGTTGTCCTTATTTTGATGATATACTGGGTCGTTAGGGTGATGACCCGTATATGGGACTCTTTTGGTATTAAGTTTTTCTACGTACATGGGATTACAAGTGTCATCGTGATAAATGTTATCGATTCTGTACCTTCGTTGGATCTACAGGTGACTATCTATTTACCTATTTCTACACCATGTATATATGTTGTCTTATAATGAGTCGACATTTTTCTTACTCAGTTTTTTACCCGGTTTCTTGATTTGTCTGTAAAGAGGTTTCTTCTGTATGCCTACCGATTGTTTGTGTACTTTTCTACGAGTTGTAGTGAGTAATAGTCTCTTTACGTTTAGTTCTGGTGTCACTCCATGGTAAAGTGTGGTCAGTCTTACCGACCCTAGGTTTTCAGATATTCGTTATTTACGACCTCTCCCACACCTCTTTTCCCTTGGGAGATTGTGACAACCACCCTTACGTTTGATCATGTCGGTGATACCTCTTGTCACATTTCTGAGGAATTTTTTAACGTTTATCTTGACGGAATACTGGGTCATTAGGGTGACGACCCGTATGTGTGGTTCCTTTGGTCTTAACTTTCTCTGTACACATGGGGTTACAAGTAGCGTCGTGACAAATATTATCGGTCCTGTACCTTTGTTGGATCTACGGGTAGTCGTCTACTTACCTATTCTTTCGACACCATGCATATGTGTTACCTCATAATGAGTCGGTAATTTTTCTTATGTAAACTTAGTCAAGATTATTCCACCTATTTTGACCTCGGATAATATGTCTCACTTCATTCGGTCTTTCTTTTTGTGGTTTATGTCATATGATTGTGTATATATACCTTAAATCTTTCTACCATTACTATTGGGACATACGTTCTGTCGTTTTCTCTGTGTCTACATATCTTGCCTGAAAACCTGAGACACTCTCTCCCGTTCCCACCCTACTAAACCCTCTTACCGTAACTTTGTACATATGATAGTACATTCTTTACTTAGTGGACAGATACAAGCTATGTCCTATGTCCTACGAACCCCGACCACGTGCCCCTACTAGGTCTCTCTACTATACCCCATCCTCCACCCTCCCCCCAAGTCTTAACCCTTGAGTACATGTGGGCACCACCTAAATACAGTTACATACCGTTTTGGTTATGTCATAACATTTCGTTTTATTTCAATTTTATTTTTAATTTTTTTATTTATTTATTTCGATTTTTTTATTTATTTTTCTTACTTAAACTCAGACAAGATCCCTCTGCCTACTTGGATCTTGGACAATACGTCTCACTTAATTCAGTCTTTCTCTTTTTATAGTATATAATTACGTGTATATACCTTAGATCTCTTTACCATAATTACTTGGCTAAACGTCCTGTCCTTACGTCTGGGTCTGTGTCTCTTGTCTCGACACCTGTGTCACCGTATTCGTTTTTCACCCTACTTACCTCTTTCATCGTGATTGTGTATATGTGATTGCACATTTTGTCTGTCGACCACTCTTCCACGGTACATTGTGTCCCTCGGGTCGCACCACGAGACACTACTGATCTCCCCTCCCTCCGAGTTCATCCTCCACTATATATACATATTAATACCGACTGAGACACGACAACATGTCGTCTTTGGTTGTGTTGTAACATTTCGTTAAAAGGAGGTTAATTTTTTATTTAACTTTTTTTTTCTCCTTCGAGTCGAACCACAAGACACTACTGGATCTCCCCACCCTACCACCCTCTAACCTCCCTCCGAGTTGTCCCTCCCCTATATTCATATGAATACCGACTGAGTACAACAACATGACGTCTTTAATCACGTTGTAACATTTCGACTCGGCGAACCCTTCGTGAATTTCGTTAATGGGGGGTTAATTTTTAAGTTCTATGTGAACTTATTACCCTTTTTTCAGTTGTTTGTTGTTTAAGACCTTTCTTACACCCCTTTCTCTCCGGACGATATAACGACCACCCTTACAAACAATCACATCGGTGACACCGTTTGACACCTTCAAGGAGTCTTTTGATTTTTATCTTAATGGTATACTAAGTCGTCGGGGTGAGGGCCCGTATATCGATCTGTTTTGAGATTAGGGGTTTCTATGTATGGGGAGATACAAGTATCGTCGTGATAAGTGTTATCGGTTTTGTACCTTTGTTGGATTTGTAGGTCGTTGTCTACTCACCTATCTCTGCTGTCATGCACATATGTATACTACTTATCACGAGTCGGTACCTTCCCCACTTCGTCACGGTAGACGTCGTTACACCTACGTTGACCTCTAATCGTATGATTGATTTCCGTCAGTCTTTCTCTGCCTGTTTGTGGTGTACTACAGTGAATGTACATCTTGGGTTTTATACTGTGTATACTTGAATAAATTCTTTGTCTTTGTCTGAGTGTCTGGTATCGCTTGTCTGAACACCAACGGTTCCGCTTCCCTTCCTGACCCTTAAACCGTAATCGTCTATATTTGATAATATATATCCTACCTATTTGTTGTCCCAGGATGACATATTGTGTCCTTTGATATAAGTTATAGGATATTATTTGGTATTACCTTTTCTTATACTTTTTCTTACAGATATATATTGGCTCAGGTGAAACGACATGTCGTCTCTAACCGTGTGCAACCTTTAGTTGATACGAAGTTATTTTTATTTTAATTTATTTTTATGTTTGTTTATGGAAGACGTGTCGTTTCCTTTAGTATTTGTTGTTTTTCTGTTAGGTGTCTTACCCTCTTTTATAAAAGTTTCCTTCGTTGTCTGTTCCCTAATTAGATATTTTATATGTTTGTCGAGTGCGTCGAGATACAGTCTATTTTTTTCTTTTCTGTTGGTTTTTTATACGTCTCCGAAATTTATCGGCAAAGAAGTTTCTTCTGTATGACTACCGGTTTCGTACGTACTTCTCTACGAGTTGTAGTGATTAATAGTCTCTTCGTCTTTTAATGTCACTCCCTAGTGGAGTGGATTCAGTCTTACCGGAGTAGTTTTTCAGATATCTGTTATTTACGACCTCTCTCACACCTCTTTTCCTTAGAAGGATGTGACCATCCTTCCTTTGGACACCTCTTTTCCTTGGAAGGGTCGGAAGGACCACCACCCTTCCATTTAACCATGTTGGTGATACCTTTTGCCATACCTCCAAGGAGTTTTTAGATTTTGATCTTAATGATATACTAAATCGTTAACATGAGAACCCGTATATCGGTTCCTTTTAGCATTAAGGTTTTTTTGTGTACGTGGGGTTACAAGTAATGTCGTGATATATGTTGCTGGTTCTGTATTTTCGTTGGATTTACAGGTAGCTGTCTCCTTAGTTATTGTTACACCATGTAAATATGTCACTTTATAATGAGTCGGTATTGTTACTTTACAGTAAACGTCGTTGCACCTACTTGAATCTTTAATAATGTGAGTCACTTCATTCAGTATGTTTCTGTTTATAGTATACTATGGTGAGTATACACTTGGATCATAAATGTCTTGTCTTTGTCTGAACCTCTATTTTTTTGTTTGAATACCAATGGTTTCCCCTTTACACCTTCCGTCAATTTAGTCCTCGAACCCTAATTGTATATGTGTGATAATATGTATTGTTTCTATTGGTTGTTGCTGGATGATATATCGTGTCCCTTGAGATGATTATAAGACACTATTGGATATACTCTTTTCTTAGTTATTTACTTATATGTACGTACTCATTGTTATTTTTTCCGACTGTGGCTTCTTAACTAAGAAAACTTGACACCACGACCTCTTCTGAGAACTCTCAAGAAACCTGTCGTTCCTCTAGTTTGGTCAGTTAGGATTTCCTTAAGTCGGGACTGATAAGTAACCTTCCTGACTACGACTTCGACTTCAAGGTCACGAACTCTCATCGTACCTTTATATACGTACGACGACGACGACGACGATCCAACGAAGTCAGCACAGACTGAGACACGTTGGGGTATCTGCCGTCGGGTGGTCCGAGGAGACAGGGTCCCTAAGAGGTCCGTTCTTGTGAGCTCACCCAACGGTAAAGGAAGAGGTTACGTACTTTCACTTTTCACATTCACTTCAACGAGACAACACGGGCTGAGAATCGCTGGGGTACCTGACGTCGGATGGTCCGAGGAGGCAGGTACCCTAAAAGACCCGTTCTCATGACCTCACCCAACAGTAACGGAAGAGGTAATATATGTGATGGTATACATTTTATCGATTACCTTGCAACTCCCGAAAGAATTACCGAGTCTACCATTTCTTAGACGGACGTTACGTCCTTTGGTCCAAACTAGGGACCCTGTCCTTTTAGGGGATCTCTTCCCTTACCGATGGGCGAGATGATAAGAACGGACCTCTTAGGGTACCTGTCTCCGGAAAACTTTCAGGGAACCTGTCGTTTCTCTAGTTCGGTCAGTCAGGATTTCCATTAGTTGGGCCTTATAAGTAACCTTCCTGACTACGACTTCGAGGTTATGAAGTCGGTGGACTACGTTTCGTGATTGAGAGACCTTTTCTAGACCTATGACCCTTTCTAACTTCCGTCCTCCTCTTCGTCCACTGTCGCCTGTTCTACCAACCTATCGTAGTGACTGAGTTACCTGTACTAAGGTAACTCGTCTGAGGTCCTCTCTCACTTCCTGTCCCTTCAGACCGCACGTCAGGTATACCCCAGTGTTTCTCAGCCTGTGCTGAATCACTGACTTGTTGTCACTCTTGAACGATATACTGTGTCCCTCGATTTGGACCACGAGACACTGTCGGATTTCCCTACCCTCAAAGTGCTCCCTCCCCTATAAGGACGTAAGACTAAGTACAACTACATACCGTCTTTGGTCTGTTATAACATTTCGTTAATAGGAGGTTTATTTATTGAAAAATTTCAATGATTTTTATTACCAGGGAGATTTATGAGTTGACATAATGACGTCAGATAAAAATTCACAACTTTTACCTAAAGGAACTCAATAGAATAGTGCACTTCGTATACCACTCAAAACAGAGAATAAGGACTAAACAGAAAAAAGTAAAGAGTCGGTTTGTCCATCCTGAGCACTCTAGCGTTACGGAAGGTCCTTGATATGGGGTATGTGTGCTCAGGATCTCAACTGGTGCTTCTTTTGAGACTGGATTCGTGAACCTCTGCACATGAAAAGTGACTACCTGTTTCCGGGACCTTGGGACGTCGGACTTCAGACCTTTCCCACTGACAACGAAGGAGGACATGTGACAAAATACAGGGTCACCTTTAACGACTCCAAATGAAGATTTTGTACTCCGTTTCACCTCCACCTCCCCCCTCCCGTCCTCTCTCTCCAAAGTTCCAACAAAAAGTTTGGGGGTTGGCCACATACATACATGGGACGACATGACCCGGCAGCAGTCGAAAGGTATATCTGTGACTTAGGACCGTCCTCTTAAGAGATAAAAGACAAAATGATCTGAAGCCAACCCTCCTTTTTCCCATAATTGAACTTTAGAGTACGATGAGTACGGTCCTAGTAAACAATGTCGTACTTCCAAAATAAATGGGCATTTTCATAATCTCCGGCACAAAGAGACGATGTCCTTTCGGACAGGCATCCTCGTACCCGTGGACCCCTTTACACTGGGGTCCTTCCTTCCTCGTCCACGCCTCCTGGGCACGTCCCCGAACCCTCGGAGCCGACCTCGGTCAGAAACACTCCCGTCTGTGCAAAGTAAGACTACACGATTAGGGAGCCAAATTAAACACGGAATACGGAAATACCCCGGTCGACTTTAGTGACATAAAGAAGTTGGACACTAAATGAAAAAGAAAGAGTGAAATTTGCTTTCTCTTAAAACATACAACACCTTTAAATTAGTGAATTACAAAAGTCATAGTTAATAACAAAAGTAATTTTCTTACTTATGAAACAAGTACGTACGAGATAAAACTATAATATTGGATACAGTGTATGCAAATTATTTACGGTATATAAAACAAGATGACTACGACAGTAACACACAGTAAGTACTGACACATCTCCCCATTTCTTGTCTTGGTCCAAGACCTGACAAGTTCAATCCCGTGGTATTAGAAAGTTAGTAATGTCAGGGACTTTAGTAAAGATTTGACATGCTCTCCCACACACGTAAACACACATATATAAATTTGGGACTTTAAATAGATCAATTGAATGGAAGATCTTTCTAATTCTACGAAAGTACAAATATTTTGTAATTTTAGTAAAAATGATTTTTTTTTTTTTAGGAGGACACACGGGTTTGAGGGACACGACACCAATCAGCAAGTCAGCACAGACTGAGAAACACTGGGGTCCCTGACAGTGGACGGTCCGAGGAGACAGGTGCCCCTAAGAGGTCTGTTCTTATGACCTCACTCATAGTGAGGTCCCCTAGAAAGGAAGAGGTCCCCTAGAAAGGTTGGGTCTCTGACTTGGGTCTAGAGGGAGTAACGTCCACCTAAGAAATGGTCGACTCGATGGTTCCTTCGAGTGGGTTTGAGGGATGGAGAATGGAAATTTTTTTGTTTTACTCAGTTTCTTTCTTTCGTTTCGTTGAGTCAGTCGTATCATAGTTCTCCTTTACCGTATAAAATTTCAGTTTAAACGTAAATTTAACCGCAACACCCTTGGACCTGCACAGTAGTTTCGAGAGACTTATAGTTGAAGTATAAGATGATTGAACCCTATTAGTACGGATGGACTAACGAAGTCGTCGTGTATATGATTTTAACCTTGCTATATGTCTTCTAATCGTACCGGGGAGTCGTTCGTTTAGTCTAGGGAATACTAATATGTCACCTTCACTGTTTATCTAAGTTCCCTAATCTAGACTATCCCACGGTTTTCTTGATACCTATCTCCAAGTACTATGACATTTCTTCCACCATTAGTTTTGGTAGGGGGTCTTTTTATGTTCTTCAGTTTTTCCAACAGACTCCTCCGGAATGTTTATCGACTCTTTTCTTCTCTTCGTTTTTCGTTTCCTCTTTCCCTTTCTATATGGGTTGACTTACATCTCAAGATTTCTTATCGTTCCTCTCTCTACATTCGGAAGAAGTCACTTGTTACGTTTTGTTTCTTTATCTCCTTTTGTTATCTTACCCTTTCTGATCTCTAGTGAAGTTCTTATAATCTCTATGGTTCCCTTATAAAGTACGTTTCTACCCGTGTTATTTCCTGTCTTTGTGATACCTGGATTGTCTTTTTTCGTCTCTGTAGTGAAATGGTTGTTTCTAGGTATTCGATACCAAACACTCTCGACCTGGCATTTCTTTCGACTCACGACTTCTTAACTAGAAAACTTGACACCACAACCTCTTCTGAGAACTCTCAGGGAACCTGTCATTCCTCTAGTTTGTTCAGTTAGGATTTTCTTTAGACAGGACTTATAAGTGACCTTCCTGACTACAATTTCGAGGTTATAAAACCGGTTGACTACCCTTCTTGACAGAATCTTTTCTGGGACTAAGACCCTTTCTAACTTCCATCCTCTTCTTCCCATGTTGTCTCTTACTCTACCAACCTACCGTAGTAACTGAGTTACCTGTACTCAAACTCTTTCGAAACCCTCAACCATTACCTGTTCCTTCGGACCGCACGACATCAGGTACCCCAACGTTTCTCTGTACTGACTCGTCGACTTGACTTGACTTTTCTTCGTCTTCTCTAATTCTTCTCCACCATTCTTATGTCCTTTCTTGACATGTTCTTTCCAGAATTACTGGGTCTATTGAAACTATGACACTAGTGAGTGGATCTCGGTCTGTAAGATCTCAGGTTTCAGTTCACCCGGAATCCTTCGTAATGATACTTGTTTCGATCTCTTCCACTACCTTAAGGTCGACTAGATAAAGTTTAGGATTTTCTACTCCGACAATTTCACAACATGAGTTATACGGTCGTTTAAACCTTTTGAGTCGTCACCGGTGTCCTGACCTTTTCCAGTCAAAAGTAAGATCAGGGTTTCTTCCCGTTACGGTTTCTTACAAGTTTAATGGTGTGTTGACACGAGTAAAGTGCACAATTGTTCCATTACGAGTTTTAGGAAGTTCGATCCGAAGTTGTTATACACTTAACTCTTGAAGGTCTACATGTTCGACCTAAATCTTTTCCGTCTCCTTGGTCTCTAGTTGAACGGTTATAGACAACCTAGTGTCTTTTTCGTTCCCTTAAGGTCTTTTTGTAGACGAAGTAATTGATACACTTTCGGAAACCACACACATAGTGTTGTTTGACACCCTTTAAGAAGTTCTCCACCCTTATGGTCTTGTAGAAGGGACGGAGAACTCTTTGAACATACGTCCAGTTCTTCGTTATCAATCTTGCTACCTGACCAAGGTTTGACCCTTTCCTTATACAGTTCCGACATATAACAGTGGGACGAATAAATTGAAGATAAGTCTCATGTAGTACACTTTACGGTCTGATCTACTTCGTGTTCGACCTTAGTTCTAACGATCCTCTTTATAGTCATTGGAGTCTATACGTCTATGGTGGTGGGATTAACGTCTTTCGATTGCCCTTGGATTTCTCGGAGAACCACTTCCATTTTCTCCTCTCACTTTTTCAACCGAATTTTGAGTTGAAGTCTTTTGATTCTAGTACCGTAGACCAGGGTAGTGAAGTACCTTTTATCTACCCCTTTGTCACCTTTGTCACCGACTGAAATAAAAAACCCCAAGGTTTCGATGACGTCTACCACAGACGTCGGTACTTTAATTTTCTACGAACGAAGAACCTTCTTTTTGATATTGTTTGAATCCCATTATTTTTCGTCTCTGTAGTGAAACGGTTGTTTCCAGATATGTCAGTTTCGATACCAAAAAGGTCATCAGTACATGCCTACACTCTAAACCTCGTATTTCTGTCGACTCACGACTCCTTAACTACGAAAAGTTAACACCACGACGTCTTCCGAGAACTCTCAGGGAACCTGTCGTTCCTCTAGTTTGGTCAGTTAGGATTTCCTTTAGTTAGGATTTATAAGTAACCTTCCTAACTACGACTTCGACTTCGTGGTTGTGAAGTCGGTGGACTACGTTTCTCGGTTGAGAAACCTTTTCCGGGACTACGACCCTTTCTAACTTCCGTCTCCTACTCGACCACCCTACTGTAGTGGCTTAGTCACCTGTACTCAAATTCGTTTGGGGTCCTCTGTCACTTTCTGTCCCTTCGGACCGCACGACGATAGGGAACCCAGTGTTTCTGAGTCTGTACTAACTCACTGACTTGTTCTTCTTCGTACTGTGTGTTCAAGTACTTCACAAGGTATAAAAATGTGTTTTTATTTGAGTTTTACCGAATATCTGAATTTGTATTCTGTATTGTGATATTTTGAGGATCTTCTCTAGTGTCCTTTTTGTAAAAGACTGTATTTGACAAGGTTACAAAAGAATCTAGTCAGAGGGTTCCGTTGTCTTTGTTTTTGTTTATCCTGAATTAGTTTGAGTGTTCGAAAACGCATCGTTTCCTTTGACATTCCTTTTGTTTTTGTTTTATTGGATACCTTACCCTCCTTGATAAACGTTTGTCACACTGGTTCTTCCCGAATTAAAGGTTTTATAGGTTTGTCGAGTGTGTTATTGTTTTTTTCGTTTGTTGGGTTGACTTTTTACCCTTCCTCCTCTGAAGGGACCACCGGGTCAACGTCCGACACGAGGGTTACGTCCCCGGGACCCAAACTAGGGATCAGTCCCTTGATCTAGGGCGTACGACGCTAGTTCTCAAGTACGGTGTTGATTTTCTAGGGAGTACGCTGTCGCTTCTACCTTCCAGGACAGGGTCGTGTCGGTCTATTTATTCATTCATACTTCCTCCTTTTTCCTTTTTACCCGTCTTCTGGATTTGTCTGCAAAGAGGTTTCTTCTTGATGTCTACTGGTCATCCAAGTACTTTTCTCCTAGTTGTAGTGATTAATAATCTCTTTACGTTTAGTTTTGATGTTACTCCATGGTCGTGGGTGATCAGTCTTACCAGTAGTAGTTTCTCAGTTGTTTATTTTTTACAACCCGTCCCACACCTCTTTCCCTTGAGAGGGTACCGACGACCACTCCTACATTCAACCCCATCGGTGACACCTTTTGTCATACCTTTTAAGAGACTTTTGATTTTTATCTTACTGGTATATAGGTCGTTAAGGTGAAGACCCGTAGTCAAGTCAAGTCAAGTCAGCGAGTCAACACAGACTGGAGGGACAGGTAGGGGTTGAGGGCCTCAAGTGAGTCTAAATGCGGGTAGCTCAGTCACTACGGTAGGTCGGTAGAGTAGGAGACAGCAGGGGAAGAGGAGGACGGGGGTTAGGGAGGGTCGTAGTCTCAAAAAAGGTTACTCAGTTGAGAAGCGTACTCCATATCTAGACCCGTTTTGATATTAAGTTGTTCTCTGTACGTTGGGACACAAGTGTCGTCGTGACGTGTTATTGGTTCTGTCCCTTTGTTGGGTCTACAGATAATGTCCACTCACCTATTCCTTCTACGTCGTGTATATATGTCGCCTTGTAATGGTCGGTACTTTCTCTTGTTTTAGTACGGTACACGTCGTTGTACCTACATTGCTCTCTACTAGTATGATTCATTCAGTCTTTCTCTGTTTATGGGATACTATAGTGAATAGACGTCTTAGATTCTATACTGTGTCTACTTGGACAGGTACTTTGTCTTTGTCATAGTGCCTGTGTCTCTTTTCTGACCACCAACAGTTCCCCCTCCCGCAACCCCCCTCCCTACCTCATCCTCAAACCCTAATCGTCTACGGTTGACCATATATATATATTACCTATTTATTGTTCCAGGATGACACATCATACCTCTTGATAAAGTTATAGGATACTATTTCGTGTTACCTTTTCTTATATATTTTTTCTTACACATAGATATTGACTTAGTGAAACGACATGTCGTCACTAATTATGTTGTGACATTTAGTTGACGTGAAATTAATTTTTTTTTAGTGTGGATGGACTATCCGATTACACTCACGGTTGACTCCATCCAGGACCCCGAACCACGTGTCCTCCCAGAACAGTAGGCCTCCACACAGAATTTCGTGACGACAACTCAGGACCGATGGAAGGGAGAGGTTCCACGAAATCGCACTCTTCGGAAAAGGATCGCATCACAGTTCCTTCTCCTAAAGTCCTTTTCCGTCTAGGACCCTGGTCCTCCATTACTTCGTCCTGAGTCTCACCGTCAGCCAAGACCCTTGGGGACCCGGGGACCTCTTCGACCACCCCTTTGTCGAAGATCTACTTTACACCACGGTATTTTTTACAGTCAAAACCACTATTGTTCTTTCTTTGTCTGACAAGTCGTTTGTGAGATGTGGGAGGAAGAATTTTGTTGGTTTTTTCCTTTTTTTTTAGTCATTAAAATTTAAGTTTCTTACGATCCTTAGTAAGATATTGTAATTTCCCCCAGACAGGGACCCGGAAAACATAAATATTTAAAAATTTATATGGACGTTGTACACCTCTTAAGATTTGTAATAAATTTTCTTGTGATAAGTCTTTCTGGTGACTTCCATGAAGGAGTCACTATGTCTGAACTTTGACTTTTTTTTTTTGGGTCTCGACTAGTAAGAGTGGGAAAACAGTTTTAATCACTGTGAGTTAGATGGTAGACTTTGTCTCACCACAAACAAGAAGTTGGAGGAGGATTCGTGTCCAAAGTACATCTTGACCTCTCTTTTTGATTATAGTGTATCGTTTAAATGAGACTTAAATAAGGTTTTTACATAAGGATATTATTACGGAGTTAATTATAAGAGTAAGGTCAGGAAGGTCTGAAAGAACTTGTGTGTGTGTGTCTCTGGTAAATAACAAAATCTTATGTGTCCTGAGATTTGTCTTCATCTTAGTACCGTGACACCTTGTATCCGAGAACTCTGATAGAGTCGAATCAGTGTTCACACACGGAATTCGTTCAGTGTCTTGGAGAAACTCGGGGACATTTTACCCTAGTCACTGTCACGAAAGGGTTGACAGTGACACACGTCTACTTTACTCAATTATAGACACCCCAAGGATCTTATCACGTCCCACGTATCACTCGTGAACCTTTCACAATGGATACCAACTATTAGTGTAAAGTGAATATGTGATGTCGTAAGATATGTCCATGTCCACATATCTCGATGTGACTACAAAGACTCTCGATCAACCTAAGATGAAATAAGCACATGATACCAAATGCACGGGATAGGGGTCGACAACCGTAAAACCTTAACGGAAATGAGAAGAATTTCGTTAGGAGACTATTCAAGGATCTTCTCCCTAGTGACCCAGTGCTCAATCCATGTAAAGTCATAAAGTCACGTACACCAGGTTACACCGGAGACCTCTAAACTCAGGTGACTTTGAGAGTGGTTGTCTTACTCTTATAAGAAAGGGATGGAGAAACGGTTGTGACCCTTACTCTTTACTTCCGTACACATTTCGACCTTCGAAATCCGTCCGGGTGTGGGGAGGGGGTTTTAGTCTGTCACGTCTTTCATGGAAGTCCTATACCGGACACCTGTGGACTCGAGACCGGACACGTCCACGCTCGACGTCCGCACGTCCGCAGGGGTACCAGGTCTCTCACGTCCCGTCGACTGTCCTTTGTCCTGACCCGAATGAATCCTCGACCACAGGAGGTCCTGGGACGTTAACCTCTTCCGGACGGCGAATCACTCAGTCTTCGATCACGACCGGTAGCACTGTTTTCTAAGTGGTATACAGACTACCCTCCAAACTCAAACCCACCGTACACGGGGTCCCTCAAGAAAAATCCCAATCGACCCCTCTGTTACAAACCCTCCACAGACCCCGAACCCCTACACTGTACCAGAAGGGTTATCTCCCGTGTCGTTGGTTCTGACTAGGGGTCGACCAGGTTCACCTAGACAGATGAGGCCCGTGGAAGAAGAGGGGTCGGACGAGGTCCTAAGGAAAGACAGGACGAAGTCCGGTGTAGTCTGGTATCACGAGAGGACCTGTAGGTCTGAGTCTCCTGGTCAAGTCGAGGTGGTCGTGTACGGTCCACGACCCCTCTGTGTCTACACATGGGGGTTCTGGAAGTAGGAAAGGTTTTAACAAGGGTCACTCAGACAGAGGAGGGCTAGAAACGAAAGAGACTTAGGGTCCCCATAAACAAAGGTAGGATAGAAAAGATGAGAGTGTAGACTACTGTCTGGTAGTGCAGGTCCTGTCTACCCGGACCGCACGAGGACAGGTACCCCAGTGTTTCCCAACCTGTGTTGAGTTGTTGTTGGTATGTCCATTCGAGGAACCCCCGTCAAAAGATATTTCCTCCCCTGTTGTAAGATGTGGAGTTGTTCGTACCTCTTTAGATATTTGCTTTCATAGGTCTTTCTCGGGACCGATTTCATTTCCTCTGATTCTCAATGGCTGGATCCGCATCGTACATTGGTGAGGTTAGGAGTATCGTTAAGACATATCTTTTACAGTGATGGTGGCAAAACATCCATTTCTTTACCTTTCAGTTTCTCTCTATTTTTAACAGACTTTGGTGGTCTGGACAGACTGAAGTCTTGTCCCCACCCTTCCGACCTCAACCATAACAGTGATTTGACGTTGTCAGGGTACCCACCGAGAGCCCACGTCACGAGGGTACTCGTCGAGACGGGTCCTTCCTTTACCTTAACGTGGGGTTTCTCCGACCGACCTGAGTAGTACGTTTTGTCGTGTCCTCTTCAAAGGTCTCTGTACGGATGTTAGCTGTGATTGTAACTGGGGACGATAATCATGATCAGTAATAACACTTCCTCCACAACATGGTACTTATAGACGTCTGGGTTCCTAAAGGAAAATAACCTGTGTATAATGTCTGAATTACTTATTCCGAATGAACACTCATCCTGACACATCTTCCTTTCGTCCCGTTTTTTTCTTCATACAGCCCTATTTGTCCTAATTTATTTGGTATCTGAAGAAAGAGAATATACGTTTAAACTCTTATTGAGTGACCTGAAACAGTCTCCTCCTGTTCGGGGTTTCATTCTGCCCTCTACTCAAAGACCTTTCTCTGGTCACCCTCTGACGACGATTTAGACCTACATTAAACAATCCGTCCTAATCTAACGATTATGTACCACACTTCATATTTAGTTTCTTCAAAAACGTATACCTACAGGTTACTTAACAAAAGCGTGGTAGACAACTTTTCTGATACGTAAAAGGTGACTTAACGGAAATATGGTAACACCTTTTAGTTGACCAGTATGACCACGTGTCCAGATAAAGACATGTCAGGCAATATTACTAGATCAACGGACAGAATGTGATCAGGGTGTGACTGAACTAATGACATCGAAATAGACTTCGGAACTTCAGTCCATCATACCCGAAAAGCTGAGACAAGAAAAAGTTTCAACAAAACCGATCAGATCCAGGAAACGCAAAGGCATTCTCAAAATGAGAGAGAGTCAAAGATGGATACCCGAGAACCCTAAGACTAACTGTAACGTGACTTATCTGCCCCGAAGGGGTCATCGAGTCACCATTTCTTAGACGGACGTCACGTCTTCGGTGTCCTTTGTACCCAAACTAGGGACCCAGTCCTTCTAGGGGACCTCAAACCGTCTCATACCGTTGGGTGAGGTCATAAGAACGGACCTCTTAGGATACCTGTCTCCTCGGACCACCCGATGTCAGCTGTTCCAGCGTTTCTCAGTCTGTGTTGACTTCACAGAATCGTACGTGTGTGTGTGACTTACCTGTCTAGCAGTTCCTCTTTTGGTTCTGGGTGACAACTAATAGTCCGGTCGAACCTCGACCATTCTGATCCACTCAAGGTACGACCACGACGAAGACAGAAGAAGTCAGCCCTTCCATTATCCATTTTTGAAAGTACCTTAAGACTTGTTTTATAATATTCTTTGTAATTAAACACGGGTTCCCGGTATTTTGACTACATTAAACTTACGTTATTTTATATTTATTTACCGTTTGTCAAGAACGCCCAAAAGAGAATTAAAAAGTTGTGTATGAAAGCTCAAAATTGTATGTCGTAAATGTCGTAAGTGGAAGGACTTAACCCCACCCTCCCCCAACTCTTTATTAATCATCCGTTAAAAAACCGGGACCCTGAAAAGAACATTTACAAAAGAAACCGTCGGTATGAGAACTCTTGTCCTTCAATGAGAGAACAATGTCTAAATTCTGAAAAGACTCGGTTTATTGTCTTTCGACCTAATCAAGACTTTACTTCCCCCTTTTTTTTGTTGAGAACCGAGAACGACCTCTAATTACTGTAGAACGTTTATAAAATTAAGAGGGGAAAGGAGAATTGAACGATGGAGGATTTGTTTCGTGTAAGTCGGACTTTTTAGAATTGACCAGTAAAACACCAGGTTGGGATTTTATTTTATAGAAATACCATGGGTGTTTAAATAAATTTGTTTTAAAAACTACCCGACCCCCTTCCTTTATTTACGACAGAGTTCAACTGGAAAAGACAGTGTTTTAGGGTTTTATCTTAAATTTTATCTTTTACATCAACATTTCTACGATGTCCTAGTATTTCTAAATAGTAAAAGAAACTGGGAAATTTTAGGTAAAACGATATCTATTTTTACTATACAGTTCGAAACATTTGTTTCGGATAAATAACAATCTCTACGAACGTTTGTTGAAGAATCGTTAACAAGTTTTATTGTCTTAATATAGGAAACTGATG
The DNA here is from genome assembly GCA_006410555.1 of Capra ibex. NCBI lineage: Eukaryota > Metazoa > Chordata > Mammalia > Artiodactyla > Bovidae > Capra > Capra ibex. Next base: position 39,552,375 of record SJYO01034137.1, read on the forward strand.
TCGTAAATAATCAGACTGATGTTTTATTCGTTTGACCAAAGGGGGTCTTTTCTCCAAGAAAACTTAATTATAGGTGAAAAATGTAAACTAAGATCCCTTTTTTTGTGTTTGTGGGTTGTCGAAAGTTACAGTCACTTCAAATGTTGGACATCCCTGTGATTGATGTTTTAGTCGCTAGAATTAAGGGACTGGTCCCTGACTTGGAGACACGGGACGTCACCTTCGGGTCTCAGGATGGGTGACTTGACGGTTCCTTAAAGGACATCCTTAAGAATTTTGTGTCTACTAGAAATCCTTTTGTCTAAATCTTCACTTCTTGTGGAAGGATATTGTTCACTAGGGATCCTTCACTAGATGATCACTAGATCCCTCAAAGGTACCATAATGTGAGTAGGGAGTCATAGTTTTCACCCCCTTGACCAAGGTCCGAGAGGTAAGGGTGTCTATAGTTTTAGGTGTGTACGAGTTCGGGAATATATTTTACCATGTCATAAACGTATTTGAACAGGAGAGTATATTAAATTTAGTAGTTCTAATAAATATTATGGATTATATTATATTTACGAAAAATTTATCAACGGTCATGTGTCCGTTTAAGTTCAAAACGAAAAAACCTTAAAAGGTCCTAAAAAAAAGGAAAAGAAAAAAGAAGAAGACTCATAAAACCCAGGTACCACCACCACCAAATCAACGAATCAACACAGGCTGGAAAACACTGGGGTACTTGACGTCAGACGGTCCGAGGAGACAGGTACTCTGAGAGGTCCGTTCTTATGACCTCACCCAACGGTAAAGGAAGAGGTCCCCTAGAAAGGTTAGGTCCCTAACTTGGGTACTGAGGACGTAGAGGACATGACGTCCGTCTAAGAAATGGTGACTCGGTGGTCTCTTCAGGGTAAAACCGAGACTCCAAACGACTTAGACACCTACACCTTGGGTGTATACACCTCCTGACTGACATTAACGTCGGAGAGTCTTTTCCGGATTTTAAAGTAAATATGAATAAAAAAGTGTGTGGTTTGAGTTTACAGGACCACGGGCCCTTCAAACGTAGTTCCACCGTTCCCAGACACCCCCACTCACCGACCACCACCCCTCCTCGTCCTTCCTACGAGTAGTCCTAGTGATCATGTACAGGTAGAATTTCAGTGAGTTTAAACATTAAAACTTTTTGAGACACGACGGTTTGTTTGAGTAGACATCTGACATACATACGATTCAACGAAGTCAATACAGACTGAGACCTTGGGATACCGAGGAGACAGGTACCCTAAGAGGTCCGTTCTGATGACCTCACTTGACGGTACGGGAGGAGATCCCCTAGAAGGGCTTGATCCCTAGTTTGAGTGTAGAGAATACAGAGGATGTGACCGTCCGTCCGTCCGTCCGAGAAATGGTGATCGTGATAGTGCCTTCGAGGCAGACATCTACGCTACACCGGTTTTGGGGTGTTAAACGTTGGAAAATAAATGTAAAAGATTACAAAAAGAAAGACACGTAATATTTCTTTTTTGAATAAGGAAATTTGGTGAAAAAAAGAGATCAGTCGTACTTCACTACAAGGAGGGTGTAGTAAGTAATATTCAAACAGACAGAAGACGATAAAACTGTTGAAGTCCAAAAAAAAAAAATTGGAATATTTGTTAGAATTTAATGAGTCTCGACAGTAGGTAATCTATATTTTTAATTTAATTCGGGTTCTTAAGATCCACTACCTTTTGTACTAGGTCAGGGTATTCTATACCCGTTGGTGCCCTCAGGTCGTTTCCGACTATTTTGGGATTTAAAGTAGTTACAACCTACTGATAAATAAATTTCCCTCGATGGACGAAGGACCAAAGGACGTATGGTTTATAAAGAAAAGTTGTAAATACTCGAATTTATCTACGTCTACAACGGTTTCTTACATAATATTGTAGGTAGTAGGATCTTTGGATATTAAATTCGTGACTTTCCGTGGAACCTCAAGTAGACCAAGTTATGGGAGTAAAATTTACCCTCTTTTGACTCCGGATCCTTTTAATTGACCTATGTTTCAACCACCATGTGTCTGGGAGAGAAGGGTTTTAGTAGCAACGCCTAGTTGTTCAAAGTGGTGATAGGGAAATGAAGTGAAGAGACTAGACCTAGTGGAAATGACAGGTATATGATGCGAACTGATAAGAGAGGAGGTTTAAAACGTCTTTTAGTTCCTCCTGAAAAAGGGGAGCCAGTAAGAGGGCTAAGATACGATACACCCGGAGGGAAGAAGGAAAAGAGGATAAGGGGGAACGACTTTGAAAAGTCTCGCCATAAGAAGAAATACGTTTTGTCTTTTAATTTCCACTGGTCTGTGAACTGGGACCGGTCCCAGAGTGGTCTCCTCTCCCCACCCATCAAAAGAGATTTAGGTAAAACGACGACTCGTAACCAAAGAAACAAAGTACCGGAGGTTGCGTGTAACCTAAGGTTTCTCACTCTGTATTTGCAACACGACCGTGACGTCATCTCTGGACCGAGAAGAAAGGGAGGTGGTTTCCGTGTTGAGAGTCCAGGGAGAGGATAGTGTGAACCTTCTTTTAATAATTTAGAGTGGGAAATCACTGAAACGTTTAATGGAAGGAATTTGTTGTGTGACCTACAAAATGGTTCTTAGAACCCACTGTTCTGGGTGCATTCATATCTTCCTAGACGGGAAGTCGTGTCTTAGATTTAGCTAAGATTGGTTTGAAACCAAAATTATACGAGGGCAAAACGGATGGGATGTATAAGCGGGTCAACACTTTTCCACCAGAAGACGCCAGAAAGACGGTGGAGTCGAGAGAGACAACATTTTGAGAGAGACCGGATGAGAAGGCGAGGTTGCGGAGTTTTAAGATAAAAGAGGGAAAGAGAAGATTGTTTCGGGTGAAAAATCACGTCTAGTAGTGGAGTCGATCGGAAAACACTCGGTCGGTAAACCTTGTTTGAGTGTGAGTTCACATTTACTGACTATCCGGTGTTGGGAAGATCTTTATAGATGGCAGAGTTTCCTTCTCGGAACAATTGGATCACTAAGAGAATAGTCACCTTAAAATCGGTCAGGTAATCTCCCTTCACTTCATTCAGTCGTCTCCCCTTCACTTCATTCTAAACTTGTTTCTCTTGTCTGAAGACCAACGGTCTCCACCCTATCCCACCCTCCCTCACCCATCTACCTCACCCTAATCATCTACGTTTGGTCACATATCCTACCTATTTGTTATTCCAAGATATCATGTCGTGGCCCTTGATATAATTTCTAGGACACTATTTAGTATTACTTTTTCTTATATCTTTTCATATATATACGTATTGACTTAGTGAAACGACATGTCGTCTTTAATTGTGTTGTGACATCCAGTTGATAGGAAGTTATTTTACATTCAATTTTTTTTTCAGAAAGAAGATTACCCTCTCCTCCCCGGAGTCGATGTTACAGACATATAAGATATTGTGTATCGTCGTGTGCGAACGAAAAAAAAAAGTCTACCAAATTATAAATTTTTAATTATTTTTGAATGGTATAACTTTCTTATATCCTCATTTTAGTATACTAATAGAGTTGTATTGAAAAAACGTCCAAATTTGGAAAATAAAACATAACTCCCATGTCGATTATTTGTTTACAACACTGTCAAAGTCCACCTCTCGTTTTCCTGAGTCGGTATGTATGTGTACATAGGTAAGAAGGGGTTTGAGGGGAAGATAGGTCCGACAGTGTATGTAACTCGTCTCAAGGTACACGAAGTCATGTACCTTGACACACTAGGTCATCCAGGAACAACCAGTAGACAAAATTTATATCGTCACTCATGTACGAAAGAAAGTTCTTCAACAAAAAAAGACCAAATACTCAAATAAGTATACTTTTTAGTATCTTCCTGAAGGGACCAGGATGGACCACCAGATCACGAATTCTTAGGTGGACGGTTACGTCTCTGTGACCAAGTTAGGGACCAGACCCTTCTAAGGTGTACGGTGCCCCATCGATTCGGGTACATGGTGTTGATACCTTCGGACTTACGGATCTCGGACACGACCCGTTGTTCTCTTCAGTGGTTACTCTGATCTTCAGTCATGGGCGCGTTACGTTGATCTCTTTTGGACGAACGTCGTTACTTCTGGGTCACGTCGGTTTTTCTGTTTATTTATTTGCTTGTTTGTAAAAAATTTTCACCCGTTTCCTAGATTTATCTGTATTTTTATTTTAAGTGTCTCCACAATTAGTGGTAGTCAGTGTATAGATTGGTTATTAGAAGTAATTACAACGATTAATGTTTCATTTTAGTGAACCTTGAAATCACGTGGTTATTAAAAAAAAAAGGACTTAATAGAGAAAGGTACGATTGTCTTTATAGTATTTTGTGACACCACCGGGCTTTACTCTTTAAACAGTGGTTTGTTGTGAGTTGACACACTTTCAGACTTCTCTTTTCACAAAGGAAACTGAACTTGGAATAAACTGACCCTAAAGAGTGGTCTCAGAAGGATAAAAAAAAGGTACCCGTTGACGGGGGAACTAATTAGGGTAAAGGGAGACAGAATCAAAAAGGTTCGTCGACTCGTTTGTTTCTACCTCCGTCGGTAAAATTGTACGAAGGAGGGAGTTCGGGAGACCCTACCCGGCAGACAAGTAGGACAAGTATTTGGTTGCCGGACTTACACGAATCTCTTTCGTCGTTCCTAGAAGACAGTCCTAATTAAAATTATCAAGGTGTCAGACAGTGACCCCTTGGTGTCAGGACCTTTTACCGAAATTTAATGATAAACGACTATTTCTCTCTCTATACTCGACTTTTAAACCAAGGAACAAAGTTTGTCAAACCTATTGAGTACATTCTGAAATGGACATCACACCTCATGTACATGAAATGTCGGATTTGAGAACCCATCGACTCCTTTTGGAAAACAACGTCACCCTAGTGTCACTTTACGTTTCCCCCCTTTGCACTGTAAGACATCTTCATATTTTTAAAATCTCGACCTTCTCGCTACTTAAACACCCACTTAAGGAGTCGTATTTCGAAGGATACTGTGGAAGATAAAGACTATAGACACCTCTCTTTGACTAAGAGGAACAATGGGGAAGGTCAAAAAACAGAGGGAGAGATGGTCAAAGAAGGAGAAAGGAAAAGAGTGAGAAAAAGAGTATGGGTTAAGGTTAACGGACAAGGTAGGGAACGAAAGAGAAGGGATTGACCGTTCCGACGACAGTCAACAAACAATTCAAGACACGACTCCGTGTCTACTCCGTCGATCGTTCTGACTGGGTAGTTCCCTGAAGGGACCACCAAGTCACCGATTCTGAGACAAGAGGATTACGTCTCCGGGACTCAAACTAGGGACCAGTCCAATGATCTAAAAGGATTGTCTAACTACGATGATCCGAAACATAATCAGTCCGCAGTTCTGACTTCCGTTTTCTTCTCCCACCGTCTCCTACTTTATCTATCGTAATGGTTGAGTTACCTCTGCTTAGACTCGTTTGAGACCCTCTATCACTTTCTGTCCCTTCGGACCGCACGACGTCAGGTACCCCAGCGTTACTCAGTCTGTGTTAAATCGTTGACTTGTTGTAATCAATCCCCAGTAGTCTCTTTTTCTAGGTCATCCCACACACTAGACACATAGTCGGTAATAGTCTCTCTCTAAGTAAAATTCCTTGACCGAGTCCATTAATAGTGACGTCCCATCTGGTAGTTCAATCTCTTGGTCCTTGAATGTCAAGTTCAGACCTCCGAAAGACGACCGTTTTAAGGACACACCACCCACCCACTCTTCCCGCCAGTTAGAAACGAGAGATTTCCCGAAGTCGACTAACTACTCCAGATACGTGTAAAATCCCCCACTGACCTAAATGAGTTTCAGGTTACTAAACTTACAATTAGAGTTGGTTTTTTATTGAAGTGACTTTGTACATCTTATTACAATCTGCTTAAATAAGTGAACACCCCGAAGAGACTACTGAGTACCACTTCTTAGATGGACGGGTACGTCCTTTGTGCCCAAACTAAGGACTAGACCCTTCTGGGGTATACGACACCTCGTTGATTCGGGTACGTGGTGTTGAAAACTCGGACCCGAGATCTTGGTGTCGATGACTCGGGTGCACAGTGTTGATGACTTGCGACACTCGGGATCTCAGGTACAAACCGTTGTTCTCTTCGGTGACGTTACTCTCCGGGTGTGTGACGTTGATCTCTCGTCCGGGACGAGTGTCGTTGATGTCTTTTCGAACCCGTCGTTTTTGGGTCATGTCGGTTTTTTTTTTTTTTAGAAAAGTGAACGATTCGGAGAACCAATGACTAATTTCTTGATCTATCAACCACGTGGGCAACACTCCTTAAGTCTAAACATAATATCATTGAACTTTAGGATTTGATACAACACATTTTCTAAGATAGGGTATGGTGACTTTTAATACCAGTTGCAAATATAATTTTCGAATTCTAGACGTTATATATCTTCCCATAAAGTAATTCTTCCACTTATATTCCCTTTCTGTCCCTTTTTTAATACTCTCTCCCTCTAAGATAGTTAATCATAGACGATGGACGGAATCCCCTCTGTCTTTTCGTTTTTATGTCGAGGAACTCTCTTAAGGGATTGAAGTGTCGAACAATCTTTAGTGGTGCGTGTTGTGTGGACCTCTTCGTGTCATCCAAGATTCGTGATATCAATACGAGTCTCACGTTAAACCCAACCTTATGAGATCCTTCCGAGGCCTTCCTCCACTCTGAATTTGATTCTAAATTTTACCCGATCCCCTTTTCCCTGTCGGAAGGTGTTTTCCTTTTGTCGACCCCCGTTTTAAGACTCCGAACTCTCTTTCGTAGGAACGAACCTCCCACGGACACCGGGTCCAGCCTTCTTTCCCGAATGATAGTGGCCCCACCCCCTACCCCCACTCTTCCACCCCTCCCTTATTTCCGGAAGTCCAGGGCAGGTCCTTGTCTCCCTCTTTCGATGTCACTCCTTCCGGAACCCCCTCGAACGGTGTCCTGTTTATGGACTGTTCCCGGAAAGAACTCATAAAGAGTGAATCTTTCTATACCTCGTCCAATGACTTTAGGAACAAAGTTTCGTCTCAAATACAACTCTGAAAACTATACAATTTGACTAGTCTTACCTGATCTAACATTCCTATGTCTGTGTCAAAGTCGACATGAAGGACTTTATCGGAGTATAAAATAGATCTCGAAGGGAGACTAACCCTCCCTTAACAAACAATGTCGTGGAATGTTTCCTGATCGTTTACATTTAAAAGGCATAGTTTCTTCCCTCTCTGACCCCAACCTCCAATATCCCAGAAAGTTTGGAGTGTTGACTACAGACAATTCTGATATCGTACGAAGGATGAAAAAAGAAACCCTAGGTCGAAAGAATGGACTTGATATCTCTTCTCAATCCACAATGTGACTTCTCAATCGTCAATGTGACGAAAGGAGTTGTCGGATTTTTTGAAAGAACGAGAAACGTTCTAAAAACTTAACCCCACCGTCTTTCTGGTGGACCCGTAAACACAGATGTCGTTACTACAAGAGTGAATGATCAAAACACGGGACCCTTTTGAATTCAAAAACACGGAAACAAAAAGGTTCCCGTTTTGCCCATTAACACTTTTTCTCCAAGAGGCAAACAACACGTCGTGGAGGATGATAGTAGTGGAGAACACCCGGAAACTTTAGCACACACACACACACACACGACCCCTCTACGTAAAACATGACAATGTTCCTGAGTCCTCACACACACAACCCCGCCGCCCCCCGCCCCACGCAAAACATAACAATCCTCCTAAGTCCTTACGGTTTGGTTGATCTCTCGTCTTTGGGTCTGTAGTTTATCTGTGGTTCATAGAACGTTATGGACTCCGTCAGGACTTTTGCTCCTTTTCAGAACGAAGTTTACGGTGTTTCGGCGGAATTCTTTGCGAACTACCAAGACTTACTAGGAAGGTTGTAATTACAAACTCCAGAAGTGATTTGGGTCTTGATCCTTCCGGTGCGGTATCCGGTCCCGAAGTGCACGGGCCATGTATGAGGTTGAAGTGATTACCAATTGGTTAAGTAGTGAGGACAAAGGTGCACAGAAAGTGAAGAAGCAATAAGGAAGGAACCACGGGTATCGGCAGAATGTTAAGAAGGTAAACAATTGACTAATTACAGACGAGAGGAGGGCGTGAGTCGTCTGAGGAAGTCCTGTCCCGGGGTCCTTGAGTGAAAAAGACTTATGAGTTCGGCTCTGGGTTCCGTGTCCACTTTTTATGCGTTGATCTTTCGCGCGGGGCGGCCGCGCACTGCAGTGGGGCGCTAAGGGCGGGGCCGGCGGTGAGGGAGGTGAGACAGGCACAAACAAAGGCCGCAAAGTTATTTCGAGCTAAGCCGATCTTCTTCTGGACAAGAAGGCCCTTTTACCGCTGAGGGCGAGCAAGCGGCCTCAGGGGCGGCCGGCGCCTAGACCGCGGTCGGTGCCCACGACGGCTCCTGCGGCTCACGGGTGGCGGAGCGGTCGGAGTCGGGGGCGTCTTACAGGAGCGACGGGGCGCCGAAGCTCGGGGTTTGAGGGCTCCTGAACCCCGTCGCCTCAAACCGCCTCGATGCCCTTTACAACTTCGCGGTCCTCTCTGAAAACGCGTTGCACATTCGAACCCAGGGCGCTTCAGTGGCGTCCCAAGGAGCGCAAGCCGTGGGCCCCTGCGCGGGGAGGGGCGGGGGTAAGGCTAGAGAAAGGACCTTCCAGTGGAACAGAATCCAGGCAAGGTCCGGGTGCCCGATCACCGGCCGGATGTCAGTGTCTCGATGGCGCATGTCGGGCCCGCGGCCCGCGGGCACAAAGACCGAGAGGTCGCAAAGCCGAGGAGTAGTCGAGGAGCAACTAAAATAAATGAGTCACGGACACAGCCGGGAGGTTCCCCTCCCAGACATAGGGGTTAGGAAAGCGAGGGAAAGGGGGTTTATCACGGGGTTTGTGGATCATTCAAAGTAGAGATCTAGGGTAAAAAAATGTCCTTGACATCCTTCACCCTTCTCATCCCATTTTCTCACCGAAGAATCCGTTTCATTCAAACTAAGTGTGAATCGACAATTTAATCTGAATTACCTAAAATCGTCTCCTATCCACATTTTTATTACCAAAAAATCCTTCGAATAAAATCGTCAAACCACGTCCTATTAAACTTCCTTATTCTCCGTCTTCTCTGATCCTCCATAAAAGTCTCTTCAAGGGGTTATTCCCCTAAGATTTTTTCACTTGATCTTCCCATCGACACCCTAACCCTTCTGATCTAGTCCGAATCCTAGTAAACTTATATACCAACTGTCTCTACCGACTTCAAAGGTTGGATATACCTCGTGGTAATTATTTTCACCCTTTTGACCTCCTCCCATTATCAGACTGTGACTAAAATGAATGACCTCGAATCAATTACCTTTTCAATTAATGTAAACTAATTTTCGACCTCTTCACCAGTACTCCGACCTCTCTCTTCTCTTGCAACCCTTTTATGTCTGGAGAGTTGACCCTCCTTACAATTATCTTAATCCTCTTACATGCATCACAGTATTTCTTATCTCCCACACTCGACAGTGGAAGGGAGGTGTAAATAACATACCGATTTGTTTTCCTTTAGTCTTTTTCTTGAAAACGGTGAATCGGTTTCACCGTTTACTAGTGAACCCCTAAAGGACCATCTCTGTTGATAAAACTGACACTCTTACTCACTCAATTGAAAAATCGGAGTCCTGACGAAATTGAGACTTCTGAATGACTTGTAAAACTTCTCGAGAACGACATACACACAATATAGCTGACTATCAATAGTAACAGAATCCTCAATGTTCACTCTTAGAAATTTTGTGTTCTTATGTTTTTGCGTAAGATAATCGGTAGTCTTGTTACGATAGTAGGTATAGTACACCGGAGACTTGAGGGGACCTAAGTACCATTCATTTCTCTCACTTTTACTGTCTATCATGAAATCAATAATATTTATCAAAACTGGAACGTCTAGGTAGGTGGAGGGGAGTGGTCCTTCCAGAACCTTTAGTGTGAAAATTTTTGACTAAACCCCGTACAGAATATAATTATAGTACGAATTTTATGAAAACGTCTTTAAGATTAACAATTATCTACTCTGTTTGTTCTGTATCAGGGATTAGTAGGACATCAGGGAACAAAACTCCCCATAAACCCATTACTAAGAGAATAAAGACCCCGTCGACCTTTAGTCAAAAAACTGAATTGCCAGCTAAAAAGAGGGAAACTCTTATGATGAAACATATAGAGTTCAAATTTTTGTACCGAGATACATTGCATATGGATAAGAAAAGGAAAACATCTTTTAAGTAAACGTTTAACGGGCTGTTTCCATTTTTCTAGAGTCTGCGACAGTGGTTTGACTTTCGACGGTAACGTCTTGCACTTCTTCAATCTCCTTCTTCACTTGAGAAAATAGGACAATCGAATCTGACATTCCTCTCCGTTTTTCGCTAACGTCAACAACTACCCCTGTCTCTATTCCGGGTCTTAAGACTGGTCTATGAACTATGAAGTAGTGGACAAGGACCGACAAGGAGACATCGATTGTAGTGTAGTAGAGTCTGTTGGAGTGCTGTTGTCCCTGACCGTGTAGGCTGAGCGCCTCCACTACGACTCCGTTGACTCCGACTTGTGTGTCACTCGTTCGTGGGTGGAAGATCGTCGTCTCGGGGTCGCGGAAGGAGTAGACTTCGATCACTCCCAGAGGGAGTCGTAACACGGAATCCAGTTCACCTCCTAGTAGGACCGTCGAGTCTGTTGGACAAGTAACTATCTAATGTTTCCTAGTGTTAACGTCTAGGGTGACTTGTGGTGAGTCTTCCTTTGGTCTCAGGACCCTTGAACCGACCGGAGACCTCATCCGGGGTCTTCTTCGGAGTAATGTACCTTCACGACCTTTGCGCTCGGTTTTTAGGGTACGGGGACGGTGTATTTAAATTTTGGTTACACATTCATGGTAATCTTTGTCCGAACAATGTCCTCGTACTATAAACAATTTGAGGGTTTTGACCCTCTGACGTAATTCAAGTCACCTGAACCATACTCTTGACGAACATGAACCCTTACTCACATAACATCTTCGTCATTTTACTTGTACCGACCTCACCTCCTAAGGCCGACCTTTTACGAAAGAAAAAAATCGGTTCATTAACTTTTCCAAAAGTCATCGTCTACCTTGTAATTTGAAGTCCTATGAATCCGTTTTAAAATATATTTTGTATCTTAATCTCTTAAATAATATTAACAAAGGTCTTGGTATAAGAACATGTATCGAGGAGGAGATTGATCTGATATTCGATTCTCCTTTTGTTAACATCCTTGGCTGCCGGAAAGAGTCATTTTTTATAAACACACGAGAGACATACATTCGTCATCCACGACACTGCTGTGTGCTCATTTCTAAGACAAGGAGCCCAGATCTATTCCTGAGCTCCGAATGTGTGAACCTTCTTGCAATTTCATATATTAGTAAAGTCCTCCTTCCCTCGACTCTTTCCCAATTTTTTCGTTTTGTTCAAACCCGTCCTCCCCGTTCACTTGACATGAAGATTCAAGGAACAGTATCAAAACAAAGACTCTAGAAGTCTTTTTCTTAGAGAAGTTTTTCATAATAAATAAATACACGTCAATATTGTGAGAATAGTCCCTCATCAAAATATTCTGTAATTATAGTCTATGTCCCTCGAAGGGACCACTGAATCACCATTTCTTAGGTGGACGGTTACGTCCTCTGTGTCCAAGCCAGGGACCCAGTCCTTCTAGGGGATTTCTTCCTTTACCGTTGGGTAAGGTCATAAGAACGGACCCTTTAGGGTACCTACCTCCTCGGTCCGTCCGACGCCAGGTACACCAACGTTTCGCAGACTGTGTTGAACCGTCGATTTGTTGTTGTCTATGTTCCAAATGGGTGATGACGAAAAGAAACTTTTTGACTTTCGAACATGAATGTTCATGGATTTGGTTAAAAAAAATAATAATATCTTTGAAATTTCAAGTTAACATAGAGTGATAAGTAAAAAAATTTGGAGTTTTGATAAACAAGACGTATCTTTGGTCTTGTTTATCAAAACTCATCTTTTGGTCACCTCTTCCGTTACCGTGGGATGAGAACGGACCTTTTAGGGTACCTACCTCCTCGGACCTTCCGACGTCAGGTACCCCAGCGACTCCCAGGCTATGTTGACTCGATGAAAGTGAAAGTACGTAACCTCTTCCTTTACCGTTGGGTGAGGTCACAAGAACGGACCTCTTAGCGTCCCTGTCCCCTCGGACCACCCGACGGCAGATACCCCAGCGTGTCTCAACCTGTGCTGACTTCACTGAATCGTCGTCTTTTGGTCTTAATTAAAAATCAACCCTTATTTTTCATTAGAAACTAATTCATTAATGAGTAGAACACACACCACTCCATAGAGAGGAGTGAAGCTTCCTCCGTCTTTTGGTCTTCGGAGTAGATCAGTTATGTATGTTGTCTCTCATGTGACTGGGACTAAGACATAACACCAGGAAATCGACCTTCACCCTCCTCTCCTTCCCTCATAGGCACTTCCAAGGGTCCCCTTCAAACACTCGGTATCTCTGTCCACGGGAGTAGTCTTCTCCGACCCGAAACCCCTCGGTCCATCATCTGTCAACCTTCACCGCCCCCTACGTCCACAGGGAACCGACGGAGAACGTACGAGAAGGCCGAGAAGACTACGCCCTCCGACGGAGTAGAAAAGATCGGGATCAGATGGGTCTTGAAGTCTAAACGTCTCAGTCAATGGATACTTTGGGCCGGTGTACCCCCACTAGACACGTGGATTCTAAACAGGACATGTTTCATCTTGAGTGAAGAAGGGTCTGATGAAACAGGGTATAAGGGATTCGGTCATCACGGTCGTGGAAGAAAGAAGGGGAGGAAAGGTAGAGACGGTCGGTACCCCGGAGTCACATAAAGGACCTGGAAGCAGATTAGTAGGAATACAAGTAGAAAAGAGGACAGTTTCACTTCTACGAGTAGGGACAGGACCGGGCATCAACAAAAGACAGGACCGGATCAGAATTAAGACGGTCAGGTAGGACAGGTGACGACGGTCTCACGTTAAACATCCTATGTTTGGACTTGGACAACACGTCTGATCTTCAGAAGGTACACGGGACGTGGGTCCGACGACGGGGTCGGAAAAGACATGAGAGGCCGAGGGTACGAAGGACACTCGACGTCGGGACAGTCAGGAATGAGACCACTTTACGGTAGTCTCTAGGATAGTAAATGTACGACTTAGGAATAATAAGGTTCTGAGGAGTCTGACGTGAGAAAAACTTCACAAAGACGGTCGGTAGGACAGAGGGTAATGTTGTCCGGTAAGGGAACAGACACAAGGTCACCCGGACACGGTATCATGGGTACTATGATGTAATGTGACTTTGACAAGTGTTTAAATTAAGGGAGACGATCTATCATTCGGGGAAGCGTCCGCAAAAACTTACTCTTATCCGAAGTCGAGCTCATATTCGAAAACTCCCCCGAAGGGTCCACCGAGTCATCATTTCTTAGACGGACGGTTACGCCCTCTGCACCCTCTACTCCCAAGCTAGGGACCCACCCCTTCTCGGGGGACCCTCCTTTACTGTTGGGTGAGATGATAAACTTCTCTCTCCCCTCTCCGTTACTCACATCGATAGACAATCTCCTTACGTAACAGTTTAATGGTTTTTTCCACGGTTAAATTTATAAACAAAAACTCCATTGATATAAATTTTCCTTGCAAAATAGATACGTACATTTATCACCATTTCCGGAATGATAATGGAAACATCTTGTCAATCGACGGTTCCAACTTCTGGTGAAAGCAACTTACGATGTTTACACACAGACACTTTTCCACCACATTGTATTCCCAACGAAGGACGTCTAATGGAAGTGTCGACGCACTAAGAAGCTCACGAACAGTCTCCTCTCCCAGAGGGCAGAGGAGTCTCCTCTCCGCCGCGTCCCTGTCCTTCGTAGAACTACTGTAGTGCCGCCGGGCCGAAGACGGCGACGTGGTGGACGGCTGTGTCGACGAGAGGTATCTCCTCAGCGACCGTGAAGTCTCTGTCGTCTTCGTCTCAATGCTCCATAAATCTCGTACCGAACAAGGACAGACGTACAACCTGCGACGAATGTACTCAGTCTTAAATGAGATCCGGAAACCAAAAACGTTTTCGATCCAACCGTACCTAAAAGTTCTGTGAGCAAAAATTTTCGATCAAAAGGAGGAGAGTCAAGTAAGTTCAATAACGGATCAACATTGATTCCCAACTCCTTAACGAAGAATGGAACAAACTGGGATTTACGGACAGACTTCAATAAAAATCCAACTCAATTTGGCAAGTCAAACCTCAACCAAAGGAACCGTCTCGTCATTATTAAGGTGAAGTCAGGGTGGATGGACATGATGGGCACCGGACTTCCTCCCTGTATTTACTCAAGCTCACCCAACCCCCGTCGGACTCTTTTCACTCGGTCTACTCCTTACTCGTACGCCGAACGGTCAGTCAGTCACTGTGGCAGTGACCCGCAGACGTTCGTGTAACGGCGACAAATTCTAAATGAATCCGAAAAATAACGTATCATTAAAAGTACCCTCAATTAAACCACTCCCTATTAGTCAAAAATCATAAGAAACTAAAAAGTGACACCGCGACTTTACAGTGAGAGCTCGGATCTTCGGTATTAGATTAGGTCCTTTCTTCTGAGAAGGTCAACCTCCCAGTCATGTCGCGACCACCGAAAACTGCAACTACCGAGTCTAACGAGAAGTCCCAACAGATACATGCACGTGTACGGGTGTACGACCTTTCATCAAAGGACACATATTGACAGCGTCACGGTTCGACTAACGAGTCAAAGAACGTATCTTCAGCCTATAGAGTCACGTGTGACAAATAGTCACCTTCAGACAGTAGCGGTGACATCGTCCGACCATCGAGAGAGATCGGGACGGGACACTACTGACACAGACAAGAGAGTCTCCCGCCATGTCTCGGGTCTTTATTTCCCCGTACGGGAAGGTCACTTTGACCAAGACAAGGTCACTGAAGGGGAACTTTTTAACATCCCTTTTCCATAGTCACAGATTGAAAAACGAAAAAACAGAATTTCCTCTATGTTCGGTTCGAGCGTCGGGTCTTCGATCGACTTTCTGATTTATAATTTTACGTCTCGATATTAGGTCTTCCCCTCAGAAGTTCCTTTATGGCTCTTCATTCCCTGCTTCTACTACTAGTCAGGAGGCTCCTACTTGAGACTTCTACCTGCAAGTCTAGTAGAGGGTTTAGAGACGGACAACTCTAGAGTAATAGAATGTAGTCTGACGGATTGTTCATAGTTCTAGTCACAGTCTGTAACAACTCTCTTTCTTAGGACATTTCAATGTGATTCCTTTGATATTTTGCTCGGGTGAACGTCTACTATTAAAAGTACAGGAACTTTTCAACTTATAAACTTATAACACAAATTACTGTGATATAATTTAAAACCGTCATACAGGACACAACCAGACTATAAAATTATATATCATTCGTGTAAAAAAAGAGATTCGGTTTACTTTCGTCCACTAATTTGACGAAAAAAGAAATATGAATGGAGATGGTTTATTACAAATAATGTACAGAATCACTTAATAAATCAACAGGGTCCGTAGTGGATTTTACTTAATACTTCTATATTAAGGGAGAAAAAAACTTATTGTTTCCTTCTTCGGATCTCTTAAAACACGTACAAACGTACCCCCGATAATGTCATAACCTGCAATTTATGGTTCCTTCTGTAAGTTTCTTTTACGAATTTATAAACAAAGAAAGACAGAAGGGAATCCTTTATACAAAAGAAAGAAGACTATTCCTTATACGCCATGAAAATCAATTAAGATCTCCCACCCACCAGAGAGATCTACTGGTCTAAACGGACCAGTACCTCATTGTACTCCTTGTCCTTTTCGGAATTCCACTAACTACAAACACTTCCCTTATCGACAACCACCAAATCAGCGAGTCAACACAGGTCGAAAAACGCTGGGGTACCTGATATCGGACGGTCCCAGAAGACGGATGCCCTAAAAGGTCCGTTCTAATGACCACACCCAACGGTAAAGGAAGAGATCCCCTAGGAAGACTGGGTCCCTAACTTGGACACCGAGGACGTAGAGGACGTAACGTTCGTCTAAGAACTGACGACTCGACGACCTCTTCGGGATAGACAACAATCCGAACCGGACTGAACGGAAGTAACAAGATTGTCTACTATCCAAGTTAAACTATTCTGTTGGTTTTTTTAAAGGTTTCGGTGTTAACCAAACAACAGTTATATATAACGAAGGGGCGGGGGTGGGGTTTTCTCTGAATACATCCGACGTCTTTAGAGTTAAAGTACATATTAAAGTTTCTTAATATACCAACAGAGTTCTCTTTAATTGTTTATACAACAGTTTCAAAACAGATTGTACAACCACGGAAATTCGTCACAACTTTCTTATTTTATAATTAATCTCGTTGGACTTTTACGATTACCACTACAAAATGACGACGAATTAATTTACATTGAATCGAAACTTCCTCCGAAAAGTATGGACTTTAAACTTAATCTTACGTAAATCCCTCTACATCCACCCTCATTGAAATAGCGGGAAAACGAAAGGAGGGGAGTTTTTCGTTTACATCCTGATAGGACGTGTCAAAGCAATAAAAATCAAAAATTTTGATTAATATTTACTAAAGTGTAGGATTTCAATAAACTACGAGGAAGAAATAATTTTATCAGTAAGTCAATACAGGCTGAGAGACACTGGAACTCCTGACATCGGGCGGTCCGAGGAGACTGGTACTTTAAGAGGTCCGTTCTTATGACCGTTCCCAACGGTAAAGGAAGAGGTCCCATATAAAGGTTGGGTCCCTAACTTGGACCCAGAGGACGTAACGTCCGTCTAAGAAATGGCAGACTCAGTGGTCTTATTTATTTGTAATAAGGACCTTTTGTAGTACCCTCCCGAGGGTACGTGTACGTACGTCAGGGGACATTAGGGTGGTGGGTCTCTTCCGGAGACAATTATAAACCCATGTTCCTGTATACGTATGAAAAGATACGTATCGATATGCAAATATAAAAGTTATTACGTCAGCATGTGACCAATTATAAGACGAGATATATGGTAATTGTAAAGGTGTACGATTTATAAAGTGTAAAAATCTATCGACGTATTATAAGGTAAAATACCCACACGGTATTGAAAATTGTAGTTAAACAAAGTGCTACACAAGTAATATTACGTTTAACTTTACTATGTTAGTTGTAGAATATAGTGTAGACATTTTTCCACTGAATAAAGGTTTACCATGGAAAGATCTTCCTTAACGATCCACTTTCATTTAAAAACTCTGAACTATGAGTAGTGAGGGGTGTTTCCGACAAAAGGAATTGCAAGGGTGATCGTTATATTTTGATAGTCTTAACGTTCAACGATAAGTTTTATAAACGGTTATTAAGGTCTTTTCCCGAAGGAAATTTTACACAAAGAAACCAATATTTACTTCTAAACTCTCAGAACAGTACAAATAACTGGTAAAAGTAAGTAACAAAACTCGTAACGAAGAAGTATAGAAAGGATATAAGGGAACCGCTCAAACGGTTAAAATGACCAAATACAACGAAATACTTAATTCTACAGGTAAAACGGTACACAATAATGACAAAAGTTGTGCACTGAACGGAACATTATATCAACCACCACAAAGACACATCAAGAAAAGAATCCCAGACGGAAACGTCCACACGACACACATACACACACACGAGTCGACACAGGTCGAGAAACACTGAGGTACTTGCCGTCGGACGGTCCGACGAGGTGGGGACCTAAAGGGTCCCTTCTTATGACCCCACCCAACGGTAAAGGATGAGGTCCCCTAAAAGGACTGGGTCCCTGACCTGGACTCAGAGTACAGAGAACACAACCACCCACCTAAGAAATGGCGATCACGGTGGACCCTTCGGACACGTCCACACGATCCCGCACGAAAGGGATGGGGTTCCTACCCATGTCTAACTAGGAATAAAAGAAAATCATGGAATTTTTTAAAGTGAAAATATGAATGGAAATTAAGTCTTCCTTTAAAAATTAGGTAGAGTTTGAACCTTTATAACATACTCCACTCTAAATCAAAAATTTTTTTAGACGTAACATGACCATATCTTATAATTTAAGGACACACACAGAACCTGGATCCGGAAGATCAAAAAGGTGTGATAAATTTATTCATACTAAGATCAGTCACCATACAAACCATCATACTCAAGAAGGAGTAAGAAAATTTAGAACACTTTACATGTTCTTCATGTATTTTGTCCACACGTCAAATTATCTACTTCGTTTGTCGATACATTAGTGTTTGGTCTCCGAGTTTTCGGTGACGGTCGTGAGGTTTTAGAGGGACACACAAGGAAGGTCGGAGGGGAAACAGGGGGTCTCCTTTGATGATCGGACTGAAATACCGTTATGAAGAAGAGAAAATTTTTTACCAAAATGAACAATACACATGTTGTTATGACAAACAAAAAGGATGAAAGCTGAATTTTTGGACCTTAGTGTGACATACAACACAGATCACGGAAAGTGATTTGTGAATGTGTTACGTGCGACACACAGTCACACTAAATGAGTAAAAGTAATGACACACTATGCGGTAAAGTAATCATGGTGAAGTAAAATGACTCTACCCGTGGAGATACTACAAAAGGTAAGTCCCGATAATGTTCGTTACGACGTTACTTGTACAAAACGTGTATTTGTAAAGACATCGCATAAATGGATCCTCAACTTGACGACCTAATACTCTATCCATATAGAAATTGTAAATAATAGGAAGGGAAGTAGGGAGTGACACATACTCTCAAGGTCAAGTTGTGAACTACAACGGTCTGAAATTAAAATCACACACTATAAAAATATCTCTGTAAGTGACACGAAAATAAAACGTAAAGAGATTAATCTTTGTCGGAAACTCGTAGAAGGTGTACAAATGACCAGTGACCTAAAGAAGAAAACTATTCACGGGTAAGTTTTGGACAGAGACAACACACTCACAGTCGGTAGAATGAGTAACTAAACACATGTAAGAAGCATGATTACCAAAAACTCAAACAACATTTATAGGAGAGGAGACCAATGAAAAGTAACAGAAGTACCAAAAAACTACTTATTTTTAAGAAGTAAAATTACTGTTTATATAAGTAGAAAATACAGATCACAGGAAACATAGAAAAGAATTCCTTACAAAAGGATGAGACTTAAGTACTTTTATGATAGAAATTTTTAGAAAAGTAAATTTATTACGAAAAATTAAAACGGAAAGAATGACACAATACGAACTGAAGGACACCCTCCATGGACACTGACACACTCCTTCCCAGGAAGACACATCGGTGACTAGACCGTGACACGTCACGGGAGGACGGTACGCCATTCGTGGTCAGACACGGTGTGTGTCTCATATAAAGACACTAGAAGAGACCCAGGAGAGGCAAAGACGTCGGGTAATTACACAAACACGATTATAATACGGTGAAATAGACACTATCGAAATACTATTCAGACCACATCTCAGATAGTAGTCCAAGCCCTCTCCGAACTGACAAAAACCCGGAAACGTAAAATTTAAAATAAATAAACCTTTCTCTTTGTTTCGTTGAATAAAGGAACAAAGAAAAACGAAAAACATTAATAATGGCTTTCTATTAAATGTTAATCTAGTAAAAATATAAATTTAAAATCTTAGTCGAACGGTACAATGTATTTTCCTTCGTTGTATCACGTTTAGAGCGACCATCATGTTTAGAGGTAAGCAAAAACTTTTTACGAACTATAAGACTATAAAAATAAAGACATAAAACTCTGAGTCCTCTAGACTTGGAAACGGTAAGTATTTGATTTAGTGAGAAAGTTGATCCAGTAATGAAAATCAGATATGTTCAATTTATCTTTTAAGTGTTCTAAAAAAATATCACACTTATGGATTTCATAACACATCAAAACGTTCTTTCTTAAAAAAATTTTCTATAGTTTCAAGCCAAATTTGGTCCTTTTTAATTCACTCAGACAACAGTACTTGAGAATGGAAGCTAAAAGTTCCCTAATACAATTCTCTTCTTTCAATTCACGATTTCAAACCCCGAAATGAATGAGACCCCTTCTCCAATCCTCCTAATTAGTGTAATATATTATCAGTCGATATCCCATTAAAAGTAAAAGTATCCTGGACCGAGACTAGGTATAGTGTAAGAGACCCCTCGGTCCTCGACAACTCAGTTCCCCCTCCATCTATCGAACACCCTAATAGAGACAAAGGACATTGTCCCTACAACTTCAGTAAAAGAGTTCCCGTGAGTCTCCGTCGGTTCTTTTCTTGGGCCACGAGTTTTAAAGACCCGCGACCTCGTGTACCGGAACGTGTACTTATGGTGTTTAGTTCCAATACATACCCGAAATTTTTCACGATTACGATTCGTTCTCGAATCCAATGAGATCCCCATAAACAGGACAGAGATATTGAATTTGATGTTTTCTCTAAAAAAGGAAGACTATTAAAAACGTAAACCTTACACAATACAAATTCGTAGAATAGTGACACACTGGTAAAACCGGTGACTACCATAGAACTAGGAAAGGAGGAGTAACCATCAACCAAGTATTTGGAAATAGTTTCTTTTCTACACTCTCTTTTACTGTAGTCTATAGTACCCGAAATAAATCTCCTGGTCCATTTGGACCGTCCACTGGGAAACGTCCGAAGCACTGTTAAATATTGTGATTTTCCTTCATTTCAACAAATTTTTCTTTTCTAATACGAAACACATCCTCTTCTACTCGCACGGATACGATTTATTTACTCTCAAGGTATAGGACGAAAATACTCCTCGGATATCTCAGTAGATGTTTTATGCCGTTTACCGTAATAACTGACCGACATACTGTCCCTCCCCTTTGAGTGTCGATAATAAAATTAAAGACCGATTTCACTCCTTCGAAACTATGTCCCGACTACTTTAGTTGGAGCACAACCTATTATGACTTGATCTCGGTCTGGTGTTTAGTCTTCGCTAAGACTTTCGTGTCGTATTTTCGGACTTGTTAATTTATACTAGATAATGAAGGGTCTACTAAAATCTTTTGAACCTTAATTTTTTTCCGGTCTTTCTCCGATTCGGTGACCTTATCGTAATCTAATAATCTAAATCCTAAATTTACGGTGATAAAGGAAACTTAGGTCACCCTTCAAGACAGGAGAAGACTGATAAATCAGACATTCTACTCCAGTCACTGGGGAATAGATTACATACCCCATACAAAACTCTCTTGTTTTAAAGTTTCACACCAGAAATATCTTGTGAAACTCCAGATTTTCCCTCAGATATACTTTTGGAATAACATTGCTACCATTGTTAATACTGACTTCATCAAATCCTCCAAGGAAAACCGTAGACTTCGTTTTACAAAATTTTAGTGGTGGTATACTTCGAAAATTAAATCACAATTTTAATTGACTTTTGTTATCTCTGAGGGATTTTTCGATAAAACTGTTCCCCTTTAATCCTGTAACTCGATTCCTCTCTGGGTCAAAGCATACCTTTTTGAAGTGTAATAATTTCGTTTTCTTACTCTCAACATTTAGTCCAGGAACCTCATATGTTTTTTCGAGAAACTTTCTACCTCTGAGTCGAACCACGAATATTTGAGACAGACTTTTATAACGATCATTTATGTCGTTAAGAGAGTTAGTCATGGTGTATATAAACATACCTCAATTTATCGGGAAGGTCACGAACACAACATTTTTACTTTCATATATCTTCATAACTAATGAATCTAAAAATTTATTTCTAAAGAAGGGAAGTTACACACACGAATCAGTGAGTCAGTACAGATGAAGAAACACTATGTTACCCGACATTGGGGGGTCTGAGGAAACAGGTACCCCTGCCTGAGAGATCCGTTCTTGTGACGTCACCCTACGGTACGGGACGAGGTCCCCTAGAAGGACTGGGTGCCTAGATTGGGTCCAGAGGACGTAACGTCCGCCTAAGAAATTGTAGACTTGGTAGAGTCGATATGAATCGTCCCAATTTTACTTCGTGTAATCGTTTGACACTGACCGTTATCTTCCGTTTAGAATAGTGTTTAATTGTAGAAATCAAAGAATTCCTTCCTTCCTTGTTTTTAATCCGGAATAAAAAGGTGTAGAGTATTGACCCCTTTAGCTCCGTGTCTCTTCGCACCTCTCAACGGATACCAACACGTCCACGAAAACTGTCTTGATTAGGAAAGACGTGATGGGTACGACAGACGAATTACACCTCAGGCACGGAACGTACGATTCAACGAAGTTAGCACAGGCTGAGAAACGTTCGGATATCTGACATCGGGTGGCCTGAGGAGACAGGTATCCTAAAAGGTCCATTCTTATGACTTCACCCAATGGTAAAGAATGATATCCCCTAGAAGGGCTGGGTCCCTAACTTGGGTACAGAGAACACAGAGGACGTAACCGTCCGTCCAAGAAAAGGTGGTCATGGTGGACCCTTTGGGTCACACCTCAGACGAATATCAATTAAAGAATCGTGTAAACACATTTTAATATCTTTTTCGTGGTACGGTCTTTACATAAAAGATTTTAACATCCGTAGAAATTAAAGAAATGACATCAGAATTGATACCGTTGATAAGAGTTACTGTTATTAAAAGAACTTTATTTTACCTATTATATATTTTTTATTTGATTTTTGTCTATTAAATGAATTGTAATAAATATTCCCAATAGGATAAAAGGGAAAAGTAACACATTGAACCAGACAAGACTTACAGAGGTGAGAGTGTGAGAAGAAGAAAATCAGTAGTCTTCCAACTGAAAGTGACCGAGTAGTTTGGAGAGTGGTCAGGGAGACACTTTAGAGTCAAACCCCAAACTGACAGTAACGGCCAATTAGTTGTAGTAATTATTTTTACGATCCTTCAGTTTACCGAAGATACTTCGTCTACTTGGAAGAAACTCTTAAGAAGAAAAAATTTTTAACTCCATATTAATTGTATTGTACTTTAATCAAAGTCCGTATATTGTTACAGGTTTCAGGGAACCTGTCGTTCTTCTAGTTTGGTCAGTTAGGATTTCCTTTAGTTGGGACTTATAAGTGATCTTCCTGACTACGACTTTGAGATTATGAAACCGGTGGACTACACTTCTCGGTTGAGTAACCTTTTCTGGGACTACGACCCTTCCTAACTCTCGTCTTCCTCTTCCCTCTTTGTCTCCTACTCTACCGACCTATAGTAACTGAGTTACGAGTACTCAAACTCGTCTGAGGCCCTCTATCACTTCCTGCCCCTTTGGACCTTACGACGTCAGGTACCCCAACGTTTCTCAACCTGTACTGAATTGTTTACTTGTTACTGAGTTATAAACATATGTACCAGTTTCCTAATGGTGTAATTCAGATTAATTGTAGGTAGAGTCCGAAGGGGTCACCGAGTCGACTAATTCTTAGGTGGACGGTTACGTCCTCTACGTCCAAACTAGGGACACATTCCTTCTAGGGGGTCTCTTCCTTTGCCCTTGGGGAAGTCATAAGAACGGACCTTTTAAGGTACCTGTCTCCTCGGACTACCCGATATCAGGTACCCCAGCGTTTCTCAATCTGTACTGTCGTGTGTGCACCTGTGTGTATGTTGTAGTTAAAGATATTTGCTAACGTTTTTCAAAAAACACATGATACTCTTAAAACTCCTAATTGAAAAATTCCTGGAAAGTTTATACGTTATGTCATAATAATTGATATCAGTGGTACGACATATAATGTAAGGATACTAAATAAATATTCAAACAAACATTGAAAAATAAGGTAATTGGGTAAATTAGAGGAAGAGGGAATTTAAGATAAACTTAATTCTATAATTATTTCACACTGATGTCGTTCCTCAGTCGATTTAAAACGTGAAGAACTAAGAGAGACTGAGAGACCCCTGCTCCTCCTTAAGAGTCTCGAAGGATTTAGCAGCCCGGGAAGTCAGGAAACCGTCCGTCCGACAGACATGGAGGGAATACACGACGGCTCGGTAGAGACACTGGTTATGGAAGTTGCTTCACCAGTCTATACCTTACCTCCTCTCTCAGGAGGAACTAACCAGTTCAGAGACCAAAACAATCAGAACAACGATTAGTAGTAAAGAGTCTACCGGAGAACGTGGACCGAAAAATTAGTATGTTTTATTACCAAATCAAACGACAGGTCGCCACACCAACCGGAACGAGAAGTATCGTGGGTGACGAACCAGAATAGGTCTCTCCTTCAGATCTACCGACGCCCAATACACGGCCAGAGTCACAAGTTCTTCATTGAGGTGAACCGGAAATAGGAGAGACTTCTGTTGTGTGACTCTAGGAGTAATCATACCCCCAAGGAGTCTATTAAATGCTTGATTTCCTTTGGTAAAACTGAAACCTTGAAACAATGTCATTGTATCATGGATCGTATGAAGTGTTGACCACCTCTGAGTACCATCCAGAACTATATAGAGACCTGATCGTTACGAGAGCTGTTACTGGAATTACAAGACGCGGTAAAAGAGTCATACTTTCAAATAAAGTTTTACCTTTTAAAGTCTAGGCGTTTAACACGTCCAGTTTGCATCGATAACCTATTACTACCAACCCCAAGTACGAAGGCACAGAAAAGGGAGGAGGTTAGATCGACGGTACCAAAGGAGATCACGTTTTTAGACAGATAGACAGTCTCAAGACACAATCTTATATGTAGTAGAACTTCTATCGTTTTACAGTTATTTGAGTGATTAACTAGAGAGTCACCTACAGGTAAATAATCTACCGAAAAAGAACCTCCTTTCATCTTGAAGTCCCTTACCCTCTACTTTGTCCGTGCAAAACTCCTTTCCTTCTCTCCTTTTCCTTTTACCTCTTTCTGTCCTACCTTCCCTCCGGTCTTCTCAATTCCCCGTCGTCCTTCACATTTAACCTTCTCACCCCAGAAAGTGACAGAAGTTGAGGAGAGGCGGGTAAAAGAGTACTTGGGTGAGGTTAGTTCCCAGATGAGTGTTTCAAGAGGGTTTTTCTGAACAACTTCGATGGTCCCCGGAAGTACAACGATTAAGTCGTACTCAGTTCTTTGTGACTTTACGAGTTCCAAGAGAGGAACTTAGAGAAAGGACGGATACGAGTGAGGAAACCACCAGAGTACGACGGAACGACAAAATGTCGGACAACTATGTAGTCCTGGGGGTTCGAGAAAAGACGTCGAGACTTAACGTGTGAGTATAAGACGACGTTGTCCTCACGAGACCCACTCAGGACCTGAGAGTCCACTCCTTAGTCTTATGTAACCACCACCACCATCAAAACAAGAATTGTGTTACTTATATAAACCGGTTCGACGAATTGAAAGACCCAGAAAAACTCACAAGGTCAAAGATTTTACTCCAACAACGACAACTCAGTGATTTAAAACAGACTGAGAAATGATGGGGTACCCGACTTTGTACGGTCCGAAGGGACTGAAAGTGATAAAGGACCTCAAACGAGTACAAGTACAGGTAACTCAACCACTACGATTGATTGGAGTAAACGTCCAGCCCTTCGTTGTCAATCTTGACCTGTACCTTGTTGTCTGACCAAGGTTTATCCTTTTCCTCATGTAGTTCCGACATATAACAGTGGGACGAATAAAGTGAATATACGTCTCATGTAGTACTCTTTGTGACCTGACCTTCTGTGTGTTCGACCTTAGTTCTAACGGCTCTCTTTATAGTTATTGGAGTCTATACGTCTATTGTGGTGGGAATACCGTCTTTCACTTCTCCTTGATTTTTCGGAGAACTACTTTCACTTTCTCCTTTCACTTTTTCAACCGAATTTCGAGTTGTAAGTCTTTTGCTTCTAGTACCGTAGGCCAGGGTAGTGAAGCACAGTTTATCTACCCCTTTGTCACCTTTGTTACAGTCTGAAATAAAACCCCCCGAGGTTTTAGTGACGTCTACCACTGACATCGGTACTTTAATTTTCTGTGAATGAGGAATCTTCTTTTCAATACTGGTTGGACCTATCGTATAAGTTTTCGTCTCTGTAATGAAAGGGATGATTCCAGACAGATCAGTTCCGATACCAAAAAGGTCACCAGTACATACCTACACTCTCAACCTGACACTTCTTCCGACTCGTGGCTTCTTAACTACGAAAACTTAACACCACAACCTCTTCTGAGAATTCTCAGGGAACCTGACGTTCCTCTAGGTTGGTCAGGTAAGACTTCCTCTAGTCGGGACCCTAAAGAAACCTTCCTTACTACGATTTCGACTTTGAGGTCATGAAACCGGTGGAGTACGCTTCTCAACTGAGTAACCTTTTCTGAGACGACGACCCTCCCTAACCCCCGTCCTCCTCTTCCCCGGCTGTCTCCTACTCTACCGACCTACTGTAGTGACTGAGCTACCTGCACTCAAACTCACTTGAGACTCTCAACCACTACCTGTCCCTCCGGACCGCACGAGGTTAAGTACCCCAGCGTTTCGCAGCCTGTACTGACTCGCTGACTTGACTTGACTTTCCGTTTTTACTTCCTCAACCGTTGTTTGTTTTCAGGTCCTAGGTTGTCGAAGTGGCCACTTAAGATAGTTTGCAAATCTCTTCTCAATTGTGGATAGTAAGACTTTGACAAGGTTTTTTGACGTCTCCTTCTTTTTGAAGGTTTGAGTAAGATACTCCGGTGGTAGTGGGACTAGTTTTAGTGTTTTTTCCTTTTGATGTCTGGTTATAGTGACTACTTGTATCTATGTTTTTAGGAGTTGTTTTGTGATCTTTAGGCTTAGGTTGTGTGTACTTTTTCTAGTATGTGGTACCAGTTTACCCTAAGTTTGGTCCCTACGTTCCTAAAAAGTTATAGACGTTTGGTTTGTGAGACTATGTGGTGTAGTTGTTTGACTTCTTGTTTTGCTCCCTCCACCTTACCCAGTCGTAGAGGGGTCTACGTACAGAATATTGTCTTTAGAACTCCTTTCATCCTGAACCGCCAGGTCCCTCCATCGCACGAGGAAACGGACTAACAACACCCCAGAGGATGGAAAACAGGGACGAAGATGGAAACAGGTACAGTGTCTCCACAGCGTTATGTCGTCGGTCTTACTCAAAAATTTCAGTAGTAGTCTAGTTCAGTAAAAAGACGGGGTACGGAAGAGGTCACCGAGGGTTGAGTCTTTTCTTCGTTTTAAGGAAAACCATTGGATGTGTCGACGTGTACTGGGGTGGGAGTCATTGACTGTCCCCGTGAGTCCGGAGGAACGACCACGGGATTTCACACGTATCGTAAAGATGGATTCCCGGAAGTGTGTCGAGGAGAGAGACGGAGCCATGATTACCCGGACCGAGGAGTAAAAGATACACACAGAGGGGTTTACAGAGGACTAGTCCCTTCGGTTACTCATACTTAACTGGGGGGAATCAACGAAAAAGAAAGGAGGTATCTTAACACACACAAGGACACACGATTACCGGACTAAGTAGGGTGACCTCATACTCCCATCCCTAAAAATAAACAAACCGAATAACGATAGAGGGGTCCCTGAGTCTTAGTATGGTCTGTGTCACCCGTGAGTCATTATAGAACATTGACTTACTCTCTCGTTTACTTACTTCACTCTCCTCTTTTACTCGTCTACCTCCACTTTCGTCCTCCGAACCTCGGTGGGAGACGTGTTCGGACTCCCGGGGGAACGAGGACGCACACTAGGACTACGGTTGTGAGGTCCCAGTGCATAACAAATCCAGACCCGAAGTGTAGACACCAGAGTGAACGAAGAGTAGGTACAGGACCCTCCATTCATACTAGTAAGGTCACAAAAGGTCTCTTCCTTTGCCTCCCAGTCGTTCCCTCTCTGAAAGAGTTCCAGTGTGTGACATTTCCGGACAAAGACAAAAAGAGATTCACGGGAAAAGTCAAAGGGTACGACGGGGCGGACACGCGAGACAAACGACCCTAAGGTCTGCGGGTCACGGGACGTAAGGACCCCCTGACAACTCCTACCCCCATCTTCACTCTAGGACTGTGGTTCGGAATGTGGCGGTCCCACCTGGGAAGGGATCCAGAACTGTAGTCTCGACGCTGTCCGACACGGAAAGTGTCTGTAAAAGGAATTATTCTCCTCTACTGTTACTGTCACCCCTTACCCCCGTTTCTTGTATTCGTGTCGGGTCCGTTGTCAGAAAGTACCAAGCAAGGACAGGTCCCGAACTTAGGATGGAAAATTTCGGTGGTGGAGGGGCCTCCCGATACACCGTGAAGTTGTGGTCGGACTCGGTCGTCGAGTCTGAACGGTGAATGTTACGACGAATTGTCGACATTCGGAGAAACAGACTTTTCCCTCTAATTATCCTTATAACAGTATCAGTCTCCGAATACCACTCCTACTCTATCAGGATTCAAATGTTGTTGACAATCGAGAAGAAGGACGTAGGTCGGACGGAGAGACTCCTCTCTAGACAAGGTGTGTTTATGGACAGGAGGTGAGAGACTCAGTGACGGAACGTCTTCTCTTGTCTTCTCGGTCCGACGGTTCGACTCGGGAGGGTCCCCCGTACCAAAATGGGAGACGGGAGTCTTCATTAGCATTGAAGTGTGTAATTCTCCGTCGTGGTAAGTTTTTCTTGATCTGAAAGGAAGTCACTAACCTCAACAAGACAACGTAATACCAAGAATTCCAACCCCGGTCACTTTGACCAGGTCCTTCTCTGGTCTTCACTTCCTTACTATTCTATTTGTGAGTCGAACCTCAACAGGGACACCCCCAGGAACGTCTGTACAGGCACCCGGCGACGTTTCGTTCGAAGTAGGAACCCTTTAACCAACAGGACCTCCGGTTCCTACTCCGGGAAGGTATATCTGTCCCAACAATCTTGGGTGTCTAAGATACGGGTCTCTCTCACGTCTCGTCCTTCTCTTTCCTGGTCACTGTCTTTACACCCTTCGTGGCTTCTCGTCCCCTCCCGGTCCGGACTGTCCGTCGTCGGAGATTCACCTGAGTTTAAGACGGGAGTCTCTAGAAATCTTGACTGTGCACGTACTTATTAAGAGTAGGTTTAATATGTCCCGACCCTGAAGGAACTACCAGGTCGCCGATTCTGAGACGTGAGGGGTACATCCCCCGGACCCAAGTTAGGGACTGACCCCTTGATAATATCTAATGTATACGACGTTTATTCCCAAACGCACGACGTTGATATTCTAGGGCACACGGTGTTGACTCTGGGGTCGCGTCGGTTTATTTATTTGTAAAAATTTTTCTGTGTTGTTTCATATATCCCGATTCCCTCTATGGTTCCTGGAAAGTCTGTCCTCCCGGTCCTTCTGAGACACTTCCTCCGTCAAACTTGATCCGAAACTGGGAACCCACCCCACCCCTGACCGCCCTACCCCTCTACCAATCTACATCGTATTCTTTTCAGGTCCTCCGTCCTCTTAAGTCTTGCAGTCTCTTTGACACTCTTCCACCAATTATAGACCGGTCTTCTTGAGTACTCTCAACCTGGTATTTCTTCCGACTCACGGTTTCTTAGCTACGAAAGTTTGACACCACGACCTCTTCTGAGAACTCTCAGGGATCCTGTCGTCCCTCTAGTATGGTCAGTTAGGATCTCCTTTGGTTGGTACTTATAAGTAACCTTCCTGACTACGACTTCGACTTCGAGGTTATGAAACCGGTGGACTACTCGGTTGCACAACCTTTTCTGAGACTACAACCCTTTCTAAATTCCATCCTCCTCTTCCCCCACTGTCTCCTATTTTCCCAACCTATCGTAATAACTGAGTTACCTGTACTCAGACTCGTTTGAGACCCCTCTAGTATTTCCTGTCCCTTCGGACCACACGCCGTAGAAATACCCCGACGTCTCTCGACCTGTGCTGAATCGTTGACTTATTGTTGTCTCTTTGAGTACCTTGTTACGTCTTAACCTCAGTTTAAATTTCCTTAATTTTTATGCTCAGTCTATCTTCAAACCCCTCTGAAACTTTGCTTGTGATAACAACGACTGTGACTCCACTAAACACCCGTCCTGTAGTTAATCCGTCGAAGGACTTTCTTCGTGGACACCTTCCCTACTCTTCCTGTGTCCCACTCAACACCCCTCTTCGACCCTCCACGACTTCAGAGTGGTTTCCAAGTCCACTGGAACGACCCACGAACCCACTGGGACTTCTCGTCAAAGGGATACGTCCCAGATCTCCTAACTTACTTTTCACCGGCGTTTTTCTATATAGGTACAAGACAGGGAGTCTTGGACACTGGACTAAACGTTTACGTTAATTCCAAGAACTCTACTCCAGTAGGACGTAAACCCCGGGATTTAGGTTACTGGTCGTAGGAGTATTCCCTTTTCTCTCCCTCTAAGTCGTGAGTCTGTGTGTCCCCTCTTCCGGTCCACTTTTGTCTCTGGTTCTAACCTCTCTTTCCGTGGATGTTCGGCTCCGTTTGACCGTAACGGTCGTCCTCGATCCTCTCTCCGACCTTGTCTACGGGAGTCTCGTACGACGTGTTTGGTCGGACGATTGTGGAACTAAGGGCGGAGGCCTTGACACTCTCTTACTTGAGGGTGACAAAATTCGGTGACTCAAACATCATTAAACAATACCGTCGTGATTCTTTACTTATGACCTCCGGTCTGGAGTAACGGTACGTACCAGTCGGTGGTCTACACCCGACGGGGATCTTTCCTCGGACCGGAACTCACTCGGGGAAAAGACGTCGTCCGTATCAGGAGAATCTCCGGGATCAGACTTTCGTGAGGGTCGTCGGACTCCTTACGTGACGAGTAAGGACTTTTACTAAACCTGTTCCGTAATATCGTCAACGAGAAGATAGGGAGTCAAAAGGGTAGAGGTATTACCCTTATTGGTATTCTGGATAGGGTATTCCAACGAACCTATGTTTTAATCTACGATCATGATCAACGAGAACAACAAATTAACGGTTCAACACAGACTGAGAAACACTGGGGGTACCTGAGATTGGGTAGTCCGAGGAGACAGGTACCTTAAAAGGTCCAGTCTTATGACCTCACCCAACAGTAAAGGAAAGGGCCCCTCTAGAAGGGTTGAGTCCCTAGTTTGGACGTAGATGACACAGAGGACGTAACCGTCCGCCTGAGAAATGGAGACTCGGTGAACCCTTCAGGGTAATCATGGTCATCGATTGTTGTAAATAACTCGTGCATGAGATATATACGGTTTTTACGAATATGTACTCAAATATGAACATACGAAGGGTCGTATAACATTCGTGGGTCCTTTGTCATTGAGAATAATATCCCCCACGTAGGTTCCAGTGTCGACGATCTAGTTTTGGATCTCGTGGGGAGAAAGACCTTATCCAGGGAAGGGACGTACACGGATTAGTCCAGAAGAAAAGTACTGTCCTTATAATAAAAATATGTCACTTTGGTCTAGGCCCGAAGTGTTTACTTTACAATAAAATGGAACAGTAGACTTTCCTTCTCGAGACTCACCAGACTTTAAGTAAGTGTGAGAGTGTCCGTCTGAGACACACTGGTTTCTGTAATTAAACACTCTGTCCGTCCCCGTCCTCCCCGACGACCCCGACCCGTGTCCCGGGGCGACGGATGTCGATTAACCGAGGTGTCCGAGGTGAGGGTCGTAGACGACTGTTCCGTAAGGACTCTACACCCCTCTCCGGTCTGTGATAGTAAAATTTCTCCTGTTTCACTTCCTGTCTCTCTAATGGCTAAACGGGAGAATTAATACACCACTCGATCTCTGCCTCGGTTCTTAACTTAGGTCTAAAGGGTCGAGGGTCTACCCGAAAAAGTAGTCCCCCAGGACGGTGTAAGGAAGGGTACCTTGACGAGGGAGAGACGCAGGGTCTTTGTGCGTATGGACCCAACTCAAGTCCCCACACACAGAGA
The DNA here is from genome assembly GCA_006410555.1 of Capra ibex. Classification (NCBI taxonomy): domain Eukaryota; kingdom Metazoa; phylum Chordata; class Mammalia; order Artiodactyla; family Bovidae; genus Capra; species Capra ibex. Next base: position 39,584,406 of record SJYO01034137.1, read on the forward strand.
GACACAATGACGAGGGAAACACACTTTGACTAAAAATTCTTCTTTCTAATTCAAAAATGGGAATTATAACCGGGGAATTTACTCTTGTCGTATCTACTATATGTCTAACAAATTTACGAGAATTGGTGTAGATAAAAAGTTCTTAAAACCGAACCGTACAGGTCGTGGGTTTACCTTCTCGAGACCTCTAACCTGAGTACGGAAAGAAATCTTCTTAAATGTATGTCTTCTTCGTAACACGTTTAATAAGTACAATTTTGCACGAAAAAAGAAGTAAGTTTTTAGACTCCCTTTTAAGTGTAACTGTGTCAGACCCTGATCCTTCCCTGTCACCGGTAGGTCTTTAAAGGTCTTCGTGAGGAAGGGTGGATCCTCCGGGAAATTCTTGGTACGACACCTGAAGGTGGTGATCTCCCGAACTGGACTTACTATGTGCCTCCTTACCAGATTCATGTCAGGAACGGGTAAAGGTCTAAAAGTCCGTTTCAGTCGAAGGGTGGTTCCACTGAACGGTGTCTAATGAGAATGACAAGTGAAAACCACGTAGTCTACATGTAGGGACAATACATCGGGGGAGGGGTTTGATTTAAGATACGAAATTTTCATACCTGTTGTATTCTGTGTTTCGATCAAACGATTGAAACTAGTTTCCCAGTCGTCAATGACCGACATGACGAAACCATTGAGTGGAACACTTTGGGATCTCCACTTGACGTAGGACTCTCCGAGGGACCCCTGGCAAGACGGACCGGAGGGGACCGTCGGAGAACCAAGGACAGACCTAGAGGAAACCTGTAGGAAAAGAGAACCATAGAAAACCACGACCACCCATCTCCCTACAATTCAGTAAGAAAGGTTCTCACCCTTCAAGAGATTCTGTCTCGATCAACGAAAGAGGGAAAGCAGTGAGAAAGGAAGGAAGTAAGAAACGACGTCACTCACCGTACACCCTTGAATCAAGGGACTGGTCCCTAGCTTGGACGTGGGGGACATAACCTTCTCATCTTAGAATTGGTGACCTAGTGGTCGCTTCAGGGAGAGGGTAGGAAGTAAATAAGTCGAGTACAAGTGTTCGTGGATCTCCGAGGATCCGTGACCGTCTGACATCGTGATTAAAGAACTGGAGAACGTTAATTGTCAGATCACCCCTTACGATTGTTAATGGATACACTCTTCACACTACCTTCGTATTTAAGATGAATAAGAAGGGAGGTTTTTTTCACTATTGACGAGGGAAATACAAGTAGAGAGTTTTCTCTGGTGTAGAACGATTTCAATAACACCGTACAGTGGTCCATTACGACGTAATAGAGTTGAAAGCCCAAATATTTCCACAGGAGAACCCCGAGGTTATTTTCGTTTTTGTTTACAGACTCGTCCTTTCGTCACTTTCTCGAGCCTCCTTCACAAGATCCGAGAATTTAGTTCTATGTAACCCACCGTCCCTCTCCCTCTCCACCTCTACTCTTACCACCCCCCGCCCCTCTTTCAAGGACGAAACGACAATTACTGAGCTCGTGAACCGGGTCAGTGAATTGACGACCTCTACACTTAACAGGTCAAAGATTTTACTTTAGTATCCTAACACCAACAGAAAATTTTTACACAGAGAATTTTGTCTTGAAGACTCTTTTTCCGTTAAACCACCATTCTACTCAAACCCTCCATGTCGTAGTACGGGGGGAAGGAGTAAGTGAGAGGGGATCCTTAAGTTTTAGTGGAATCGGACAATTTCCGAAACTACCTAGGTTCTCACGTTTCGGACAAATCGAAATAGATTGAGTCGTAAAGGGTTTACACAAACGGACCTCTAGGTTAAAATACAATTATGGATAATTATATCTTTCAAATCTGATCTACAAGTAACTTTTCGGTTATTTGTAAATAACTCGCGGATGAAACACGATCCTTCAATGGAGAGCCCAACGTAAAGTACTCAAATACTTAGAACACTAATGTTACATCTACCCTCTAAAAAGGGTGTCTATTCTGGAAGATTAATTAGACAGGTGTCAAGGGTCCTCACTAAAGGTCTCCCGTGACAGATCGTAGTAATCACCAAAAAAGTGTGGTCACGGTTAAAAAAAAGAAATGTAACATAACCTCAAGTTTAGTCTAAATTAAGAAATTTAACTATGTCACTTGTCGGCACCCATTCATCACAATTAAAGTACGACGAAAATTAGACGGGTCGTCGAAGGTGGTATTCGAACTTGTTCCGAAGTCTACGTTTCTAAAAAAAAAAAACTTATAAGTTTGTTTGAAGTAAATGAGTACAGAGGAAAGAAACTCAAGATCCATGAAATTGTTAAACTCCTTTTAAGTCAATCAAAACCCTTCCTCCATGAAGATTTTGAACAAAGAAAACATGTCGACTAATTTTTATCTTAGGGTTAGACTAGTCGAGTTCTTGTCTGAGTAAAACAGAAAACGGTGAAAGAGTGCTTCTCCTTCCAACAGTAGACAGAAATTTTACAAGAGGGTCCACAGAAAAAGACGTCTTTGATATCCTTCACTCAAAACTGTCTCCCAGACAAAAGGAAATAAAATTTCAGTAGAGTGAAATCAAAAAGTTTTCTTCTGTCCCATTCTCTCCGACTTCCTCTCTTTACCTTACTTACGTGTACCTAAGCACCACTCTTTAGGGTAACGAACAAGAGTAAAACGGAATAGATTGTAATCCCTTTTTTCTTGTCCGTCCTTCAACCTTAGACGTTCAATCCGTAAGATTTTAGACCTAAGACATAAGGAAAAATAAGAGACTTTAACTGAGATGCGACGACTAACATTACGGTTTTACTATTGACGACTATTTATAATAGAAACACCTCTGATCCCGTAGTAGTATACAGTTCAGACGTCTGATTAAAAATTACGTTCGGGTCGTCTAAAAACACCTACACCCGGTCCTTAGAATTACTTTCTTTTGTAGTTTCTACGTCTTCTTTACTCTTATAATCAGTTCCTTCTATGTGTCGCTACGAGAGACTATTGGGGACAATAACTGTAATCTTGAGACACCCTCGTTGAATTTATTTGTAGACCTGTGACTCAAATCTGTAAAAGTCACTGTTTGGGGTCTGTCTAGAAAAGCTGAACGTTATTATTTATAAAGTCTCCGATATACTTAGTTGACTTTTAGGACAAAAGTTAATAAGATCAAAATATTTATCTCGTATCAATTAATAAGTTCATATCTTAAAGAAAACTTCTAATCCACTTAAAATATAAAGGAAACAGGTACAATATGAAGTCAAAATAATAAGCAGAGTTTAAATACAGACACACAAGTTTTTATTATATCAATCGAACGGTCTATGATAATTTAGTCTTAGGTCGACTCGAACTAAAAAAATAATAAAATAAAAGTCCTTTCTGAGAAAATGTCGGGAGTCGTGACGACAAGACACTTGAACACGTCGTACTGGTCGAGGTCTCTTCTGTGGTCGCCATCACTTCCTCCCTGAGGGATCCGAAAAACTGGTTTCAAGAAGTTAAGAATAAACAGACACTTAATCCTTCCCTGGTCTTCGAACAACTATTACGAAGTTGTTTCGTCTTGAGTTTCTTATTTAACTAACTACATTTTTTTATCGATCTTAGGTACTGGATTCGATGAGTTTATTAGGATGACTGACGACGTCATGTAAAATATTGTACTGATGTCCGAAAGGAGATTTTCAACTTTTATTTTTTCTTTTTACACTACTTCATGTATATAATGGAGGTCTCGGATTTTGAGAGTACATAATTTTAAATCGTAGGTATCACCTATCGGGAGTTTTAAATACTGGGTTAGACCGTCTCATGTAGTACACTTTACGACCCGACCTATTTAGTGTTCGACCTTAGTTCTACCGTCCCTCTTTATAGTTGTTGGAGTCTATACGTCTACTATGGTGAGATCACCGTCTTTCACTTCTCCTTGATTTCTCGGAGGACTACTCCCACTTTATCTCACTTTTTCGACCGAATTTTGAGTTGTAAGTTTTTTACTTCTAGTACCATAGGTCAGGGTAGTGAAGTACCGTTCTTCTTCCCCTTTTTAATCTTCGTCACTGTCCAAAATAAAAGAACCCGAGGTTTGAATAACGTCTGTCACTGACGTCGGTACTTTAATCTTCTACAAACGAGGAGCTTTCTTTTTGATACTGTTTCGGTCTGTCATAATTTTTCGTTTCCGTAGTTTAACGTCTGTTTCTAGGTATATCAGTTCCGATACCAAAAAGGCCATCAGTACATTTCGACACTCTTGACTCGGTATTTCTTCCGATTCACGGTTTCTTACCTACGAAAGCTTAACACCACGACCGCTTCTTAGAACTCTAAGGGAACCTGAAGTTCCTCTAGTTTGGTCAGTTACGATTTCCTTTAGTTGGGACTTATAGGTGACCTTCCTGATTACGACTTCGACTTTGAGGTTATGAATCCGGTGGACTACACTTCTCCACTGAGCCTTTTCTGACTATGGCCCTTTCTGACTTCCGTTTTTCTCTTCTCCTGCCGTCTCTTACTCTACCAATATATCGTAGTGACTGAGTTACCGGTACTTAAATTCGTTTGAGACCCTCTGTGACTTCCCGTCCCTTCGGACCATATGACGTCAGGTGCCCCAGCTTTTCTCAGTCTGTACTGAAGCACTGGCTTTTTGTTATTGACCGTACTTCTAACGTTGTACCTCTCCCAGTAGAACGTATCTCCGACCAAAGTAGCGATAACCTTCGAACATTACACCGTGAATGGTTCTTAACACGTGTGTGAACAAGGAAGGGTTGGACTGGTCTGATGTTTGAGTACCTGACCCTCATCGAGTAGGGACTCAGACCGTGTCTCCTACGGGAAGTTTTTACCAAATTTATTTCTCCAAGATCAAAACGAAGAACCTCTTCCGTTATCATGGGGTGAGGTCATGAGAACGGACCTTTTAGGGTACCTACCCCCTCGGACCATCCGACGTCAGGTACCCCAGCGATTCTCAGCCTGTGCTGACTCGTTGAAGTGAAAGTGAAAAGTGAAAGTACGGAACCTCTTCCTTTACCGTTGGGTGAGGTCACAAGAACGGACCTCTTAGGGTCCCTGCCACCTCGGACTACCCGACGGTAGATACCCCAGTGTGTCTCAGCCTGTGCTGACTTCGCTGAATCGTCGTCGTCGTCGTCAAAACGAAGACCAATAAACCCCTTCTCCTTCAAAATCCGTTCGGTGTTGTAGAGATAACAGGTCAAAAGTTAGATCCTACACTACTATCGTCGTGACATACTCCTCGATGTAATTTCTTTATGTACATATATTATATTTTTCATTTTATGTTGATCTCCCAAACGGGGAAGGGTTAGGATAGAGTAAGGATTTCGGTGACGAAATCGACGAAGAGTGAACAAAGAGAGGTCTAAAGATTTAGTCTTCGAATACTATAATAATAAATTAAAAATTTTATGTGTGATAGCTTTTATTTATTTTATGTGTGATAGATACCTAATTTCCCACACCAAGTCGAGGAAATGGGTAGGTGGGACAGTGTAAAGACGAGGAGACTAGGAGGGGTAAAAATCGATTTATAAGTTACAAATGTAACATTACTTACATTTGTCATAAAATATAGTTGTTACGAAGGTTTTATAAGATTCTAAGGTACAATAAACGATATACTGTACTTAAACGAAACTTTAAGTACGGGTGAAATAAACTAACGAACTAAAAGATAGACGGATCTTTTTCCTCAGAGTCTAAAGGGTTGTCTTCGTAATTCGAGAAGAGGTATAACAGTGTGTTTAATTCATTTGAAGTCAGGCGAAAGTAAACCTTACAAGGGACGATCTCACGGGACACGGCGAGGTGAGACCCGACTGACCACAGAACCAGACGGTGTACGACAGTAGGACTCGGAATGGAAGAGAGAATAGGACCTTAAGAAAAATGGAGTGAGAATATACACTAGACAAAAGACCTAGGGTACAGAAACAGAAGAGATAAAAAAAAGAGTTCAAAACCATTTTGTGTATAAGGTAGGTTATTCCTTCGCCGTTTTCTCGTCTTAAACTATGGAACGTTCAAACTACTAAAATACGTTTGGAGTGAGAACTAAGTATCAAACCATCCCATATCTTAAGATTCGTCTTCTTGTAAAAGGAATCCTAAACTTCTATAATTGCTGAAATGACGAAAAATCAAAGTGAGCCTAGAGTTTAGGAAACATATACTGAAGAGAAAGAACGAGAACACACACGAGAGAGAGAGGGGAAGAGAATTGTAATCCGAAAAATTTCAGGGATCCCATAACTTTAAGGTACTACTTGAACCTTAAGTAGACTTAAGTACTAAAGAGGGGAAACTAACACACACACACACACACACACACACATCCACACCGTTCACAACGATATGACCAACCTAAACAAGTTATGTCTTTTCATACAGAACTAAAGACCCTTCAGAAGTAATATCTTGATAATCTATAACCTAGAAAACCCAATAACAACACAAGAATAAGTATAAGTAATAGCCAAAGAGAAGACAAAATAAGACGAGGAACTTAATAGACAAAGACAGTTCACGAGTAAAGAGGGGAATAAGCGAAAACTAGAGAGATCGTACAATCTCCGAGAGAAGACTAGAGAAGATAGAACCTAGAGATCACTCAATTGTTTTTCATTCCCCTCCTGGACGCACATCCGGAACTCACTACCCCCGTGGGTCGGAAAGAAACCCTCCAGGGAATTACAGTCGTGGATAGGAGGAGAACACGACCAGTTCAAGAAATCTTTCAGAGGACAGAAAACCCACTTGGGGATCGACGGTCATACGTCCCTGTCTTACCCCGAGAGTGACAAGTCGGACGGTAAAAGTGAGGTAGGGGGACAAAATTAATTTACGGTGGAGGGTGAAAGTGATACATAGGTGCTCACAGGAAGTCACAGGTAGCTCACAGGAACTTTGATAGGGAGAGACTAAAGAGAGAGATCTCCCCACTGGTGGTGTACGTTCACAACCCCCTTCCCCAAACCCCCAGACAGATGGAGGATACGTGTACTAATTACTCAGGAGACCGACAATCGGATCGAGAATCTAGCTGAACGTCTCGTGGGACAGACTTTGAAAAACCCCAAGACACCACATTGAACCGAACGAAAAATAATCAAAGAGGGGTAGACGTCTGTGAATGTTTGGTCGAAAGGGATGAGATCATCCACCCACCTATACACCCAACCATATTTTAAAAATAAGAAGATGATAGTAAAGTCATCCCGAAGTCTTATCTTATCTAAATTTACGTACGTGAGTTGGACGTACAAATTGACCTTCAGACGTTATTAGATATGTTATTGGAATGTTACATGTTTGTCAATAAGAGGGACGGAATCCCCCTTTGTCCGTATCAAATCTAGTGTCGGTCCTTCACTATTTCAACTTAGAATTTGGGTCGAGACAGACTGGGAGACGGAGTCTCCTGTCCTGAATCACCAGAGGTTTCGTCACCAAGAGTTGGGACAAACTGTAATCTTGGTGGGTCCCTCGAAATTTTTTACAATTATGGATCCGGTGTGACTTTGGTTAATTTAGTCTCAGAGACTCCAACCTGAGTCCGTCACTACCAAAAATTCTCGAGAGAACCCTGTAAGATTACACACAGGACCTAACTCTTGGTGACAAGACTTGAGAGGAGGTCAAGATCCTAAGAAAGATGGTGAAAGGAAAATCTCGTCTCTTAAAGGGACGTCACCCTATCGGACCTGGAGGGCCATTTCGGGCAGTCCGGGGAAGGAATTAGTGGGAGGTAAGGAAGGTGAGATAAATGAAACAGTAGTCGAGATAAGTTTATTCCATCGGTCTAAATCGTTTATTATATGTATATATATATATATATACTTTTACCCTTTGGATTAATTTAAACTTAAGGTCCGTTCGTTCAAAAAAATCAGGATTACAAGGGATAAACACTGTATGAATATAATTATTTAATAAACAACTAAGAAACTATAAGTTTAAATGACCTCCCAGAACGTAAAGTACACCCTTGGGATATAAGTCTCGAGGTGAAACGTCGTGTAAGTTCCAACCATCTTGGAAGACAAACCTTCGTCGAATCCGAAGTGCGGAAGACGTAAGGGGTCCGAGGGAACCGTAACGGTCGGGTGGAGAGGGGACGGTATCATCTTGGGTCACCGACCCGTCTTAGACTATAAGGGTAGAGGAGAGGAAGAGGAAAATATTTATCGTTTGAGTACAAAGTGTCACTGAAAAAAGTTAAGTAGAAGGTGTGAAAAAGAAGACACAGGGGTGTCGTAAAACGAACTCTGATTACTTATCTCACTTTAGGTGAGACACGACATTCTGTGACGTACAGACGAAGGAACTAAACAGACTTTCGTAGAGGTCCTGACTCGGGAACAGCATAAGTGGAAACTCAGAGGAGTCGTGACACAGAGGACCCACACCCAACCTTTCCCCCCTTGTACCTCCGTGAATCCTTCGACCCGCCAGAACAGGAGGAACGGGAGAGGGGAAAATCCGAAGGTTGACAGGAAACGAAATCGTTTAGAGGAGAAGGACCACTCGGTCCGAGATCCTGTATACTAAATTCTTCCGCGAGTGATAAGTCCCCGGATATTCCTGACGGGGACTTGACCGTACTGAGACTCTCACTCACGGAGGAATTCAACGTGTGGGTCCCGGAGTGAACGGAGGGAGATCATACTGGGTGGAGAACTCTTCCTTCCTCGGAAAGGACGGACCGGGTTTTCCTTTGTCCGGAGTCTAGTGGGTTCATTGTCTCACGCAAAGGGTAGGGGTCAACGATCTATTTACAGAGGGAGCGGAGTAGGTGTCGTACACCTCCGACCCTGGTCCGGATACCAACCCGGACACCCTGGCGGTCGTGTGTCACTCTCACTTTGTGTCAAAGCCATACTTCTCAGAAGGTCTGAAACTTCAGATATCCGTTTATAACTCCTTTACACATCAATTTTTTTTTTTTTTTTCTTAGAAAAGGACAGGAGTTCTTCAAGTACCATTTATAGAATTTAAATACATGAGAGACAATGATTTAATCTAAGAAGGTTTTTCCTTCTTGTTAGTGTTTTGAAAGACGCAATAGAAATCGTCTTTATTCCAGAAATTACGATGTTTGACCGACACGATAACGTCTGCAGGGAATTGGAGCACCTAGAAGTAAAGAAACAAACATTTCACTATCCATAGTCTACTCTGTTAGAGATCTGGGGAAACATAAAATTTTGAAGGTACTAAAGAGAATAGAATTATAAAGTAAGGGATGATTCGACCGTGAATGCAGGATCGTTCACTGTCTTTATAAAGATAAAACCTCTAGAAAGAACTAAATAGTGAATAAAATTAGATCAAGGTATAGGACCGTGACGAAACAGATTTTGGACATAATATTAAAAAAATTTACGTTAAACAGGAAATATTGAGAAAAAGTACAGGGTATTTTTACTACCTATCCCCTTCCATCTATTTCGATGTCTAGTTAGAATCTAAGACTATTAGATTATTTACGAAACTCGTGGTTAGAACGTCAAATACTGGAGAACGGTTAACTAAATACCGGAACATCATTTAAAAGAGAGGGTGAATAGGTTATAAATAACCTTGTAGAACAAGAATTGTCTGTTTCATGACATATTTTGTAGACAGTTTTGTTTTCCGTTAAGTTAATTTATATAAAATGAAGGTTTAGATGCAGAAACCAAGAAAGATCGTCGATCTAACGTTTTGTTCCCTAAGATACGTGTTGAAAACTCGTTCCAAGGTCCCTATATCTTATATGAACCTTTTAGTAATTTTATTTTCAACTAGACTTTTCTCACTTTTTAGGAATAAATGAGGTATAATTTCCGACCTCGGACCGGTCTGACTATGACCAAGTGGATCACCAAGGGTCAGAGAACCAGTCGGTACCGAGACAATGAGCAAAGGGGGAGTCTCTGGAGTGCTAAAGTTTTTAAAAGAAGTCTTCGTTTGAAATAGAGGAACCACCCCTGACCGAATCAATAGTTGGATCTCTATAATTGGTGGTTGAAGGGGTCAATCAGACACTATTAGACACAAGTGGGTTTCTCAACTATATTAAGATCAATCTTTGTTTCCCTATTTTTTCATGCATGTTAAAGAAATCGTCAAACTTTTTGACTTTATCGGGGTCCCAGAGAGGGAAGAAGACAGAAACTTCCTTGGTGATTCATTTTATGTTTGAATGTTCAAAAAGTGAGTCTACAAGAAGACAGTTCAGATTACGCTTTTTTTTTTTTTTTTTTTTTNNNNTTTTTTTTTTTTTTTTTTTTTCTCTCGCGCGCTCGGATTAAGAGATTCTTAACGTCGTCACTCTCCCTTGAAAGATAAGAAACGGCATCTCTACGTGTGCGGACATGAAGAACGTCAGAAAGGAAGAACAGACCCACTCTTCACGAGACTAGTCACACGAGTCGGGGAGTAAAACTGGACGTCTGCAGACTCGAGATGAGACTTCCAGTCAAATACCTACCAAACACATACACCGAATCGCTCGAGACTGAACGATACAAAGGTTGTCAAATTTAAAGAGGTCTTAAGTTCCAAGGTTAAAACAACAAGAAGGACGATTTACGAGGGGTTTACATTGTGCCTATCTACTGTATAACTTTCGTATACATATAATGGAGGTATAACTACAGTAAAGGATATTGTGGTCCTTAATATACACTTCACGTCCCTCCACCCCTTACTTTCCCCCAGACTGTCCGTCTTCGTTTCCGGTTTACATCAGGTCCTCTCCTGAGATCATAAAAACTACACTTTCAACTTTGGACTTTATATAATAGAAAATTAAAATATAATCTCTTATCGACTAATTGTTACAACACTATCAAAGTCCATTTGTCGTTTCCCTGAGTCGGTATGTTTATGTACATAGGTAAGAGGGGTTTGAAGTGAGGATAGGTCCGACGGGGTATTTTGACTCGTCTCAAGGTACCCGATAAGTCATCCTGGAACAACCAACAGGTAAAATTTATGTCGTCACACATGTACAGGTAGGGTTTGAGGGATTGATAAGGAAAGGAGGTAAGAAGGGGGAACCGTTAGTAATTAAGTAAAAGAGTCAGACACTCAGACAAAGACAAAACATTTATTCAAGTAAACATAGTAAAATCTAAGGAGGATATTTCTCACGGTATGTTATAGAGGGGAAGAGACAGACTGAATGAAGTGAGTCACACTGATAGTAATCCACGTAGGTACAACGACGTTTACCGTAATAAAGTAAGAAAAATTACCGACTCACTATAAGGTAACATATATACGTGGTGCAGAACAGAGTAGAAATGTCCTTTTTTTTTCGTAAGACATCTACCTGTAGTTCGTATGAACTTGGTAAAAGAAAGGGTAGGACTTAGTGTCCTTCAAATCCTTTACTGGAATTGACATCTAAAAGTATAACAGTGGTCCTACCGATAAAAAGGAGACCCTAATTAGGAAGTCCAAAAGTTTGGAACTTTTAACGGGAACCCGTAAATTATAAATTTACAGTCGGGACTCAAAAGGATTATGACTCTTTTTAGGGTCACTTTCGTCCACCTGGACGTTCTTGGAAGTAAATTGGAAGTGTCGGGGGTTTCGAGAGACTCTCCACGGTTGAAGATCTTGTTTTGACCCCGTTTTGACACTCCCTCATCACACACGTCCCTCCGAGACCCCAATGATGAGTGACCCAGGGGTACAGGGGACGAAAAAGCTGTGTCTGTGACGTTTCCAGTGTGGGGGATCCTGGACGGATAGACAGAGTCGGCACGGACAGTGACTGGGTGAAGGGTCCCGGGTCCCAGGACGGCGATCTCCCGTATCCAAGGACCTAGTCTTCAGGGGTGACCCAAAACCGACTGACCTCCTGGACCCCGTTCAATGAGTCAGAAGACATAAAACATTGTACCTAAAACGTTTCTACTTTATTATACTGGGTATGTTTCGTAAATCCCGTCACTAGTCATGATAATCCTCGTGTCCTTTATAACAAAGAAGAATAATCACACTAATTGTTGTAATTTACTTTCACTAGTCCACACTGTCATGGCGTTGGGAAAGAGGACGTCTCTTGTCAAAGAAGACGGAGGTTTACAGAATCCGGTCTCATACCTCTGGGACCTAGAACTGAAGTACGGTGATACATTCCGACGGACTCCGGTCTCACACACTGGTACCTCCTCTGCACTCGGTAGGAACCGTCGGTCTCGATCTTTCCGACCCTCTACCACCACTTTAAGTTGTTTCGGGAGACGACTTCCTAGGACCTCGAGACCGACCCACGGAGCGGACTCCTACGACGTCACTCACTCCTCCCACCCAAGGACAGGAGTTCCTCGAAGGTCAGTCCGTCCTATCTTTCATCGATGGTTTGATAAAGGGACGTCTACATGTCTATAAAGGGTAGACAAGATGACCGATATACGTGACACGAAGGATGCTATAGATGAGGGACAGTTCCAGGTGAGACGGGGGTGGACGGTCTTCAAACCTGGTAAAGAGGAACAAGAATACACTATGGAGAGACGACACCCAGGGTCAATGTGAGTCCGATACGAGGACCTTACATGTCTGGGTAAATGGATTCGCCTGTTCGGGTCAACGTCCCACGTTTCCCGTTTCACTCGTAACCGAAACAGACCGTCTAAAAACTATACCAAATAGTCAAGACATTGGAACTCCAGCTCGGGTTACCCGAGTCAAGGATTCCTTCGAGGGAGAGGGATTATAAGGATGATTATTTGTCATCAAAGTTTTAAGTCTATTGAAACTAACTTGAAAGTCATACACTCTTCGGGACACGATTCATGAACTATATATAATAGAGTGAGTAAAAAGAAGAATGGTTGAACTTTAACCATGATATTAATAGGACTAAAATTTTCACTCCTTTGACTCCTCCGATTCCTCGTCCAGGTCTAGGGTCTCAGACGGTCGACGTCTCGACCCCGACTTATAACGAAGTATAAGAGAAAAGACAAAGTACACGGAAGACGACCCCCGGGTCCATGAAGAGAGACGCCGAGTTCAAGATAAGGTAGGTTTCGGAATAGAAAGACAGACTGCGAGTTCCGGAAGGTGTCGGACCCTGGTCGGTCCCGGGACGTCAGTCGACAGGAGAGGGGGAGTCATGGGGGTCTGACGAGAGATGGAGACGCGGTGGTGGACCTCCGGGCAGAGGGAGAGGGTCTCTGGGACGTCGGAGGTCCTAGACTGAACTTTACACGACGGAGATGGTGTAACAGGCCCTGGTGTGAAGGAACTAAGAGGTTGTGAAGTCTCTAGAGTGGAGAGTTTGACTTCCGAGTCGAGACGTTCGGGAACTGGTCGTCAAGTAGGAGGATACTGAGGATCGTGACTCGACACGTGGGACTCTCATAACCCCCCATAAACGTTCGAACGGAGGTCGGTTCCGACGTAAGGGATACTGTGTCTGCTCCACTTTTCGGAATTGGTTTACATCTGACACCTAGACCGTAAAACTTAATGTGACGACCCCGAAGGGTCCACCGAGATCACCATTTCTCGGATGGACGGTTACGTCCTCTGTGCTAGTTTACACCCAAACTAGGATCCCAACCTTCTAGGGGACCTCCTCCTTTACTGTTGGGTGAGGTCGTAAGAACGGACCTCTTAGGGTACCTGTCTCCTCGGACTACCCGATGCCAGGTATCCCAACGTTTCTCAACCTGTGCTGACTTCGATGAATCGTACGTACGTACCGGACTAACTCAAATAACAACGATACAACGGGTCAGTTAGTTATTTATTTGTTATTCTTTTTACACTTTTTATCACCGTACTACCACGAAACCCTTTTACTACTCTACACACTGTAAGTAGACGAGTAAACGAACAGGATAGAGAAACTCAACACGGAAACACTGGACAGTGAAACGGAAACTTGTACCATGGTTTTGGATAGACTTCTCGGAAACATTTAGGGGTCTATACCGGTTAACTTTCACAAGAAGAACCCTCCCCGGTGAACAAACTTGCCTTGGACTCAGAATTCCATTCCCAAGTTACCTCCCCGATGTCCGGAGAAGTCCGTTCTTCATCTGAACGACTCGGGAGACTTTAACACGACTCTGATGAGTTGGAGTAGAAACACACCTGTAAAAACAATAGTGGATTTCCTATTAAAAAAACGTCCTTCTAGAGTCCCACCCTTCGGACCCCGGACGACCGACTCCATTAAGGACGTGGTCGACTATTCCCACAGACAGTCGAGGACTTCTTTCCCCGCGGGGAGTTGGACTGGAGTGAGAAGAGGAGAATGGAGACCCCGACGAGGAGGTGCCCGTGGCGAGGAATGGAACGGGCGGTTGTTACCGGCGAAAGTCGGGTCGGGAAGAGAAGTGGGACGGGGAGAGACGGCCGAGCAGACGAGAGTACGAAAGTAATCGTGGAGAGACGTCTACTGTATGTTCAGTTGAGAACGTCGGTGCCGGGACCGGACACGGGGTCTGACGTAAAGGTGGGCGACTGTCCTGTAGAGTGCGGGACGTCGGGGGTCGGAGACACATGGGCCTCACGGGGAGAGGTGGACGAGTGAGGGAAGTTCTGCACGTCCACGGAGTGTCACGCAAGTAAAGTTAGTCCCGAGGACGGTCCGAAAGTTCTCACGAACCGATCCTCGAAACCTCAGTCAATAATTTTCAGACGACGGCGACGACGATTCGGTGAAGTCAGCACAGGTTGAGACACGCTGGGGTATCTGTCGTCGAGTGGTCCGAGGTGGCAGGGACCCTAAGAGGTCCGTTCTCATGACCTCACCCAACGGTAAAGGAAGAGGTTACGTACTTTCATTTTTCGTTTTCAGTTCAACGAGTCAGCACAGACTGAGAATCGCTGAGGTACCTGGTGTCGGGTGGTCCGAGGAGGCAGGTACCTAAAAGGTCCGTTCTCATGACCTCACCCCACGGTCCGGATAACACGTAGGCCGTCGTACGAGTCCGAACCCCGTCTTTTAGAGGCTCCCACCACCACCCTAATTGACCCTCTGACTCTGACTGTATATGTGTGATGATACAAACTCGTCCGAGACCCTCAACCACTACCTGTCCCTTCGGACCGCACAACGTCAGGTACCCCAGTAGTTCTCAGCCTGTGCTGACTCTCTGACTTGACTTGACTGTCTATTTTATCTGTTGATTACTCTTGGATGACACGTCGTGTCCCTTGAGCTGAGTCACGAGACACCACTGGCTTTACGCTTCCTTTAGGTTTTTTCTCCCCTATATACACATCCGCATCGACTAAGTGAAACGACATGTTGCCTTTGCGTTGTACCATTTCGTTGATATGAGGTTATTTTTTACATTCTATAATTTTTTTCTTTCTTTTAGTGGTCATCTTAATTCCGTGACCCAGAGTCATTCCTTCTTTACGTAGTTGTTAAGTCCCTTACGGATCATCTCTGCTCTAGGAATCACCTCTCCCCTAGGGATCATGTCTCCCCTAGTGAACATCTCTGTCCTAGATATCATCTCTCCCCTAGGGATCATCTCTGTCCACACGCCCCACGAGACGTACCGGTGATAGTGGGCTACAACGGACTACTCCTCCTGGAGTCAGAGTCGACGACCACTGAGAAGAGGGGTAGGGATGGTAGTAGGAGAACGAAGTTAGGGTGTAGTAAGTGTGGATCTAGGGACATTGATAGAAGAGAGACAGAGGATCTAACAATTAAAGAGAGGTAGTGGTCGATCGGTTAAAGGGGTTTGATGTTGACAATGGTCAAATAAGGTTAAGAGTTTTCTTTTTTGTACACACACACACATATATATATATATATATATAAAAAAAAAAAAAGTGAGTCCACGGGGTAGGAAAGAGACATCGGAGTAAAGACGTGTCACCAATCACGTACCCGAGACCCTAACCCGAGTGGCCCGACCTTAAAGTCGAGACAAAAAAAAAAAAAATTCCACTGAAACACCAACTTTAGTTACGGTCTCTCCTCGTCCAGGTCATGTAGTGTACTACTGTAGTAATGTCTTAGAGTCTTCCTTCGTCTCTAAATCCCGTACCACCATTGTCGTTATCACAACTCTCGATTGAAAAAAAAAAAAAAAAACTAACGTGGTACGTCGTAGAGTCAAGGACCTGGTCCCTAACTTAGGTATTGGGGACACAACCCTCATGTCTCAGAAATGGTGAATCGGTGGTCCCTTCAGGGAGTCGAGACGATGAATTAACGACATCTGGAGACCTTTTGACGAATTAGAAGGGTCCAGAATCAAAGGAGTAGACATTTTATCCCCCTTATTATTATGTATGGAATATCTCAATATTCCTCTCTTACTTTATTACATCCGTTTTACTGTTATTCGTGACTCATCATCGACGATAACAATAAGGAAAAATGACGAAGGTTCAGTATTTCCGGGAAACGAGACGTCTCCGGAGGGGGAACCGGAACTCCTAAACCAGAGACAAAGGGTACTACTGTGGGGATGGACTCTGTGGTCCGAAGGGACCGATACGACGAGAACGGGTAGATAGTTTGGGTCAAGTCAAGGGACTTGGACGTTCATTACAGGGGTCGAGGGAGTCGAGGGTCACTGGAGAGACAGTGGACACGAACCTAGTGTCTGAATTCTTCGGGATTTTTACATCAAGGACTATCTGAGGGGGATTTATATGATGGGAAGAAAGTTCGTTCGTCCGTCGTAAATTGTACTTTTGTACAGTAGAGGATACGCCTAATGTCCTTGTTGAAGAATCGACAGTAAACATGGGAGAGACTAGTCACCGACCGTTGAGAAAGAACGTGCTCCAGTTTATGATCGATAAAATCCACCCGGTACATGGATGTCGAGTCGAGAGTTTAGGAGTCGAGACGACAACAGAGTTCTTTCGTCGGTCTTGATTATCCACCAACACAAGTCTATTTTTTCCAGGTAGATCAGTTTGGATACCAAAAAGGTCATCAGTACATACCCACACTGTCAACCTGATATGTTCTCCGACCCACGGTTTTTAACTACGAGAACTTGACACCACAACCCTTTCTGAGAACTCTCAGGGAACCTGACGTTCCTTTAGTTTGGTCAGTTAACATTTCCTTTAGTCAGGACTTATAAGTAACCTTCCTGACTACGACTTCTACTTCGAAGTTATGAAACCGGTGGACTACGTTTCTTGACTGTGTAACCTTTTCTGGGACTACGACCCTTTCTAACTTCCGTCCTCCTCTTCCCGCGCTGTCTCCTACTCTACAACTGACCGTAGTAGCTGAGTTACCTATACTCAAACTCATTTGAGTCCCTTTATCACTCCCTTTCCCTTCGGACCGCACGACGTCAGGTACTCTAGCGTTTCTCAGCCTGTGCTGACTCGCTGACTTGTTGTTGTTCATTCTCGTCCTCCACCCGGACTAAACCGGGACCCGACACCAAACGACTGGCTCGAGGTCGACTCTCGGTCAGAACGGCCTGTTTGGGGTGACGAATCGTCGTGTGGGGGACGGGGAGGTCTAAAAGGAAGGTCCTTGTCCAATAAAGGAAGAACAGACCAGAAATCAGTCAGAGTCACTCACAACTCCACCGGACCTCACGACTCCGTAACGAGGAGGAGGCTGTCGAGACAAGGACTCTGGTCGGTCTCGTTCCTTCGAGCTCCGGGACCTCCTTCTTCTCTAAAGACGTTTTCCTTGGGTCTCCGAGAAGGGTGGGGGAAGAAGGAGGGATTGGACGTGAGGTAAGTGTGACGGGAGTCGGGTTCAGGGTCTCCAACTATTCATGTGTTAAATATTGGTGGAGTCTGTCTGTAAATAATAATTCTTTCCTTTAAATTTCAGAGAATTCACATCTATTATACCTCAGGTGATATGTCTAACTGTTATCGGTCCTTTAACCTTTGGACCCCGAGGTTCGAGGTGAGGTTCTACTTCACGGAAAAACCGACCAGTAGAGAGGGACCCGACCCGACCCAAGTCCCGTACCATCACAGTCACCAGGGTCTCAAAGAGACCCCGACTCGGTGAAACGGGTCATAACGAAACCGTAAACATTTGTAGGGAGACGGGTCTAGGGAAGAGGGGAAACGGGAAGATCTCCCAATTACCCCTTCAGTCAGTTGAGGGGTTTCTTTTAGGGTCGGCGGTTCGGGACCAATATACGCACGCACAAACACACGTACGATCGGAGAGAATTACCCTAGAAAGAAATTCCCTCTGTCCTTGTGGAGAGGTCCCTGACTGCACGAATGTACGGGGTGGTAGGGAACCCAACAGTGGTCCCCTAATTAATATTAAATTTAGCTACCCATGAACTCTCTTCCACTTGACAAACGGGAGGAGATCGTGAACTGTAAAGCTTGTACCCTGTTCTTTTCCACTGAAACAAATAAATAACTCGATAATACCGAATTACGATTTTCTCGAAGGACTGCTCTTGACCTTTTTTTGGGGTTTTTGGAGGAAAACCCCTAATTTAAAAAT
Organism: Capra ibex; assembly: GCA_006410555.1. Lineage (NCBI taxonomy): Eukaryota > Metazoa > Chordata > Mammalia > Artiodactyla > Bovidae > Capra > Capra ibex. Next base: position 39,602,869 of record SJYO01034137.1, read on the forward strand.
TCGTGTTTAACGAAACAATGACCAGTGATAAACTCTTTTTGTGAGTCACTTTCGATATAAGTGAGTTATCACTTATACAAAAAGATATAGAGTGACCCATACGACATTCATTTACGAAAGAGGTGATAAAGGCTGTAGACCAGAATTATAAACGTTCAGAAACAAAGTACATGAAAACTATCTGTTGTAAAAAAAACACACACGCATCTCGTAAAACAATAATCTGAGATACTTTACAATTACAATTAGACTCGACTGGACTAGAAATACCTTGTGTCCGGTCAGACTTTGAAAGGAACCCACGTAGAAACCTCCTCATAAAACCCCTAATACGTTATATAAAACTGTAGGAAAGTTCCCGTAGACTTAACCAAACCATCTTTGTAACACACACGAAAATTGGGTCTCTGGGGGATTCGTCCCAACGACGAGTGAAGGTTAGAGGTACTGGTCGTATAACCCACGACAATATATCCTTGTGACCGACCAATTCAAGTCTCCAGTCCTAAACGGAGAAGGTGAACCATAAGGACCTTGTTTTCGTGGACTTTCTGAAACGCTTATCTCGTAACTTAATATAAAACTTCCCTAGAAGTTGTGAAAGACCTAGAATTACTTGAATTTTCAACTTCAGATAAAGGACTCTCAGACAAAAGGTCATCCGACCGAGTACAACTTCACCCCTCTCTTCAACGAGGGGTCTGAACGTTTACCAATTTTTATTGGACCGGTATACGTCTCACTACGGAAAGGAATCGTCGAGATTCCCCTTTTTTACACGAGTACTGTTATTTTAAATCCGACTACTTTTACATCCCACAGCCACGGCAAAAGAACCTTCTTAAACCCGACACCTCTACACCACCTCAACTCCGTTCCACTGGACCTTCGGCAGTCGTATGGTCTGGACCTGAAAGACCCTGGACCGATTCCGGTGTCTCTGAACCGTCGTTCTCGTCCCGATCTAGCACCCATGTCCCGACTCACATGACGAACACTTAGGGACCTCCTACGTTATCTCTGTTTCGAAGAGACTTTCCTTTACAACTAAAGACACATGTACATAAAGTATATAAAAAGAAAATTTAAATATTTCACAGTCATTAGAAAGAGTGTACCTGAGGTATCCGATCATCTCTCCTTGATTTCGGACCTATAAGTTTTAGAATCCTTATATCACTACACACTTACAGACGTCTTACGGGGGGCCGGGACGGACGGTTCACGGGTAAGAGTTAGGAGAAAGGTATCGTGGACGAAGTGGGGTTCTCTTACAGTGTCCGAAAATCTTGTAATTTTTTAGAGAATGTTAAGATAAAACTTGATTTAAAGTAATGGCTCACCAACTAAGTGTCCACAAGAGTTCAAGTGACTTCTTCTTTTAATTTACCTTTACATGTGACATGTTGTCTTTACATAACAGGTCAGATTATTTAATTCTATCTTAATCTTTGGAACCTACCCTTTTTAAGGTCTCCTAAGGTCGGTTTCGAATCACCACGGAGTTTTCTCTTTTTCTAGAAAATTAGGGGTCCTACTTGTCAGTGAAACCGTTGGTTCAATATTTCTGAATTTTTTCTCAACTGAACCTAAAGGGACCAGTAGACCACCAATTCTTAGACGGACGGTCAAGTCCCCTGTACCCAAGTCAGGGACCAGACCTTTCCAAGGTGTACCGGCGTCCCGTTGATTTGGGTACTCGACGTTGATGATTTCGGGTGTGTGGGATCGAGACGTTGTTCTCTGCGGTGGCGTCACTCTTCAGATCCGTGTGGTGTGGATCTCTCATGGGTGGAGAGTTGCGTTGTTTTCTTTCGGGTGTGTCGTTGTTTCTGAGTGACGATGTTTCTCTTTTTTTTTCAATGACCCAGGGGAGGCTTAGTGCCACCCGACAGGTTAAACAAATTTGAGACGAATGACTACCTTCCTAGAGATTCTATATAACAAATCTCTTTTCTCGATCCACCTTTTCTCACACGGCTCGTACGATATATGCCAAATTTATAATTCTTGTGGACATAGACATAGACCTCCCTATATGTTTGCGAACCGTTCTGACGTAAGTCCTTCCATTCGACCTACCAATCCGGGTCTCGTCCTGAACAAAAGTGACATCTCGGAATACATAGAAAACTTTATATCTGTTACATGTACGTAATGGACAATGGGTTTTATCAATTACGGTTATTTGCTTTTTTATTAAGGAATGACTCGGAAGATAGATGAGAGATATCAGAAAACTTTGGGTTGAAAGGTTTTCTTTTGAATGGTTGGATTAACCATCTTTATCATAAAAATGGGGTCGGTGAGAGATAGGGTAACCGTTGATTAGTTGTTTTTAAGAGTTATAGTACTAAAAATTATTTGTTCATTTTGGAAAGTAGGAAACTGTGGACGGAGGAGAATAAATTCGATAGTACGACGTCTTTTGACTTGTCCTACACTCTATAGTTTTTACCGAAACGTAAATCTGACTACCGAAGATTACAACGGTTTGTCTACGACGATTCACACCTTTCTACACGAACTAACAAACCCTAGGTGGACGTCTCTGTATTCGAATAAAGGTTTCGCATATGAGTCTCCACCCCTTTCTCTATACCAATTACTTATTTTCGTTGAAAGATTATTACAGTGTACCCTCTTCCTTTATTCTCATTTCCCCTTTTTCTGGGGGTGTCAGAGAATTATAAGGTTTATATTAACGGTAGACTGAGTCTAGAAGAGTTTCCAATAACAAATATCCAGTAAAAAATCAACGTATAGAAACAGTAATTGTTTTATTATTAAACCTCCCTGTCGGATTTTACTAAAATGATGTCTCACATTCAACGAATCAATAACAGAAGAAAAGAAAGTATCTACGTATCCGTAGAGGACCCTTACTTCACCTTGTTTGTATAAAGGATCCCAACCCTCAAGTTCCCAGACTAAACCTAGATGTCACAGTAAGAGAATTCCGTCCCAAGAGTTGGAAAAACCGTGGTCCCTGACCAAAGGACCTTCCATTAAAAAGATATCTACCCTCACGTCATCACCAATGCCCTACTAAGTTCGTGTAATGTAAATAACACATGAAATAAAGAGAATAATGTAGTCGAAGTGGAGTCTAGTAGTCCGTAATCTAGGACCTCCAACCCCTGGGGACAGATTTCCCTGTCCTTTATACCTGGCTGTTCCCGTGTCCCTACCTCGGTCCCAGGTAAAGACAAAACGACGAACAATCGACACATCAAAATCCGTTCGGTATGTGACAAAAACTTAAAATCAAAAGTGTAGACTTTGTTACACCAGTTCTTATGATTGGACCTTCCCGGCAACACTCCTCATTGACACTCTTAACCATAGTCGTGGACACACGCACACACACAAAGTCGCGAATCTTACCGACCAAGGAAAAGAAGACGTCTCTGGAGACTCTGTCCTTGGTGCTAAGAATGTTTCCGATACCGAGACAAGAGAAAAATGTTCGACGGACCCATTCACAAGGTCCTAAGACTGGAAGGTACCTTTAGCTACTCACGAACGAGCTTCCGGGGACTACACGACGTCTACCGTAATGGACAATCTCTGTCTCGAAAGAGTTCTCCTCGAACTTAAAGGAAGTAAACCTCTTTACGATAAAGTGTCTGGGAGTCATCTACAGTCGTCATGTCGTTTGTAGGGATACGGTGTCGCCTTCGTCCAATCAAAAGTTTTGTTGAAAGGACTAATTTTTTTATTTTGGTTACGGGGGAAAACGTTACGGAAAGTCTTCGGGGTCTGTGTCTCTCCACTCTAGAAAACCGGAGTTTCATCCAGGAACTTTCTAAATGGTTCCCATGTAAACGTAAAATTTCTGTTGAAAAGTAAGAACAATTTCTTTTGTAGTAGGGTCTCTACCTATCCCTAATATCGTTGGAAAAATCTTAAAAGACGTTCAAATAGGTCGTAAATGGGAGGTCCGTTCTCACTTTATTATCTTCTACAGGTTATAAAACGAAGAAGGACACTTCATTTAGTTTTGGCACCCTTACAAAAGGGGATTAAATTAAATGACGACAGAGGAGCTTAAATAGAAAGTAACATAAGTTAATTGGGAGACTAACGCTGGTGTCTGTTGCTGTTACTCCAGTTTCTTATTCTCAAAAGTCCTTTTTTCCCTACTAACCTCAAACACCGGTTCATGATAAACCTACACCTATAGTTGGGTCCCAAAACGAATACTGTAAATAAGATATTTGACTGAACGGGAGGGAGAGGGAGGACGTACGGACGGATGGGGTGGGGGTCCACACTGAACTCGACACAGTCATGACACTTCTCCACCCTTACAGAGACAATGGATGTACGTACAGGGGAAAAGGAAGTGTCCTGTATTAAGACGACGGTTTGAACTGAGGTGTGATCCGACCAAGAACCTTATATACGAAGGGAACAAAGACAGGAGTGTCGACAGAGGACTCTGAAGTTAGACGTCACCAAAGGACGGTTAAGGTAGTCTCAGAGACAAAAACAACCACCCTGATCTAGTACGGGTTCCAAACTCTTGAGTCGATGACAGAGATCTGTCACTCGAGGAACAGTAATCCTCATAAACAAGTCACCAAAAGTTAGTAGACCGTGTAACCCTAGTAGGCTCTTCCTTTATTACTGCAACTGGTCAACAGGGTCAAAAGGTCCCTGACAAGGTCCAGATTGTGACAGGGGTCAGAGTCCGGGGTCCCTTGCGAAAACAAGACCCGTTTGACTCTACGAATCAGTAGACCGACTACGATCCAAGGTAAGGGTCTCTAAGACTAAATTACTCGTAACACACACACAAGTAAACGAGTCAGCACAGACTGAGTAACATTGAGGTGCCTGACATCGGGTGGTCCGAGGAGACAAGTACCCTAAAAGGTCCGTTCTTATGACCTCACCTAACGGTAAAAGAAGAGGTCCCCTGGAAGGACTGGGTCGATAGCTTGGACTTAGAGATCACAGAGGACGTAACCGGCCGTCTAAGAAATGGTGATCGCAGTGGACCCTTCGGGGACAATCGTAATTTTTGTGTGTGTGTGTGTGTGGAAGGGTTCACTAAGATTGTACGTCAGTTATAAATCTTGGTAACTGGAACTCTGGTTTACTGGTACCATTCTTTACGATATCTTCACCGAGGACCCATTCGACATCCTTCTCCACCGAAACGTCCAAAAGACATTACCAGTCTCGGAACTGGACATTGTGTTCAGTGAACTGAGAACATGTCCTTCCGGAACCCGACCCTAGTCCCACTCCGTTCACCCCGTGAACGGAACACGTGTTCTAAATCCCCCCATGGGTTTGGGTGTCATAAGTTGTATACTAAAACTTTCTTTCACTTTCACAATCAACGAGTCAACACAGACTGAGAAACGCTGGGGACAGGTTCCTTAAGAGGTCCGTTCTTATAACCTCATCCAGTGGTAAGGGAAGAGGTCCCCGAGAAGGACTGGGTCCCTAACTTGGAATCAGAGGACGTGACGTCCGTCTAAGAAATGGTAGACTCTAAAATTATGTTATGATTTTTTATTTTCAATTACGTTTACTAAGTGTGACGTGTTTTATAATTTGGAAAATTATTTCAGTTCTGGTCATGACCTTGAAAGACTAAGACCACCAGCTCCCCGATTCTGAAACGCAAAGGTCATGACTCTGGACCCAAACTAGGGATCAGTCCCTTGATCCCTCTTCCGTTACCGTGGGGTGACGTCATGAGAACGGACCTTTTAGGGTACCTGTCTCCTCGGACCACCCGACGGCATGTACCCCAACACTTCTCAACCTGTGTTGACTCGCTGAAGGGAAAGTGAAAAGTGAAAGTACGTAGTCTCTTCCTTTACCGTTGGGTGAGGTCACAAGAACGGACCTCTTAGGGTCCCTGCCTCCTCGGACCACCCGACGGTAGATACCCCAGCGTGTCTCAGCATGTGCTGACTTCACTGAATCATCGTCATCGTCGTCGTCCCTTGATCTAGGGTGTACGGTGTTGATTTCTAGGATGCTTGACGTTCATTCTGGGTCACGTCGGTTCATATTTATTTATATAAAAAATTTTACTATTCTAGTCATAATCACGGATCACTTTAGTATGACTTCGGACTCCGTTTTCTTTTTAATGCTTAGGAGAAGGACAAAAATAAAATTTTAAACTATAAAATAAGGAGTACCTAAAAAAGGGAATTAAAACTAAAAAACTATAACGTAAATTCATAATATACAGAACTACTGACTGAAACAGAACCACGAAGGTAATTTAAAACGTACTCCTCATATAGAGTGAACGGAAGGGGATTGACACCCACCAGGACCCTCCTGTTGAAACCACGAGTAAATGTCATCTCTTCCGGGAACCCCGAAGAGTCTCCGGGTCACCCAAGGGTCTACCCGTTACAACGGAGTGAGGCAACAGAAGTCTTCCTTCATCCGAAGGATCTTCTTCCTCTCACCACTACCCTCCCAGACTTATTTAAGTGGTCTCGGAACCTTCCACTCGACCTAGACCTAGGAGTCGTACGTTCGGTCCCTCTCGTCTGAGCCCGACAAACCTAATGACTACCTTCCTTTACGATCTAAAGATCATCCAAAGTCAACTAAACTTGAGGATGTCGGAAAAACTAATCTTTGGTTTTTGTCAGACATAAAGAAGTAAAGGTCCTAATTTTAATTCGTTTTTGTCAAAAAAAAAACCATTCACCTCATCTTTTGTCTGTCACGTTTTTTGTTTGTTTGTTTGTTTGTTTGTCTGTTTGTTTTTTTGGGGACAGAATGCGTCCGAGACCCCCCTCACACTCTGTCTCCCGATTAGGACAGGTCTCACCCTGTTAATGGGTCGACCGCACGAAGGACCGGGTCTCGGTCCTGACCGTCACGGTCACCGTCTTTTCTTTCCGAATCAGTCTGGTTCTACGACCCCGGTTCTCTGGGGTGTCACTCCCGGTGGAAGACGGGAACTCGGGAGGACGATCGAATTTAACCTTTAACACTTTTCATATGAACATCAAAAAGAAAAAGTGATTTTTTCATTCACACCTGGGGTTACAGTAATAAATACGCTGTACCAAATTACTTTGTCCCACTCTAAAATTAAATCTTCTGGACCAACGTTAGGGTCAGGATAGGACAGGTCAACACCCTGCAACCCGTTTAGTGACTCGGGGGATCTCTTAATAAGGGTCGGACATTTAATCCCTCTTATCTTAAATGGGACAACCGGGATTTCTACAAATACTCTTGGCGGACTGGATTTGAACCAGTTTCACGACACATTCCACACTTCAGAGGTGTTTATCTTCCGTACTACCATCGACACTAACAATACAATACATGAGGGAGGAGTGTCAGATATGAGGATGATAAATCGAACGAGTGGATCAATTGCTCAATTAAGTTATATGTATAGAATCTCGGACGGTACACGTTCCGAGGTAGGACACTTCGTCGATTTCGAAAAGGGGTGGGTCCCAGATCATCCTCTGTTCTTTCTATATGTCTCTTCATATTCCGTCTATCTTTACTTGTGATTGCACTCTCTCCGTTCATCCCTCCTCGACCACAAGGACCGGACCTCTTAGGGTCTCCTAGCGCACTCCTCCATTGTGTCCCTACTCCTTATTCTTTCCGACCTGAAGACGTCGCGCTCGACCCGGTTACCCTTCCGTGACGTGACCTTCCGACCCGTCGATCCTTCGACGACCTGACAAATATCCGTTTTACCTGACACGCCCTATCCTTTCCTTATCACCCGTTTCAGACGTCTTTACACATCCCCTGTTCAACTACCCCTACCCCTGGACTAGATCCCCTGCTTCCTACCTCAAATAACAAACTCCTCGAAACAAGGACTACACAAACTCGTCCCCTCACTGAGTCCATATCCGTTTTTACCGATACCCATCTTATGTCGACGAACAGGTTCGGGGTCTCTGGTTTCAAAGGGAAGAAAAAGGAATACCCTAAGTGACTACCTCCGACCACCTGTCCCAATCCCGTCGGTTGGTTGGAGTCCATTCTAGGCAATAGTACGGAGGAGTCCTGGAACCTTCGAGTCTTAAACTTGTTAAATCACTTGAATACAACTCATGGGACAGACAAAGTCCGTGATCTAGTCCCGGGTTCTAAGTCAACCCTTACTTTCAGTCAAGGACCGGGGTTTCTTTCTCAACTCACAACCACCGACGTCAAGTCGCACGATTGACGGTGGTATCACACCCCCGTACCGACCAGGGATTGATCTCGAGTCCCTTCGTCTATCTCCCCCTTCCGGTCCTTCCTGAACTTACTTTCTCTACAACTTCGACTCTGGATCTCCGACTTATTAGTAGCAATAAAAGTTAAAGGTGTTGAAAAAGTAGTAGGACTCGTCTTTAAGACATGGGTAATTTGTTATACTCACTGAAGGAACCACCATATCCTCTATCCTTAGAAGGACGACTACGTCCCTGTGTCCCTAGAAGGGACCAGACCCTTCTAGGGTGCATGGAACCTCGTTGATTCGGGCACACGGTGTTGATGACTTCGTGCACGTGGGACCTCAGACGTGTGTCGTTGATAACTCGGCGTACGACTTCGGGTATGCGGGTCTCGGACACGGGGTGTTGTTCTCTTCGGTGGTGTTACTCCTCGGGTGCGTTACGTTGATCTCATCGGGGGTGAGTGCCGTTGATCTCTTTCGGGTACGTGTCGGTGGTACTGGGTCGTGTTAGTTTTTATCTCTTTATCAATTTTTTGTTATAGCCACCACCTTGAGATTTTCGACTGGTCGAATAAGATTTACGTCAGTTCAAACTCTGTCTCGATGAACAGATCTGTTGAATGAACGATACAAACCTTACAAGGTAGCTTCCGAACCTCGTGAAGATCCCCCTTCGGACCGAAACCTGGGACTGTCTGGGAACAAGTGTACATCTGCGACCTGGAACCGTTCAGTTGAAGAGAGTCCGTCCTCCAGACAAGGGATGTACATTTGTCCGTTATTACACACAGAGGATGGTGACACCATTGTTAGCAAACTCTCGGCCTCCTTTCGTAGATCGGATCTCGGACCGGACTTGTATAGTTACTTCTCAGTACTAATAAATACGAGAGTAGACCTCTCCGTGAAGTCACGGTACACTCCTCGTGTCTAAAACCTCGGTCTTTTTGACCTTTTTAATACCAAAGTGATGAATAATTCAGGGTACCTGTATTAATAAAATGATGAGATTTGGACAAAAGAATGAACATTTTACTTCTATCATAAATGGAGTATCATAACACTCTTAATTTATTCTGTTGCACATATGTCACTATCCGTGTATCCTCGGTGAGTTATCTACTCCTATTAATAAATGTATACACTCTACATACTTTCAATACAGACATAGTAGACAGTAGGTTCGTTCTTCCTTCGTCTCTGAAGATCGTGACTTTATCCAAAATTCTATACTCTTTTTTAATCATTTTGTAACTTCAAAACTTTACAGTAGAAAATGACATCCCGTTTTCTCCTTCGTTAACACCCAATCAATAGTCTCGGGAACCTCAAGTCTATATTCTCAATAGTCGACAACCAGAAGTCCGTTCAGTGTGAAAGTCCCTGAGTCAAAGGTATAGGTTTATTTTCTTGAATTTTTATTATATACAGGTAGTTATGTATGTATGAAACTTATTTCGAAGGTGTCTAGAGTAGTAGGAGACAGCAAAACGATTCGATTGTTCGACGGTTCCAGATCTACTTTTTGGGGAGGAAACCGGAAGCGGAGGGACTAAGCCCCCGGAGAAGGTAACGGACTTCCCGGACTGTACACCTATTGTCGTAATCATTAGTAGGAGAACAAGGGTGTCTATAGTAATACATTTTTTAAGAAAAGTCGTGAGAGAGGTGAATAAGACTTGAGAGGTGGTTCGTTTCTAGAAAGGATTTGGTCCTAGTTAAAACAAACCCAATTCTACTAAGACCATTATATATGTGTCAGACTAGGAGGTCCTCCTTTACAGTCGTACAATGACTATGATAAGTTTTATATATGACGGTGTATATAAAAAGTTAAGTATTATCAGATACAGTCAACTAATTTAACGACACACCGTGTACCCTAACATAAACGTGAGGAATACGTACAAAAATAATATAACATCAGTCCTACTTAATACGAACTTCTAAACATCCATGAAAACCAAGAACTACTAGATCGAAACTAAATAGTAGTTCTACCGAAACCAATACACTAATTTGGTTTACAACAGGGAAAAAAAATACCTATAAAACCCGACTCATTATGACTAATTATGGTCGCTAAATTCCAGATCGTGGTCTGATTTTTAAAGATAAAACATCGATCTACAAGGAAAACATTGTGTAGTTACCTTTTATTTTCTGTACCTCAGTGTAATGGTTTTTCAAGTTTTAACGACTTATATCCTATACGCACGTAACCCTCCACTTGAACTTCCCTCAGTGTCCCTACTTCAGCACTTTCCGGACTTTATGATACGGTCTATAACCACTATATAAGATACCTAGTCCCCAGTGGTTAAACTTATGGACGAGACTGGTCCGTTGTTACTTACTTCGTTCTCTCACTTCGTCAGGTCACATTCTTTACCGTAGAAACCAATACGAGACAACTGAGACTGTGTCAAACGAATATTTTACACATTCTTTTTGCCAGAATGACTTTTCTTGACATATAAGAGTACAAAAAGACATACACACCGGGAAAATTTGAGAAACGAGATGAGAAATATCTCCATTTTTCTAGATAAAGAAGTGAGACACTTTTTGTCAACACATATACCCTAGTATAAACCGTTCAGTGACAGTGAAGTCGTAGTCCCTCTGAAATCCCTCACCACCCCTGACACCGACTGACATGGAAGGTCGGGGAGGGATTTCCCTAGACGGAGAACTCGAGGTGAACGTCAACGAATAGACCCCGTTGTCTTGAAGGTAAACCCATTCTTACTTGAAAACTCTTTGTAGTCTTTAAGTGAAAGACACTTTAGAGAGTAAAATTTACAACTGGAGTTTTGTTTACTTTTTTTACACGCACGTCTTGTGTACATGTGTATTGTGTGTAGACATGTGACCTACGGTAGACCCTTGATGGTCAAATCTGGTGATGGTTGTTGGTATCTCGGATTTACTCCGTTCACTATACTAGGTAAATGTAAAGTCCTTCTAAATAAATCATCGTACAATTATGTTTCCCACGATTAAACAATTTCATCAGAGTAACCGGAGAAAAAACTTTTTACACAAATTGTTCATGGGTACATCACGATTATATAGGGTCTTTGACAAGATTTACGACACGTTTGTACGTAAGGAAGATTAACTGATATACTAGATGTGACAATAATAGGGACGAACTACTCTTGACTCCAACGTCTCGATCATTCCCTGTCTCGACCCAAAAGTTGAGTCTGACAGACCAAGGTCTTACACGGTAACTTGATGAGACAGTACAACGGAAAATTACTATTGGCTTTGTAATTATACGTAAGTCCCTGAAGGGACCACCAGGCACCGAATCTGAGACGCGAGGGTCACGTCCCTCGGGTCTAGACTAGGGACCAGTCCCTTGATCTAGGGTATACGGGGTTGATACTCAAGTATACGACGTTGATTTCTGGGACGTGCGATGTTTCTTCTAATTGTTAGGACACATGGTGTCGACTCTAGACCGCGTCGGTCTATGTATTTATTTATGCTTTTTATTATTTTCTACGTAAGTCTTCTGACATACGTACATACACACACATATATTCACACTTCCCTCTCATATTTAAAAACCGTGTTAATATAAGACTGATACTAACTCCTTTATAACCTCTTTTCGTTAGAAATAAGAAATTTGTCGAAACGATTTCCCACTCATTAAAGAGACACCATTTAGGTTGAATAAACTGGTTTTTTTTTTTTTTCATCAATATATAAGACTTTCTTAACACTTTCGGTCCTCTTACTTTTAGGATTGCTAAAGGGGGTCTGAGTGGTGTGAGGTGTCCCAGGTGACTACCTTAAAACGACGGCGTGCCACATCGTTATCCTCACAAATCACCTTTAGTTAGAAGAGGAAACTACAGGCAACCGTTCCCATAGGATTGGTGGGTGACGTGTACTCCTGAGAGAGGGAAGTCGTGAACGGGACGGTCCGAGACTCTGTCTGGAAAACGACAACTACGGGACACGTCCCCCTTACAAGTGAACGGAACTCCGGTGTCTCGTTCTTTTACTCCTCTGTTAGTGTCCCAGGTGGTCTGATTCCTTCGTACTGTCGACTAACACTACACACTGGGTCCTAATCTAGAACCTGGATACTACTTTAACAGTAGAAACCCTATTGGCTACTTTAAACTTGCTCCAGTCATCACATGTATTCAGAACGTCGTCACAATTAAAAGAATAAACTAGCAAAATGATACCAATCTATTCTATAATTGTAAACCCCTTAGACCTACTTCTCATATGCCCTTAAGAAACATGATAAAAACTTGTGAAACCCTCCAGTTTAATAAAATTCATCTCCTCGAAAATTTTTTCATTTTATTGTCTGAGGATGCTCCCCACCCACCCGAGAACGTAAGGAGGGGTCATGTACCATCTATGGTCGACACGTATACTTCGTCCAGACGACGTCGACCCGGTACTTAGGGTGAACCTCTTTGGTTACACGACAACGGGACCAAAAGGGTTTCCCGAAACTACATGTGGGTGCGATAGGTACCTTGACCGAAACGAGAATAAACTAGATGTACAACTGCTTCAGACAATCCTCCTGGGTGGGAACTTAGCGCACTGACCCGGAGCCCTTAAGTCCTTGTCCCTCCTGAAACGTCGACCTGTACTTTCGAGTCCACCAGACCCAGTTTTAGTTTCAAATAGACCGAACCAACCGAATTACACTTCTAAGGTAGGAACTTATTGGGTCAATGGTGTCTGTCTAATGTTTAAGTGTTTCTTAAGTTTATGTTCCTTTATGTGAATTGTGATTTGTTTATTTGATCTGTACAGGGTTCGAAAGAAATTACTAAGGCTTTCGGAAGTACTAAAACACCCCGGTTGTATTATCCGCAGTCACCCATAGTTACTATGTACCTGCAAAACCGACAATAGGAAGAGATCCTACTTGTCTCACAGACTTAAGGAAGACTGGTGGAACGAAAAGAGAAAGTAGACCTTCGTAGAGTACTCCGTTTGTAAGTTAAACCCCTGAAAGTCAAATGCAGACAATTCCCGGTATTACTATTAGTGTTTCTCCTATAATTACGGGGGTTTGTCATCACGGGAGTTTTGAATAGAACTAAATAACGAAAATTATTAATGAACGTAAGTAATTAAAAGACATGTAATAATCCTCTGGTTTGCTTATCATTACGGGGTTCGTCTTCTCCTTTTCAAATTTGTATTCTGAGGAAGAGTACGACCCTTTTCGGGGACAAATTGAAAAGTGTTTCTCAGTCTGGGCCGACTCACTGAAAGTAAAATTGAAGAGGACCCTCGTTCAGTCCTTCCCGACTCAGTCCACGTTACGGGAGGACTGTGTGTCCTTACTCCAGAGATCGTTTGTGCTAGGTCAGTCACAGAGCTTCAGACCAAGTTCGACATAGAGGAGGACACGTTCTCACTCCTCTTATACCCCTCTCCTTACCTCCCTCAAGGAAACCAAGATATTAGCACATTGAGGTTCGTACATGAAAACGAAGGTCAGGAGTTGATTCACGAACAAGACATAAACGTAATAAACGTTATACCAACAAGGACTATTAAAAAGTTCAACCCGGTCTCGAGTACCCAAACCACCCTAGTCGACGAGATCACGATCTGCTTCGCCCACAGAAGCCAAGATGACAGGCACCAGGCACGTCCCGTGGACACCAGATTGATGAAATCTTTTACAAGTTCAGGTGGAAGTAGAGAAGGACCCCTTTCATGAGTGTCAAAGAACGAAACCTCGGAAAAGAGTCCTCTTAGGGGAGACCTATCACCTAAAGAAGGAACAATAAGTAATATCAGAAAGTTTGACTTAATTTAGTAAGACGGAAACCTAAAAACAAACAAGTCCCTTGAAATAAAATGGTTCGATAAGAGACATGGAAACACCCCCATAAAAGGGAGTTCTCACTTAAACCCCGTGGGAACGTCGAGTGTACATTATATTGGAGAGAGGGTCCGGAGTGGTCAGACCCATTTTTAAATCAGTGTAAGTACATTTATTGAGAACTCAAGGACAAGGACGAGGGGATGTACGACTATCCTCCCGAAGTCGGAGGGAGTTTCGGAGAGGTTTATAAAGACACTGAATGTCTCTTTGGGGGGTGCCCGGCGTTTGGTTGCCAGACACAAATCAGTGGTACACCGAGAACGGGACCAGGAGGGAGATGACGGACGATCAGCGACGACGACCACCGTTACGGTCGAAGACACGGTTCCTCCGAGACGAGGGGTCGACGAAAGTGGTCGCAAACAGACACACGGGTTCCGATGCCTCTTCTGTGGAGAGGGGAGGAGGTACGAGGTAAAAGTGGGCCCGGAGTCTCACTGGGACGACAACGATTTACAGTATGTCAACGAGAACTGTTGTCGAAGAAGGAAGATCTTCGGGGTTGAGGAAAGGGACAGACCTCAGGGCTCTCGGGACATCCCTTACACAGGGTGTCCTGTTGGAAGGACGAAGAGTGGAGAAAGAGAATGATGGGGAGCGTCAACCGTCGTCTCGTGGGGAGGGGGTTGGAGTCTACCCCTAGCGGTGAGTAAGTCAGTGTAGGTCCAAAGGGACGGAGTGGCTACGGAGGTCTCCGTCTGGTTTGGAACCCTAAGGACGGACCTGGTACCTCTTGTGGGACGAAGCATAGTCACTCTCTGAGGGAATTTACATCTTTCTAAGAACTCGACTTCAGATTCTTTGTCACTTTATTGTAAAATTAACTGAACTTTTGATTTCTAAATTAAATGACTGCTAAAGGAAATAAGAATCTTGAGTGATTTTCAGGAAAGTCAAATGACATAAGAAATATAAAAGGAAAAGGACAAAACGGAACATCGCTGGGTGAGGTCATAAGAACGGACCCTTTAGAGTACCTGTCTCCTCGGACCGCCCGATATCGGGTACCCCAGCGTTTCTCAGTCTACACTGAGTCACTGTGGTTGTTTGTTGTCGTCGTTCTATATGTAATGTATTTTGAGCGGTAAAATTGGTATAACTTCACATGTTGGTAGTGGTGAGGGTAGGTAAAGGTCTTGAAATAGAAAGGTTTGACTTTGTTCGGGTAATGTGTTATTGAGGGGGACGGGAGAGGGAGTCGTGTACCGTCGGTGACAACGCGACAGGGACCCTTAAACTGGTGAGACTCACGAAACACATTCACTTTAGTGTACCATAAATAGGAAAACGCTAACCGGATAAAGTGATGCCGTTCCACGGAGGTACACCGTCACACAGTCATAAAGGAACAAAATTTTCCGACATACTGTAAGGTAACGTGTATGTGTGGTGAAAAATATTACAAAAGATAACACCATTTTCAGTATATTATCTTTCATAATAAAATTGGTAGGAATGGACAGATCAAGACACCGTGATTGATGTAAGAGGAACGACACGTTGAGAGTGGTAGTAAGTAGACTTAAAAAGTGGAAGAATTTGACTTTGGAACAGGGATAATTTGTGATGAAAAGGGAAGGGGGGGAGGGGTTGGGACCGTAGATGGTTACACGAAAGACTAAGGTACTTAAACCGATAAGATGTTTGGAGTACATTCACCTTAGTTTGTCATAACTAGACGTGGATTACATATAACCTTACATAAAAATGTCAATTATATACAGGATGTTTGTTCTAACATGGGGGGGTTCGATATGTTATACCAGAGTAATCAATAGATAAAATATGTGTCATCGTAGTGTCAAACGAATAGGTGAGTAGATAGGTACCTGTAAACCCAACAAAGGTAGAAAACTGACAGTATCTAGTATGAATATTACAATTTAAAAGATCATTGGTGTAAAAATTATTCATGAGGTTTTTTCTGATCCACTTTATTTTTTAAAAAATAATAGGATTATATAAGTTTTGATAGTAAAATTGTATATTAGTTATATTTTGTAAACGATTATTCTATGCGATTCAAGAAACAAATTATACTGCAGAACCTGGACACCCGGCAAGGACTCGTGACTAAAGAGTTATAGGAAAAACTGACTTCAGCACCCTGTTATAGGGTGAAAAGGAATCTCTTTTACGGGATTTTAACTACTTAAGAATGAACTATGGAGTGGATATTATCTTTACGAGGGTGACTGACCAAAAGTCTTAACATCCACTCTTGGTATACCCAAAACTTCTTCTGAGGACAGGAGGAGTCTCGTGTCTAGACCCATAAAGTCCAGTCTTAGAGCGTCTCCGAGGTCGAAGAGACAGTTAGGGACAAGAGAGACCCTCCTACCAAGTCTCGTGTCCAAGACCTTTCGGGGACTTCTTTCAGTTCAAGAAGAGACATGTCTAGAGACGGGTGGTGATAGTCGGTTGAGTTCTGAACGGGGAGAAAATAGACAGGTTGATCCGTCGTGGGGGTCTCAAACGATGGAGGTCCGAAAAGGAGACGATAAAGGGAGCAGTTCGCACAAAAGGACAGAAAGGTTTCAGTCGGACTCGGAGTGTTGGAAGAATTTCGGAGACCGGTGGAAGGAAGGAGGTGGGGTAGTGGTGAAGTAGGGAGTCTACGTGAACGCCTTAAACCGAACAGTTTGAACAAGAAAGCGGAGTCAGGAAACCTATGTCGGGATTTTTTAATTCCGCCTTTCTACTCCTCTTCTCTAGGACAAACTAAGACACAACTTTTTACATTGAAAATATAGGACATCGTTTAGTACAAGAAGACTGACGAGAGGGGAGGGCCCAGCCGAGAGAAAATCGGCACCTAAATCCCGTAAAGATTGTACGTTAAGACTTAGAGAAGGACTATCATGTATTTGTCTTGTATCGGGAACCCGTAACTCCGGGAAAATTTCATAGAAGTGTACGATTATTTTTACTATTACAGACGAGGCTTTCGTACATAGACAATTGAGTAAGCCAAGAGACTTCCGCAATAAGAGTTGGTGTAAAACTTCCTTCCTCCACCTCAAACTCCATTTCAACACTTTAGCACCAATGCGTCATGTGTTCGCGGTCTTGGTCCCGACGACTCTCAGGCACACCTACGTCGAGACGTCAGGTCGGTTCAGAACCACTCACCTCGTGTCCTGGGGCGAACGAGAAGGAGGACTGTGTCGGATATGCTGGGAGACGAGAGGACCGGAAGACAGATCTAGGACATGAATAAGAGTAATGTCGTCACAGAAAGGTGATGTATCCATTTAATATTCCCCTCTTCTGCAGTAAAAGACAAATTCCAGTCGGAAGATACATCCGTTATCTCCGACAACCAAGAGAGCACACTAGACTTCCTGTATCCTTTGGAAGGTCACACACACACACACACACACGTGAGTCAGCACAGACTGAGAAACGTTGGCGTACCTGGAGACCATCGGATGGTCCTAGGGGTACAGGCACCCCAAGAGGTCCGTTCCTATGAGCTCAACGAATGGTAAAGGACGAGGTCATGGAAGGGACGAAGTCATGGAAGGACTGGTCCCTGACTTTAGACACAGAGAACATAGAGGCCGTGACCGTGCACTTAAGAAATGGTGATCGCGGTGGACAAACGTTGAGATGGTACTTCAGTCCAAACTAATTGCCAGGTGAAAACAACCCTTCTAGGGGACCTCTTCCTGTACCGTTAGGTAAGGTCATGAGAACGGACCTCTTAGGGTACCTACCTTCTCGGACCGCCCGATGTCAGGTGCCCCAACGTTTCTCAGCCTGTGCTGACTCGATGAAGTGAAAGTGAAAGTGAAAACTGAAAACCGACACGAGGAAAGACCACATGTCCACAATTCGTCCAGAGAAGTAGGAACGTTGGTGACTAAATGGAAAACACAGATAATTAAACGGATAAGATGGAGAAAGTCTACTTACCTTTATATCCTATGTACCCGGTAACACAGGCCGAAGAAAGTGAAACGTACTACAAGAGTCACAAGTATGTACAACATCGTAACGAGTGACCAAAAGTCTGAAAGAAAACTTTTCGTTTTACGAGATTTGTCTTTAACACTCACCAGAAGTTTTACCCTTTGTTATTATCGTTTACTTTGTTGACTGTTTCTTAATTAGAGGTTTTATATGTCCATTGTGTACGTCGAGTTATGGTCTTTTTACTTGTTGGGTCTTCCCGTCTTCTGGATTTGTCTGTAAAGAGTTTTCTTCTGTATGTCTACCGACTATTTGTGTACTCTTCTATGTGTTGTAGTGAGTAAAAATCTCTTTACGTTTAGTTTCCGTACTACTCCATAGTAGAGTGTGACCAGTCTTACCGGTAGTAGTTTTTCAGATGTTTGTTATTTACGACCTTTTCTACACCTGTTTTCCCTTGGGAGAATGACAGCCACCCTCACGTTTGACTATGTTGGTGATACTTCTTGTCATACCTCTAAGAAATTTTTTTTTGATCCTTATTTTGATGGTAGTTAAGTTAAGTCAAGTCAATGAGTCAGTACAGGTTGCGAAACACTGGGGTACTTAACGTCGTATGGTCCGGAGGGACAGGTAGTGGTTGAGGACCTCAAGTGAGTTTAAGTGTAGGTAACTCAGCCACTACGGTAGGTCGGTAGAGTAGGAGACAGCCGGGGAAGAGGAGAACGGGGGTTAGGGAGGACCGTAGTCTCAGAAAAGGTTACTCAGTTGAGAAACGTACTCCACCGGTTTCATAACCTCAAAGTCGAAATCGTAGTCAGGAAGGTTTCTTGTGGGTCCTGACTAGAGAAAATCTTACCTGACTAACCTAGAGGAACGTCAGGTTCCCTGAGAGTTCTCAGAAGAGGCTGTGGTGTCAAGTTTTCATAATTAAGAAACCGTGAGTTGAAAGAAGTGTCAGGTTGAGAGTGTAGGTATGTACTGGTGACCTTTTTGGTACCGGAATTGATCTACCTGGAAACAACCGTTTCATTACAGAGACGAAAAATTATACGATAGATCCAACCAGTATTGAAAGGAAGGTTCCTCATTCACAGAAAATTAAAGTACCGACGTTAGTGGTAGACGTCACTAAAACCTCGAGGGGTTTTATTTCAGACTGTGACAAAGGTGACAAAGGGGTAGATAAACGGTACTTCACTACCCTGGTCTACGGTACTAGAAGCAAAAGACTTACAACTCGAAACTCGGTTGAAAAAGTGAGAGGAGAAAGTGAAAGTAGTTCTCCGAGAAATCAAGGAGAAGTGAAAGACGGTATTCCCACCATAGACGTATAGACTCCAATAACTATAAAGACGGCCGTTAGAACTAAGGTCGACACAAAGGAGGTCGTGTCGCAAAGAGTACTATATGAGACGTATATTCAATTTATTCGGTATGGTTGGACATTAGGGAGATAACCCGTATATGGGACCCTCCTTTGGTCTTGACTTTTTCTGTACATGGACTTAAAGTAACGTTGTGATAAATGTTATCGATCCTGTACCTTCGTTGGATCTACGGGTAACCGTCTACTTACCTATTCCTTCAACACCATATATGTGTGTTACCTTATAATGAGTCGGTATTTTTCCTTGTGTAAACTCAGTCAAGATTACTCCACCTACCTGGATCTCGGATAATATGTCTCACTTCATTCAGTCTTTCTTTTTCTGTTTATGGTATATAATTGCGTCCATATACCTTAGATCTTTCTACCACGGATACTAGGATACACGTCCCGTCGTTCCCTCTGTGTCTACATTTCTTGTCTAAAATCCTGAGTCACCCTCTTCCCCTCCCACCCTACTAAACTCTCTTATCGAACTTTGTACATGTAATGGTATACATTTTATCTATCGGTCGCGTTCAAACTACAAACTACGTGGGTCGACTACGAGATACTGTTGGATCTCCCTATCCAGTCCCTTCCTCCATCCTCCCCTCAAGTCCTATCTCACCTGTGTTCATATGGATACCGACTAAGTATGGCTACACGCCGTTTTTGGTAGAGTTATAACATTTCATTAGTAGGAGGTTAATTTTATTTATAAAACAAAATTTTTTTTCCCTCTTTTTTCTTTGACACCCACCTTTGAGTCATAACTGTATCTATCTTCGTCTTCACGAGACCACCTTCACTCCACTTAAAGGACGGAAGCACTTTTGTGAGTCGGACGACCGTCGGGACTCGTGGAGACGTAGTGTAGACACCGCGTAGTGTCTTGTGTCAGAGTTTCCGAGTCGTGGTCTAGGAGAGAGCTCACAAAAATCGACGTTTCTGAAAAGAGATTCCCAAATGAAAGTTCTTACATTTATTGGGATGGCTAGTAAAAGTGGACTTAATCAAGTGTTGTGGTGAGGGACTTTGTCACCTCTCTCGTCTTTTGACTCGTTTACCCACAAACGACCCTCTTGCCGTGTGTACCAAAGTATCGTGACTCCGACGGAACGTTTTCGTCACCCTTCTTGTCCCCGAGACTTATAGGACCCTTCCTTACCCCCCACCCGTTGACCCTTAATTTCGGGTCCATCCGTCCTTCCCTGATCTCTGTCGTATCCTCCGACGAAACATTATAACGATGCTGAGGGGGCGGGGTGGGACCACTACCGGAAAAGACTCTTTACATGAAAAGACACCCCGGTTTTATCCTAACAACATACCAGACGTCGACTAACCTCGAGAAGAAAGGGACCCTGTACTAACGAAAGAACCCGTCACTTTTTTTCAGGTACATTTAGAGACAGGTTTCCGTTAATAAACTCTACACTTGATCACTTCAGACGGTTACCTTTGACGTCCAGTAAACTTACACCGGACCTTACACCCTACGGAGTCTGTCGAAAGGACAGAAAAGGGAACCAGGAACACCCTTTGAAGTCCGTCAACGTCGTCGGAGAAACCGACGATACGTGGGGTCATAAGAGGAACCTCACTCCCTCGAAGAAGGATCAGTCACAGTCAGTAGAACTGGTTCGTCACTTCAGTCGATCCCGGAAGTAAGGGTGGGTTAACGGAGTTAGGTTGTATCCACGATGTGTCACTCTCCTCGGGACTGTTAACTCTTTGGGTTCCGGTTGGTCCCTATGGATCTAAAATTAGATCCGAAACAGTAGAAAATAATTTCGTTCAATATTATACGTTCAGTATAACAGTAGTGTTCGGAATCAAAAAGATACACATTTACCAACCATCCAAAGGTAGAACGAAATTCTTTTTTTTTTCATGAATTCCGTTGTGAAAACATTTTGATTATTTGAATCTGATCTACTAAAGATTCAAGAAAGAAACAAGATATCCAAGATTGCTGAGAAGACGTTACACTGACGACTCAATGTTAAATCCTCGGATTTATAGAGTTGTCTAAAGAGTCCAATAGACTTGTCGATATAACAGTCACCAGTAGGAAAGTGGAATAAACAAGTTGTCCAGCTCGAAGGATGACTACTTAAATTTAAGAGAAATTTTTCGAACGGTTTACCTCTCTCACAAGATGTGCTTTAGTAATTCCCTACACTCTTGGTTTATGTTACACTCGCGGAATTACCCTAGAACCTAGTTCTTTTTTTTGTTTCGGTTGTTCGACGTTAACTGTAAAACCCCTTGTTGACTCCAGACCCTAGGTCTCGCAGAGGTCGGAAGAGGTCCCACGAAAGAAACGAGAGGAGGGAGGGAAAGTCGGAAGTCAGTAGGAGGTGTTTGTCAGGAAGGGGTCTATGAGACCGGGTGAGTCGAATGGGGACGAAACAGACGACGTGGAGTGAAGGTGACTTGAGAAGGAAGTGTGAAAGGGAGTCGATCTTCGTACGGACCCTCGACTACCCATAACGAACCAGACTTGTGCACCTACGGTCACCTTCGATAAATCTCCGGTCCCCAGGACCGAAGACATGACAGGGGTCGGTTACGTAAGTTCTTTATTAACACGAACCTTTTCCCTAAGTTTAAGTCTATATAACACTAGCACTACTACCACTACCACTACTAACAATGTCCGTTTCGAAGCATAAGACCCGGAGTACGAGTAATGAGTCTCCACTCCCGTTGTACCCGTTCCAGTCGGACCTAGGACTACTTTGGGTCGGAGGGGGTTCGAGTCTCAGGGTACAAATAAAATGTTGTTAATCTCCGTATGCCCGAGGAAGCCTCTGTCCAATTAGATAGTCCGACTGAACACGTCTCGGAGACGAATCTACACGGACCACGCTCCAGGAACTTGCGTCGAATTTTTTAATGGAACCATTGTCCTACCCCCTTCGTGAAAGAGATCTTTGTCAATGGTCCGGGGGTTTGACCCCCCTTCTCTACACTAGTGGAGGGTAAACCTTCTTTGGGAGTTCTTGACCAAAGTTCGACGGGAACTCCCGGTCGGATAGTGGTATTTGATCGGGGAGAAGAGGGGTGGGGAGAAGAGGGGTGATGGGTAAAAGAGGGGTGGGGGTTCGTCCCGACGGTCCTCTTCCTTCTCCCGAGAAACCTCGGTTTGGAACGAATGGGTGAATCACCCTACGACACAAACGTAGGGGAAGGGGACGAGAGGACCCGGGATTTTGTTTTACACTCCCCGACGTTTTTGTTCTTTGTTTAGGGTAGTTTTCTACTCGAGATGGACGTTCTCCTCTATCCGTAGGACGACGGATCACCTACCCACGAACCCGTTGTCCAAACAGGTAATCCCTAGTAAACAGTCACAGACCTCTGCAAACAAACAGTCTTCACCCTTCTACGATATTAATAGGTCACCCATCTTCGGCCCCTACGTCGATTTGTAGGATGATAGCGTGTCTTGTCATAGGTGTTGGTTCTTAATACACCAGTTCCTTTTGTCGTCACGGTGACAACTCCTTAGGACGACAATTTTATCGATGACTAGTTTTCTCTTCTCTACAGCAATAAGGACCCCTGTGGGATTGATAACGTAGTATAGGAGTACAGGGTCGTATGGATGACAGTAAGATATGATGTATATATACGTACAAATACGTTTTGTAAGTCCAACGCCAGGTGTAGGGATCCCTAGGAGTACGAGAACACAAACGGGGTCCACAATATCGGATAATCGACACCCTAGGGTGTGTCCGTGGAAACTTTTCCTTCGACGTGATAATATTTAAAAAAAAGGTTAACAATGTGTAATCTTAGTAGACCCCTCGGAAGTCTAAAGGGTTATATTGTCGACGTAGCGTCCAGTTAATTCAGTCTCAGAGACCCCCACCTTGGGACCGTCGACGTAAATTTTTTTTGAGGGACTCACTAAGGTCGCATGTCGGTTCGAACTCTTGACGACGAGAGCTATTCCGAATTGGAAGGTCACACACAGTAGCCCGTTCTGGAAGTAGGACAATGGTGACCTCTCGTCCCAGACCACCCAGTCGAGACCCCGGGACGGTCCACGGTCGCACGGCTGCAAAACCCCCAACGAAGGCTAACGGGCAAAGTCCATAATCGACAAGTCGTTACTGACCTAAATACTGAATTGGGGTCATTTGTACACACATAATACTTAATGAATATACAAAGATATATTTCGTCTATGTAAAATGTAAAGGGACAAATTGGTGGTGAGGAAGAATTGATTCCTGACTCTTCAACAGAGAATAGGAGTCTCCGATATCCAATCGGAAACCTTTAACTGAAGATTCAGTAGACTATTTAGGGTACCTTGCAGTCCTAAAAATCGAACACGATATAGGCGGTTGGACAAAGGACCCGGAACACCCCCAAGGGACACGAGGGTCCGGACACTACAGTGACGCAATTGACGAACTAAGAAAGAACTAGACGATGAACTAAGAAAGAAAATAGACGTAGAAGGAGAAACGCAACAGGGAAATGTTACCTGAATCTGAGAAATTGTGGGTTTAGTTATTACTGAAGACACGTAAGACCCCGTAACTCTCCAAAAAATTTTCTAACCCAAAGTTTAACACATTTATTATACACACAATTTTTCGTATTGTTTTCCTTGTAAATATTAAAACGATGGAGGTCGGGTACTTGATCTAATAGCTGGTGTGGACCACGTGTCGTGAGGACAAGTAGGGATACGAAATGGTGTCAGTTGTTATTGGACTTAAACAAATATTGACGGAAAGGAAAAACCTTTTTTACTAAAAAGAACTCCTACATATTTAAGGACTTGTCATATAATGAACCAAAACGAATATAATCTAGATAAAATTTTACTATGGTATGACCTATATCAGAAAATCCTGAACTCAAAATAAGGGGAATTGCACACACACACACACATCAAAAAAAAAAAAAACGATTCTAAGTAGGAATCCTGTGGATTCTCCTTAAGTGAGTAAAAGTCACGACCTATTATAAGGTAACACATTGACATATGTTAAACGAATAGGTGAAATGACAACTACTTGTGAACACAACAAACTGAAACAAAGACACTTGTCACGAGGTTTGTAAAAGAATGTGTAGTCGACACATATGTACTCGTTCTCCAAGAGATCTGGACCCGAAGAGTTTGAAATTATTTGTATACCGAGTGGACCCCTAGAACAATTTTACGTCTAAGACCGAATCAGAGTCTCCGGAGTCTCGCTGTGGTCACGACACTCAGGTACCTGATGTGAAAATCCCCGACGACGACGACGGCGGTTCAGTGAAGTCAGCACAGGCTGAGACACGCTGGAGTCTCTACCGTCGGGTGGTCCGAGGGGGTAGCCACCCTAAGAGGTCCGTTCTTGTGACCTCACCCAACGGTAAAGGAAGAGGTTACGCACTTTCACTTTTCACTTTCTTCAGTGAGTCAGTACAGGCTGAGAAACGTTGGGGTACCTGACGTCGGATGGTCCGAGGAGACAGGTACCTAAAAGGTCCGTTCTCATGACCTCACCCCACGGTAACGGAAGAGGCTGTGAAAATCCCCGTTCTGGGGAATTAAACATCCTCAAGAAGGTTGGGAAGAATACAAGAATGAGTTTAGGAAGTAACCGAAATACACGATGTTTATAACTGGGAGTTAAACAAGGAAGAAAATAGAAGGAAATACCACAAGAAACTACTTATCTTTAGGAATTAAATAGAAAATATACATCAAACACAGAAATTGTTTTTGCAGAAATTAAGTTTCTCAAATCAATTATCTTAATATGGCCACAATCAAAACCATTACATAATACCAATACATTCTACTATTAAAACTTCCCACAATCCACTTCTTATATTTCCCTGAGAAACATTGTAAAAACTTTGAGAAGACATTCACATTTTAATAAAATTTTACTAAAAAAGTTCAAGTAATGACAACCTTCCAATATTTCTATAAGAGGGTGAAACTAAGACGTTCAAAACGGAAAGTATGAATCCAGGAATCAAGAAGACCTTAACTAAAACACAAACCGTACTCATACCTAAATTAAGGTACAACAAAGTGTTCCAAACAGTTAACAGGGTGTTAGTAAAAACTTATGATAGAAACAAAAGATCACGAGACGTTATGGTAGAACCAGTATTTGGTTTATGTGTCTTCCCTCACCCAGAAATGTCTGGAGGTTCGATATATCGTTCGTCTCTTACCGAAGACACTTCGTACGAGGACCCTTCCGACATGGTAAGAGAGGGGTTTGGGTGTACGAGAAAAGAGGTCCTATCAAGGAGAGACACGTCGTCTTAGTCCCGTTACCCTTGTAAGGAAAGAGTCGAACAAGTCCCAAGAGTCAAAACGGGACTAATTGAAGTACAAAAACTGGAAATCCGAAACAGTCTGGGTAGAATAAGTATAATAAACTTAATGTGTGATAAGTTCCATCCTTTCTCGGATGACACTTCAAAAGGTCGGAAAAGTCCAATACCAACTTTTTTGACTTCACACAATCACATAGGTCCGACTGCTTTCTCGACTCTAATTTGGGTCAAAGAGTTGAGTGTGAGAGGACGGGATACAAAGAGTAAGGTCAACTACCATGGTGAGAGGTGGGTCGGTAAGTTCGATCTTTAAACTCCACGAGGACGAAGAGGGAGGAACAGACAGTACTGTAAGAGTATTGACACGGAGACTTCAGAAAAATTTAAAACAAAAGAGTTTATTTTAAAGAGAGTAACAGTGTGGGTGTAGGACAAAGTATAGGAACGGTCACGAGGTGACCTAAAGTTCTCGGAGTAATAAACAGTAAAAGGAGATATTAGTTAGGTAAGTGATCGATCTAACGAGGATTTGAAGATTTAAACTTTTGTGGATCAAATGGTCCAACAAATTGACGGAAACAACGAAACCGATTTCTGGACACAGAGGAACGGTTGTCTACTTTAATACTGAAAATAGTAAACGAGGGTTAAATGGAAGAGTCCAAGTAAAGAATAGTGGAAGGAGGAGGGGAGGTCCACGGTCTCGACATAGGTGTGACTTGATAACCTACGAAGACTCTTCACGGTATGTACAGACCCGAAGACTATGAACCGTATGCGAGGGAGACGGACGTCGTGGAAATGTGGAACGAGATGTAGAACATTAACGTGAGTGGGAAGTTCTAAACCTTTTCGCGAAAGAGGTGGTATTTCGGGAGGACGTATGGAGTCAACGTCGATTAGAGAGTATCGTAAAATATACTAGGATACTTGGAGACAATGTTGTTGTCCGAACAAGTACAAGGCACAATGAAGGGTCGTGTACTCGGGGGACTCCAGACATTGGTATATACCTTGACCAGGTACCATCTCCGTGTTATATAATAATAACTAGGTTAGTTCTTGATAAATTCCTGTTACGAATCTTTTACAAATGTAGTAATGTAAGAATGAGATGGTTATGTAGAAATATAACCATAATTATAGTGAATACACAATCAATCCTGAGAACACCATCGTTCATGTCTTTAAGATAAACGTGTTTCAATTCATTTTATTATTGGTTCATACCGAGTGTATTAGACGACACCTGTTACTTTCTGTTCTCTACGAAAAGACCTGTCGACCTTAGTCCATGAGTTCACACAAGTCCCCATATGAGGTCTGAGACCGGAAACCCAAAGAGACGTATTCCCGAAATAAGAACGGGTACACGAAAGACAGTCCCTTCGAGACGACGACGACGATTTAGTGAAGTCAGCACAGGCTGAGACACGCTGGGGTATCTGCCGTCGGGTAGTCCGAGGTGACAGGGACCCTAAGAGGTTCGTTCTGTTGACCTCACCCCACGGTAAAGGAAGAGGTTACGTACTTTCACTCTTCACATTCACTTCAGCGAGCCAGAACAGGCTGAGAAGTGCTGGGGTACCTGACGTCGGGTGGTCCGAGGAGGTAGGTACCCTAAAAGGTCCGTTCTCATGACCTCACCTCACGGTAACGGAAGAGGATCCCTTCGAGATCTGGTCATAATTGTCTTTAAACTATCTCAACGAAGAGAGGATTCAGGTAATATTTAGTAAAACTTAAGATTAACCGGTTCGAACCCAGTTTATCGACAGGACTTGGAGGACCACCTTCAACTCAGTCGATTCCTTTACTTGTTTGTGTCGATTTTACCCTCTCTCGTCGTCTAGAGTTTTTACCTTCCTTATTGTGACTGCCCAATACCGATCTGTTAGGGAGGGGAATCTAAACACAGGTACATCTCCTCTTCTCTGTCTTGTAGTGAAACATAACAAGTCAACATCACAAACCTGTTCTTTTCTCGGATCATAAACGCGTGAGTCGACTTATGAACTGTTTACTCACACAGAGGATTACTTCAATAAGGTAGAAACCTCGTTACAGAAGTACAAACTGTTCATGGTCCCTGAAATTAACTTTTAATGAAACCCTTAGAACGGTCTGTAACGTTTAACTTTTATACTTTTGGGAAGAGGACCCAGTCCTCACATTGTTCGGGGTACAGTTTACAGTAATGGGGTGCACGTAAGATCCTGACACGTCCACCCTTCGATTCACAACTAACGTATAAAATCGGGTTCTTATTAAAGGACGTACCGTTAAACAAGGAAATAAACTACTTTGACTCCAAAAGTTGTCGTCATTTTACGTTAGAAAGGTCTTACATAAAGACACCCAATACTTCTAACTAATACGACGAATCACTCTCTAAGTAATAAACCAATAAATCTTGTACTAAATAATTTTTTTTTTTTTCATTTTTCCATTACTAAAGGTCAATCCTTCCAAACGGGACACTCGTCACCATAAATCGAGTCGTAACGAAGATTAACTATCGTGACCCTCTCTTCCCGCCCCCGTCCTCTGTCCGGACAAAATTCGGTTCGGTAACCGTGAAAGAACCTGGAGTTTCCAGGGGAGATTAAAGAGACCTAGAGTTCTGACGTGTTGGGGGTGACGGAGTTCGGACTCCCCTAACCTTAAAACTAACACAGGATCTTATTCCCCCACACCCCCGTCCCGTTTCCGTACCGTCCTCCGTCTTGTCTCCGAGATCTGATGTGCCTCGGATCCTTTGTGGGTCCGTTTCAGTTTTTCCCTTTTTCTCGTTATTCCTTCTTTTCACCTGTTTCTTAATTGGGTTATTTCATACCTTCACCCTTCTCCCCACACACACACTCTCTCTCTCTCCTACCTCTTAGTGTGTTTTCTCAAGTCTGGGTCCATCTTTGGTTTCTCTTCACCCCTCCTTCGTCTAGTTTCCCTCTTACCTCGGGAGAGTGTCGAACATCCCCACGAGTCGAGGTTTTGGGGTCCCGATGGGTCCGTCTGGACGGGTCGAGACAGGTCTGAGGAAGTGTCTTGAAAGGTTGACGACGTTGGCATTTGTCAGAGGAAAGGCCTTTTATTTGGTTGCTTAGACAAAGGTCAGTACTACTAGTTAGTTTTTTTTTTTTTTTTTTTTTTCACCCCTCTCCCTCCTTATGACGAGTCTAGATCCTACTTTGAACCTCTTTCCTGTTCTTACAGATGAACTTGAAGGGAACCACTAGGTCACCAATTCTTAGACGGACGGTTACGTCCCCTGTATGCTAGGGACCAGTCCCTTGGTCTAGGTGTAAGATGTCTCGTTGATTCGGGTTGGTGGTGTAGAGGAATCGGAGACGAGATGTCGGGCACAAGACGTACATCGTTGCTTCTGGATCGTGTCGGTTTTTAATTTTTTTTTTTTGTGGTGTTGGGACAAGAGGACATGAACCTTAGCACGGGGACGGGTGCCGACAGTATAGAGTCTGAGAACGGAAGGTCTGTCGAAGACAATTCTTCGTCGGGTGTCACCACTCTTACTTTACCATCTGTCCTTCGGGAAACAAAGACTTCTCCTTGGTCGAGATCTAGGATCTTTTTGACAGGGGTTTTAGAACTTCGATTCTCGGTTCTGTCACTGTTGGATTTATGAGTAACAACTCGGAATTCACCGCCCCTGTCCGATCAGTTGCAGAGGTAGTTTCGAACACTCTCGGGGATTCCCCTCCAAAACAACGATGAATGAGAAAAACAAAATTTCCGTCCACGATAGAGAGAAGACGTCTCCCCTTGACTCCGAGATCTCTTGACCTACAGAACAGATTCCGGAGACGAGACCCTCCCCTACTTGGTCGAACTGAGATTTCGAGGCTCAGAAAATAAATGTGGACCGGTAGAAGATAAATCAGGTACTCGGTTGGTGTCGGTTACTAGTTGGTTAGTCACGTGAACACTTGTGTCGGGGCTCCAAACACAGTCTAAACTATTTGTGAATGTGGTTACAGTAAGTACGGTAGTGAAGTCACACGAAAATACCGGTGTGCTCTCTATCTGGTCCGTAGAGTCTCGTCAACCCCTCCTCCACGCATCCCTCTTCCTCGGACCCTTTTGGAAGATTAACCCCAAAGAACCTAAACCATTGGGTCATAGTGACAGATGTGATAGAGTACTTTCAATTGGAATGTAAAACTTGAGTTCAGAACTGGGGGACTGGGACAGGGTCCAGTATCTTGGTCCCATGGTAGACTCCTGCGAAAGGTCCGACGTCCCTTCGTTTAGTGTGGTAGTGACCCTAGTTCCTCCCCACTCTTTACCGTGTAAGTCACCTCGGGACGGTTCCTGTTGAGAAGGAAACTTGGAGTTTCCTTAGGTGGCCCTCTTGGTGTCAGTGATCCCCTTACCTCGCAGGAAACAACAAGGAAACTCTACCAGGGTCGGGTCAAAGGTGTTTCAGCACGAAGCTTAAGGAAGCCGTAAGAATGTAAAGGAATATTAACACAAAGGTCCTTTTTGGGATTCGAGAGCTGTGGGTCCCTAGAGTAAATGTTTTCTACGTTGACGTTTCAGGTAAGTTCACCGAGAAATTTTTTTTCCTAAGTAAAAATTTTTCATAACGTGACATAACTGCCTAAAGTGTTAATCGACAAAACGGTGTCCAAAGAGAATTGTTAACGTGATTGTTTAAAGAAAAGTTCAGGTATACCCTACCGGTTTCATAAAAAACGACAAAAGGTGTGTTGTAGTAAATTCTCTTTTAAACTTCTCCGAAGGTTCTTTTCACGTCACCCAAAAATATGATGTAAAGGTTGACCGTCACCGTTGTGAACCGTGACTTATGGTTCTCTTCCGACCATCATTCCTCTGAAACGACACGTAAGTAGCAGATCGACCCAGAGTAACTCGTCATTTACTCTCTGAGTATAAAGTTTTGTCTTTCTTCCGGGTCTCACTGTCCCTTACGTGCTATAGGTCTCTACATTCCAAGGAAAAAGAAAATTTTACTGAGAACAATCGACTCACTCATACTTAAAGACACCCAGTTCTGATACGGGAAAAACCAGGTAAAACAGGGGTTCTGGATCCTGGTCCCAGAAGAGTCCACCGACATGTTAGATGCGAGATGTGTTTCGAAGAACCATCTACCCACTCTCACGATGTCACATGGACAAGAACCGAGGGATCTGGTTCTTAGGGTTCGAAGGGAAGAGGTAGGATTAAGTAGGTTAGGTCCAACCCCTTCAAGACGGATCGTAGCATTTCACAGACCATGAAGTTGATATTTTGTTCGGTTGACCGACTAGAGGACATTCGGTATTTTTGAGAGTCAGAGAAGTAGTTACTTCACGATATTTACGAATCAAACTTTGTGTTAACACTCCGACTCTATTTTTGTGTTTCGTGAGACACTTCAGAATGGCTGATATGACAAGAACACCACCGTGTCTCGAACGGTCCAAAGGTAGTATAGTCATGGGTGGGGGTTGAGGTTCGTGAGTAGGTATGGAAGAGTCTTAAATGTCGAGGTGTAAACGTGTCGTTTTAAAAACTAAGAGTCACTTCTTTTTTTAATAGTAAGGGTTACGTGGAAAGTCAGCGTAATTGGTTTGGGTATCTTGTAACCAACAATAAAAGAGAGGATTCACCTTTAGACTTCTCGTCAGAGAGACTTTATTAACGGGAAAACGTTATAATCTTTATAAAGTTATCACTGTCGAACCTTTACGAAATTGAAAATTTATGAATTTGGTTTATTATTTATTTGGGAACACTACTTACAAAGGTCTTCCCTGCTAATTGTAATAGGAATGTCGACAAGTACTATATTATAGTTTTACTTTTTGTACGTACTCTTTTTGTCGTTCGGGTACGACTGAAGTGTAACGAAAAAAAACGTTTATCGAGATTACACTTCTGTAGGAGCCATTCTGAATTGGTTGTTATAAAGTAGACTAGTAGTAAATCGGTTTGGTGTTGCTATGAGGGCTCCGGAGAAGTTAAAGTGACTGTCGTAGACAGTAAAGTCAATGACGTTTACACTCTAGAATGTTACTACGATCACCCCACGAGACACCGGATTTTCCTTTTATTTGGAGAGAGAAAGGTTAAAAATTGTAAACTAAAAACTCCGTCTTGAGTTATCATCGTGTCTTATCATCTCTCTAAACAACAGTAACCACCACCACAAGACAAACAAACCCCGTCCCCCGAAATTCATTTTATTTTGGTACCCAGACCCGTTTACGTATACAAGGGTTAAATTAACACATGGACTCGAAGATTTACCGTTCTTAAAGACAAATGTAGTTTCCATCGAAATCTCTTGTCTTTCAACTTGGCATTGAATCTTTTATACATTAGAATGATCAGTTATTAAATAACCGTCTTAAGGTGTCATTGAATATTAAAATACTCTCATTATTATTAACGGTATACACGGTCTTCGACACGGTCCACCGGAATATATGGAATAGACTGAATCAGAAACACTGTTGGAGGTACTGGTTTTACCGTGACTATAGAAAGTAAAACCTTACCTCCTTTGACTTCCAGTCAAAGCAACGATCTTACGGTCGGAGGTCGGGGTACGTAATAACAACTGGAGAGACCTTTAAGTAAATGGTGGAGACTCAACAACTTCCCTAACCACTTCTCCGTCAGCGGGTCTCGACGGTTCTCGTAGAACCCAACACTTCTTCTTAACGTGAAAAACCGACGGAAGCAGGAAAACTAAAGAAGACTTTACCCAGGAACGCATCACCCTCTCCTCCCTCCCTCCCTCTCCCCTCGTGAGAGGACTTCCGGACCGTTAACCCAGAGTAGAAGGATCCAAGTAGTCTTACCGTAGACTCGATCTGACTGTGCGGGAGGGGGTCCTCTGACGGGACTGACCGATTGTTAGGGACTATTAGACCCTTGTAAGACTCATCACAGTTACTTCTCGTTACCCCGAAACTAAAACCTGTTTACGAGATACTACCTACCCGAGAGCGACTGTGTGAAAGGGGTGACCCCGAGTCTTCACTGTACCCTCCCGTCCAACCTCCACGGTCGAGGTCCGTCCACCCCTCTGGTCTACCAATCGAAGACGGGTCGTGAAAGAGCACCGTCCCCTCCGACGGAGACAGTGTAGGGGACTATATTGGTAAGTAGTTCCCCGTACACCTCGTGGGGACCCCAGGAAAGAAGTATAGGTCCGTTCTCTCGAGTAAGAACCCCCACACTGTCCTTGACTCAAACCCATGGTGGTGGACTCGACGTTTAAAAGAACAAATATATTCTCTTTTACAAGGGTGCAATAAGATCAGGTGTAACTAGAGTTTCCACTCCGACCAGAATTCAGTTATCCCTAGACTTTACTTTCGACAACACCACTTTTCGGGCACTTTATATCGTGATTTCCCGTCGACCCGAGACGTCCGATATTAAATACGACAAAAGATGAAATCTTAAATAGGGTTTGAAAGTCGAAAATCCTTCGAAGGAAAACTGACCACTTGACAGACTTAAGACCTTTGATTTAAGACAAAACACCACGAGTAAGATTGAACATAAATCTTGAGGCGACTCTACAGTGACAGAGGTACTTCGGAAGAACCTAAGGGTCAAGACCAAATCAAGGGTTGACATTCGAAGGTGTCGTTGGACAGAAAGGGGAATCTGCAGACATAGTACTAACAGGAAAAGTAAAGACGAAGGAGTGAATTGCCCCATCCGTAACCCGGAACACATATAAAAACGTGATATAGTGATGTTTGGATCTGTCGTATAATTTTTCGTCTCTTTAGTGAAACGGTTGTTTCCAGGTGTATCGGTTTCGATACCAAAAAGGTCATCAGCATATGGTAACACTATCAACCTAGTATTTCTTTCGACTCACGGTTTTTTAACTACGAAAGCTTGACACCACGACCACTTCTTAGAACTCTCAGGGAGCCTATCGTTCCTCTAGTTTGGTCAGTTAGGATTTCCTTTAGTCAGGACTTATAAGTAACCTTCCTGACTACGACTTCGACTTCGAGGTTATGAGACCGGTGTACTATGTTTTTTGTCTGAGTAACCATTTCTGGCACTACGAACCCTTTCTAACTCCCGTCCTCCTTTTCCCCCACTGTCTCCTACTCTACCGACCTACCGCAGTAACTGAGTTACCTGTATTCAAACTTGTTTGAGACCCACTATCACTTCCTGTCCCTTCGGACCGCATGACGTCAGGTACCCCAGTGATTCTCAGTCTGTGGTGAGTCGCTGACCTTTTGTTTTATAGTGGTGTTGTGTGTCTTACTACTCCCAGTCTTATGTCTGGGTCTTTCGGTGAGTGTAACGAGACTCGTCTCGTCAAGTACCCTTTTTTAAGTATGTCGGAAGTGGTTCCCTGTCTAACAGGGATCCTACAAATATCTAAAGTGTTATGGCACTAGTAACATAACTACTCACGAAAAGAAAGGAATTGATTATAAAAGATGTACATTTCGAGTAATTAAAGATGAAAGTACATAAGCAGAAGTCGTAGACCGAACGAAATCCACTTTCAGACATATAACCCAGAAAGACTCATCCACACGACACGACACAAATTAGCGAGTCAGTACAGGTCGAAAAACGCTGGGGTACCTCATATCGGACGGTCCGAGGAGACAGGTACCCCTAAGAGGTCCGTTCTGATGACCTTACCCAACGGTACGGGAGGAGGTCCCCTAGAAAGGCTGACTCCCTAGCTTACGTCCAGAGGGTGCAACACCCTCCTAAGAAATAGTAGACTCGGTGGTCCCTTAAAGTCTCATCCTTTAAGTGGTTTAATGGTGTCACTTGTACTGATTAGTCGTATTGTACCGAGAAAACTTCGCGTCTCTAAAATGAATCACCCTAGGAGTGACACCAGAACAGTCAACTTACCGAAAGTAGTCAACCGATACTTGTTCGACCCAAGAATCTCCGGGGCCAATGGTCCGTATCGGGTCTGGTGTCTACTGTTGAACTTAGAGGAGGCAGGGTCAGCCTCAAGAAAAGAGTAACCATTGTGTCCCAGGGAAAACAAACTTTTGGGTGTGTACATAAACAGTGGAGTCCCACACCTATCGATACACCACCGGTGCCTCCTCAACTACCACTCTTCCCCAACCGGTTTCAGTCTCAGGAGGTTTCCGTTTCCAACCTCTTAGTCCTGTCCTCGGGCTCGACTCACACTCTTCCAGGGTCCGACCACCCTCTTGAGTCGTGCGGTGAGAGCAGGAGTTTTGGGTTCACAACATTCCAGAGACGTCCCGGAAAATCGAGTACATTTTCCGATATTTGAGTCAGAAACTTGTGTCACTTTTCTCACTCGGTTCTAAACCTAAAGGAACCGCCAGGTCACCAATCCTTAGACGGTGGTTACGTCCCCAGTACCCAATCTGGGACGAGACCTTTCTAAGATGTACGACGTCCCGTCGATTCGGGTACGACGGTGTTAATGACTCGGACACGAGGTCTTGGACACGAACCGTTGTCCTTTTCGGTGGTGTGGAGTTGTTTCTCATCGAGGGTGATGGATGTTGATCCTTTTCGGACGTACATCGTTGTTTTTGGGTCATGTCGGTTTTGAGTATTTATTTAATCAAAATTTTTTTGTGTGTTACTTGGTTCTAAACCTCAAACAGTAGGTCGAGAGAACAACAGTGGGACGATCACACTGTTTATTCCATCTAGGGACCTCTTGTCCCAGACAGATAGGAAGACATAAATTCACAGGTACAACGTCTTCCCCTGAAAGGTCAGAAAATAAAAAATTTGAAGTATATTTCGTAAAAATAAAGTATATATCTTAATAAACTAAAAAGGATAATATTTCTAAAACTTATATATGAATTTGATTGTTTATGTATTTTGTCATTTTATGTAGATATAATGTAGATCTCCTTTGATGATAACTAAAGAATGTGAAAATATGAAAGGGACACGTTTATGTGTATATGCTTATTTACAAATTGACTTATTTAAGGGAACAAAACAAGTATACTAAAACTTACAAGACAAAGTGAATTTATAACACGTTTATAGAAAAGTCACTTACGGATCGATAACATGTAAAATCACCGACGTATCACCGTATTAACGAAATGGAATAGGGGGATACAGATTTATGGGTTGTTGTGAAACGATATTGTTTGTTGTACCTTTATTTGTAAGAGTACTTGAGTAGATCTCCGGAGTCTCGAACCTGAAGATCGTTACCGACACTGGCTACTTCCGTCCCCGCCCATCGTCTTCGACGCCAGACGTCACAGGGACACTAGAGTCTGGGGTAACACCCAGATCTCCTTTGTCAAGACTCTGGTTTGATACTCAGACTCAATCGAAACCTCTCCGGGACGAACCACAAACTTAACGAGAATAGAGGTCGCTAAGACTCCTCACCCTACCGGATTTTGATCCCGTATCAAGGACCTGACACAGAGAAGTAGTCCGATTTAGGTGTCTGTAAAGATTTCTTTCCTACAAAGTGGGTTTTCGTTTTACTGACATCAATATAGAACTCTTAGACAACGTAACATCGTGTTAGCAAATAAGTACCCACCTCGGACAATCTCCGAAAACGAGTAGGACCTCGTCGGGTATCTCTTACTCCCCACACCCCCCTCCTCTGGGGGTCTCTGGACTCTCCGAACCGGAGATCTCCTCTTCGACGACAACCACGCCACCACCAAATCAACGATTCAGCACAGACTGAGAACGCTGGGATACCTGACATCGAGTGGTCCGACGACACAAGTACCCTAAAGGATCCGGTCTTATGACCTCACCCAACGGTAAAGGAAGAGGTCCCCTAGAAAAGTTGGGGTCCTAACTTGGACCCAGAGAATGTAACGTTCTTTAGAGGACGGTACGTCCACCCAAGAAATGGTAGACTCAGTGGTCCCAGTACCACGGTTTACCTGATTCCTTTCCTTTGACCGTTAACACTTTACAAGACTGTCAAAGTACGGGTAAGACGATGACTTAAGAGCATAGTTGAGATCAAATAGGACAAATACAATCAGTAAGTCAACACGGACTGAGAAACAGTAGGGTACCTGACATCGGACGGTCCGAGGAGACAGATACCTTAAAAGGTCGTTCTTAGGACCTCATCCATCGGTAAGGAAAGAGGTCCCCTAGAAGGGTTGGGTCCATACCTTGGGTCCAGAAGGTGTAACGTCCGTCTAAGAAATGACAGACTCGGTGGTCCCTTTAGGGTAAGACAAATACCTACTCCTTTATTTCCTAACCGGTTTTTGAATTAAGTCTAAAAAGACATTCTACAATACCTTTTTAGACTTACTTAAAAAACTGGTTGGGGTATCTCTTCACTCTCTCTTTAGCTCAGTGAAAAGGTTCATGCCGAGTACCATAGTCTCGACTCTAAAATAAAGTTGAGAACAGAAAGACCATGAAAGATAGACGGTCCGGTTCTTCAAACTCTTAACGGGTGTAGGAATGACTTCAGATTTGATTAATTACAGGTAAAACACTCACTACTCAATAATTATCGTACACATTCTTTGACTTGTATAACTATTGTCACACTCTCGGTACAGTACGAGATAGGGTACACTAACCTGAAAATGAAGGTTCGACGGAAATCTGGTCTTTGAAAGTACCCATAGAGTTCTCATGCCGGTCACTCATATCGTCCCGACCCTGGACCTAGACCTCCCCGAGAATGAGAAAAACACGAGTCTCTGGAGGGTTGGTGTTCTGGGGGAGACCAGACCTACACCCCTTTGTGATACTCTCTTATCTTGTAGATCTTGTAAGGAGTTCGACGGTGTTCAGGGAGAGGACTACGCCGACTGCCAGGACGAGGTAGGTCGGTGCCTACAACAAACTTACACCAAGTCGGTACTCCCGGTGTCTCACCCTTACGGGACACCCATTCCCATAAGACGACGAGACGGGTAAGTTTAAAGGGAACAAAGGGATCAGGTCCCCAGTCGTTGTAAAATTTTTTAAAACCGTCTCCCGGTATATCATTTATTAAATCAAAGACAGAGACAGCACTAATGGATTAACTACCTCACACTTTTGTCGATCCGTTGTGTGGTTGTCTACTCGTGCCGACTCAAAGTTGTTGTGAATCGGACACCCTAACCAAACGGTTGGGAACGGAATCGGGTCGTCCAAATGGTTTCGGGGGTGGTAGAAGGAAAGAAAGAAGTTCTATTACGAAGTTTTGTGTTTAAAAGAGGACAAAAAACCGGTGCTCCATGTTTCCCATACATGTACCTTCCGGTGATCGTAAAAAAAGGAGAGTATGGTCACCGATTTTCAATATAAGGTGGTTTAGTGGTATACTGGTTTGTAACTCGGACAAAAAGACACTATGGAAAAGAAATCGATGACAAATGGTGACTACTAGTTTACATAGGATCTCTTACTGGGAGAATATTTCTCGTGCGGGTAGTGTACGAGAACTGTTTCACCAGACCTGAGTCCCCATTAATTTAGGTAGATCTTCTTTTAGGTGGTTGAAGTTATTGGGTAAAAAAGGGGGTCAAAAAAAGATCAATCTGTTGTCATTTCGGGTGCCAACGAATGAGGGTCTCACGGATAAAGGACCTTCTCATCTCTCCTGAAACCTGATTCTGGGTCCTCGGAACCTAAAATCGGAGTCGAGACAGAGATAGATCGATGGAAGGGAGTCCGTCTGAGGAAGGGTAGGACCCGAGTCAAAAGACAAGACTGTTTAGTAGAAGTGATGTTTTCTTACTTCCACCTGGACCATGGAATATAGTGTATGTTTTTAATCGAACCTTACGTTGTTTTTTATATTTTCTATTTTGGTATCTTGAGGGTACCTTTTTTTCGAATTATTTTAACCTAAACCGTTACTAAGGAAGATATACTGTACTGTGGTTTTGGTATCCATTAGTTTCCTTTTTTTATCTATTTAACTTGAACTAGTTTTTCAAGACACGTAGCTTTCTTTTGATTGTCACTTTTCCGTTGGATTCCTTATCCTTTTTATAACGTTTGGCACATAGACTACTTCTCAATTCTAGGTCTTATATATTTCTTGATGTTGAGTTGTTGGTGGGGGTGGGGTTTAATTTACATTTTTTACCCGTTTCCTGAAGTTATCTACAAAGAAGTTTCTTCCATACGTTTATTCGTGTATTCGTGTCGTTTCTAGGAGTTGTAGTGATTAGTAAATCAAGTCAAGTCAAGTCAAGTAAAGTCAGTGAGTCACCACAGGCTGAGAAACGCTGGGGTACTTAGCGTCGTGCGGTCCGGATGGACGGGTAGTGGTAGAGGGTCTCAAGTGAGTCTGAGTGCAGGTACCTCAGACACTACGGTAAGTCGGTAGAGTAGGAGACAGCAGGGGAAGAGGAGGACGGGGGTTAGGGAGGGTCGTCGTCTCAGAAAAGGTTACTCAGTTGAGAAACGTACTCCACCGGTTTCTTGACCTCGAAGTCGAAATCGTAGTAAGGAAGGTTTCTTTAGGGTCCCAACTAGAGGAAGTCTTACCTGACCAACCTAGAGGAACGTCAGGTTCTGGGAGTTCTCAGAAGAGGTTGTGGCGTCAAGTTTCTGTAGTTAAGAAGCCGCGAGTCGGAAGAAGTGTCAGGTTGAGAGTGTAGGTATGTACTGGTGTCCTTCTTGGTATCGGAACTGATCTGCCTGGAATCAGCCGTTTCATTACAGAGACGAAAACTTATATGATAGATCCAACCAGTATTGAAAAGAAGGTTCCTCATTCGCAGAAAGTTAAAGTGATTAGTAATCTCTTTGCATTTAGTTCTGGTGTTATTCTTTGAATATTGGAGTGTGGGCAATCTTACCGATAATAGTTTTTTGTGTTTGTCGGTACGTTTCATTGTTCACAACCACTTCTACACCTCGTTACCCGTACGAATATGTGACGACTACCCTTACATTTTACACCGTCGATGAAAACTTTTGTCCTACCACTAAGGAGTTTTATTTATTTATTTGAATCTTATTGGTATACTGGGTCAGTTAGGTGAACATCCATATATGGGGTTTCTTGACCTTCGTCAAAGAACTTCCCCAATAGACATATGGGTACAAGCATCGTCGTAATAAGCACTATCGGGTTTCCATCTTTGTTGAGTTCATAGGTAACTACCTATTTACCTCTTTGTTTACACCATATATGTACATTCTTTATAATAAGTCGGAATTTCCCTTGAGTCTATGTACGATGTCGTACCTACTTGGACTCCTGTGACATGATTCATTTTATTCCGTCAGCGTGTGTGTTTTTATGATATACTGAGGTGAAGATACTTCATATTTGTCGTCAGATTTAATCTCTCTGTCTTTCATCTTACCACCAAAGGTCCGGACCCACCCACCCCTCCCTTACCCCTCAATAA
This sequence comes from Capra ibex, assembly GCA_006410555.1. NCBI lineage: Eukaryota > Metazoa > Chordata > Mammalia > Artiodactyla > Bovidae > Capra > Capra ibex. Next base: position 39,642,903 of record SJYO01034137.1, read on the forward strand.
GAAATTACCTATAACTCGAAGTCAAAACGTCCAATCTCAAACCACTACATCCCACCTCTACCAACGTGTTGTGGAATTATGGTGACTTGACTGTGAATTTCTACCAGTACTATCATTTGAAGTACAATATATGTAAAAGGTGTTAATTTTAAAAATTTTTCGAAATTTTTTCCGTACTCTACTGGCACTGACAGGGAAGGCGAGGTTTAAGACATAAAGTGACGTGTGTTCTCTTCTTTAGAATTTCTGTGTCGGTGACTGCATTTCGTCCTCCAACCAAGGAGGTGAAGCTTGGTCTCAGGGACGGTAGGGTGTCGAGAAGTGTTTGTGTTGAAGAAGAGTTTGGGAACCAGAGTCAGTTCGGAATGTTGTCACGACGTCTTAGCCGACTCACCATAATGACGGACACAATGTCTCCTTTTTTCACCCAGAGTCCCTGGGTCCCGTGACTCAATTGTGTACCTGTGCGTCCCGACTCAGTACGAGAGGGGTACTGGAGGGAACGATTGGAATACCCTCTCGAGAGTTTCAAGAACAGCTGTGATGTGAGCCGTCGAACGGACCCTCCGCTCGGGACAACTGTCGAAGTCTAAAGAGGGGATTGTGGAACTGAGAATGGATCGACAAGGAAGAACCAATTTCTTGAATTTCAGAATTCAGGAAATTCTGAAGTTCTTGAATCAAAGTTCTGAGAACGTTCATAAAAGTCCTTTTCCTTCCTCTACTTTTAAATAACTCATGGGTGGTTTTGATGAAAAGGACGTGTGGTTGAGTGTCTATACGTTTTAAACTCTCTACTCCTTCTACACCAGGATCCCATGGTCCTAGGGAACCGGCCTCTCACTCCAGTCGACGTCACCCCCTGCCGCTCAGTCAGTGGGAGACAGTGAAAGGGGTCTTTGACTCCCGGGTCACAGTTTTACGAGACACGTGACTACGATTTTTCAACTCGTCTTCTCGGTTTGTTCGTGCCAAAGAGAGGTCTGTCTGTTCTGGGTAGACGAGTGGAGTCACTCGCGAGGACCAACCTTTGTAGGGGACTCGACGATCATTCACGGTCCGTAACATGTTTCGTAACTCTACGTCGCGCTTCGCCCGTCCCGTCCGCCGACCATCACTACGAGGGGCCAGGTGGTGGGTGGGTCGTCCGTCCTTTATTTGTACTTTTGTTTGCGTGTCTACACCACCTCGTACAACACACTGTAGGTCACTCCCTTTGTCTGTCCCGCTATGAACTGTCTCGTCCGTCCCCTTGACTCACCCAGAGACTCCTCCACTACAAAGTCAACACTGGATTTCTCTCTCTACTGTCCTTCTCTCGTTTCCCCTCTTCAGTGGTCCGTCCCCTGCCTGCCGTTGGCGTCCACCGGAGCACAGTGTATCTCGAACCGTTCCCTTTCTCCATGTACTCTCTTCCCGTCCGTCTCTCCCCTCGTCACTGGTCGAGTTCCCCTTGGAACTACCGGTAAAATATGACCTAACCTAAAATAAGACCTTCGTCACCCTTAAACACTTCTCAAAAACCTGGTACACCCCCTTCCGTCGTGACGGTGTCTCCGGGGGGCGTGGGGTTTGACGTCTCCTTCGACCCCTGTCGAGGAGGAAGTGACGAAGTGTATAGCTGTGTCGTACCGGATAGTGGAGGTGTTTTTAAGGATGGTGGACATACCTTTTTTAGATCGGTCGTTACAAAATCCTCAATATCCTATGTATGTAAAAAGTTACAAAGAACATCCCTAGTGTTTGGAAACCAAAATACCACTGAATTGATTCTAGTACCGTAGACCAAGGTAGTGAAGTACCGTTTATCTACCCCTTTGTCACCTTTGTCACAGTCTGAAATAAAAAACCCCGAGGTTTTAGTGACGTCTACCACTAATATCGGTACTTTAATTTTCTGTGAATGAGGAACCTTCCTTTCAATACTGGTTGGATCTATCGTATAATTTTTTGTCTCTATAATGAAACGGTTGTTTCCAGGTAGATCAGTTCCGATACCAAAAAGGTCACCAGTACATACCTACACTCTCAACTTGACACTTCTTTCGACTCACGGCTTCTTAACTACGAAAACTTGACACCACGACCTCTTCTGAGAACTCTCAGGGAACCTGACGTTCCTCTAGGTTGGTCAGGTAGGATTTCCTCTGGACCCACAAGTAACCTTCCTGACTACGACTCGGATTTTGAAGTTATGAAACCGGTGGAGTACTCTTCTCAACTGAGTAACCTTTTCTGGAACTACGACCCTCCCTAACCCCCGTTCTCCTATTCCCCTGATGTCTCCTACTCTACCGACCTACCGTAGTGACTGAACTACGTGCTCAGACCCACTTGAGGCCCTCAACCACAACCTGTCCCTCCGGACCGCACGACACTAAGTACCCCACCGTTTCTCAGCCTGTGCTGACTCGCCGACTTGACTTGACTTAACTTATAACTACAACTCGGTCGGTATTTGTCTCAACACCGTCAAACTAATTTTTTCATCGTTGAAGTACGGTTTGTCCGTCATAAAAGAAGGGGAGAGGAGAGAAGGGGGGAGGGAACTGAAGATAAAGAGAAGAAAAAGAGGGGAAGGGAGGGGAGAGAGGGAGGAAGGGAAGACAGGGGAAGAAAAATAAAACGTTCACACGAAACTAGATTATAGACCGAGAGGGAACTTATATCGTCAAAGGGGTTCAGGAAATCTTAGTTTAGGACGTCAATCCCTGGTTGGGGTCAAATTATCACCGGGACCAGAGATCTTCCGTAGAGTTCAATCTCCCTTGTATCGGTGACATCTACGGAACGTTTCACGGGACCTACCCTTTTTATTAATGTTTTTTCGTAGGTTGTTCATTAGGAGTGGGGGAAAGGGTCGGAGGGGTCTTTGATAGGTCTTTGAATTAAAAATATCCCGGTTGGTGTCTTGTCGTCCCTCCGGGTATCACGTTCTTGCACCCCTTTCTTTTCTACTACTTTTTTTCTGAAGGTCTTCTTTCCTTGAGTGTAAAACTTATCCTTACCATAAATTTTCTTTTTGTTTCGGGTTTAGGGTTTGTAGGATAGGTTGTCCTTTAATAGTAGTCACAAATCTTTAAGGTCCCTCATGTGGGACCCTGTGGACTTTTTGACTGCGTCCCTGAAGTCAAAACAACTCCTCCTCGTTACCCACCCGATCGGTCAAGGGGTTTCTGGACCCCCACGTACACGAGTCACAGGACTGTGAGGGGACTGTGGGACCCTCCCGTTTCTTCAGTCACCACCCGTCCTCCTCGGGTCATTCTACCACGCCTGGAGACAATGAAAACGATGTACGGAAGACGTCAATCGTCTATAATTAGTATATGTACGATCACACGGTCCGTGGGACCATCCGTGACCCCTGGGTCACTCTTTCTGTCGAACTCAAGGACGGGAGTCCATCTCGCGGGGGGGGGGGGGTGACGAAACCCTTGTCACAAAGGACTGACCCCTCAAAGGAATCTAACAACTAGTCTCCCTGGATGGGATGGAATCGTCTCACCGTCCTCTCACTGGACTTACACGAGAGGGACTTTAAAGGTAGTACTCTTCTCACTGTTATTTTAACCCCCTTTGTATCAACTTCACCTAAACAGGTACAAGACGTCTCTTTGGGGATGTCCCCAAAGGTAGACCTCGGAGTCTCGACGGGACCGTGCCTCTATCTGCTGACGGAAACATTACATCTAGTTTTGACTCTTGACAATTCAGATTTAGAAATAATGGTCGTTATGGAAATGATGAAATCCAGAAAATCGGAATTACTAACTTTATCCGAAGAAGACCAGAGGAACGAAGGAGAAATCTTACTAATAGGGTTGTTTAAAGGGGTGAAGAGGTCTTGGTAGTCAGAGGAATCGGACGGTTTTAGACCAGGGTGGACGGAAACCTCGGACGACGGTAGTAAATTGTGTAAGTTACACGTCCTATTGTTTACGAAGTACGTTAACCGTCCGAGTCCTAAGAACGAGTTCCAGAAGGAAGTTGGTTCTTACAGAAAGGTACAAAGACCCGAGAAACATTTAATACGAAGTAGGATTTTTAGAGTGAACTCCCCGAAGGGACCACCGAGTCACCATTTCTTAGGTGGACGGGTGGACGGTTACGTCCTCTGCACCCAAGCTGGGGACCAGGTCCTTCTAGGGTGTATCGAACCTCGTTGATTCGGGCACACGGTGTTGATAACTCAGACACGAGACCTCAGGTCCACGGTGTCGATGACTTCAGGCTCGGGATCTCAGGTACGAGGAATTGTTCTCTTTGGTGGCGTTATTTGGGCGTGTGCTATCGATTCTCATCAGGGACGAGAGTCGTTGATCTCTTTTTGGACGTCGTTATTTCTGTGTCGTGTCGGTTTTTATTCAAAATTTTTAATATAAAATTTTTTGAGAGTGAACTTTACAATAAAGACTATATTTCGGTAATGTCTTACGGATCTTCTTTAGTTAGTGCAGAGGGAGACACAAAGGTGTTGGAATGAAACATGACGATGATAAAGGGAGACAGAACTGGGACTCAATCAACATACGTATAGACATACAGAGAGACCTGAACTGAAGTAACTTCTCCCGAAGACAGAGACCGGAGGGTTTCGAATCGGAGGCACTTCGGTCCTATTTGTCTGTTCAACCATCTTAATTGAATTAAATATATAATCAGTATCCGGAGATTCTCAATAACCCGAAGGGACCACCGAATCTGTCATTTCTTAGACGGACGTTTCGTCCTCTGGACCTAGACTAGGGACCCAACCCTTCTGGGGGACCCCTCCCCGTACCGTTGGGTGAAGTCATAAGTCAAATAGACTCGTTTTGGTATTAATCTTTTCTATGTACATGACGTTACAAGTGACTTCGTGATATTATCGGTCCTGTACCTTCGTTAGATTTACAGGTAGTTACCTCCTTACCTGTTTCTTCTATGTGTGTGTGTGTGTGTGTGTGTGTGTGTGTGTGTGTGTGTGTGTTTTACCTTATAATGAGTCGGTATTTTTCCCAGTAACCATCGTTGTACCTATCTGGATCTTTAACAGTGTGACTCACTTCAGTCTGTCTCTTTCTGTTTATAGTATACTATAGTGAACATACACCTTAGATTTTTTTAACCATGTTTACTTGGATGAATGTTTTGTCTTTATCAGTGTCTACATCTTTTGTTTGTACCAACGGTTCCCCGTTCACTCCCCTTCCCTATTTAACCCTTTAAACCTGACTATGTATGTGTGATGATAATCTCTTGGCAGTTTGCCGAGAATCCTTCGTAGTGATGTTTGTTTTGATCACCTCCACTACCTTAAGGTCAACTCGATAAAGTTTAAGACTTTCTACTACGACACTTTCACGACGTGAGTTATACAGTCGTTTAAACCTTTTGAGTCATCACCGGTGTCCTGACCTTCTCCAGTCAAAAGTAAGGTTAAGGTTTCTTCCCGTTACGGTTTCTTACAAGTTTGATACCGTGTTAACGTGAGAGATCGTTTCATTACGAGTTTTAGGAGGTTCGGTCCGAAGTTGGCATGCACTTGACACTTGAAGGTCTACGAGTTTAATCTAAATCTTTTCCGTCTCCTTGGTCTCTAGTTTAACGGTTGTAGGTGACCTAGTATCTTTTTCGTTCTCTCAAGGTCTTTTCGTAGATAAATACGAAATAACTGATACGGTTTCGGAAACTGACACACCTAGTGTTGTTTGACCTTTTAAGACTTTCTCTACCCTTATGGTCTTGTGGACTGGACGGAGAACTCTTTAGACATACGTCCAGTCCTTCGTCGTCAATCTTGACCTGTATCTTGTTGTCTGACCAAGGCTTATCCTTTTCCTAATGTAGTTCCGACATATAACAGTGGGACGAATAAATTGAATATACATCTCATGTAGTACTCTTTGTGACCCGACCTCCTTCGTGTCGACCTTAGTTCTAACGGCCGTCTTTATAGTTATTGGAATCTATACGTCTCCTGTGGTGGGAATACCGTCTTTCACTTCTTCTTGATTTCTCGGAGAACTCCTTTCACTGTCTCCTTTCACTTTTTCAACCGAATTTCGAGTTGTAAGTCTTTTGCTTCTAGTACCGTAGACCAGGGTAGTGTAGTACCGTCTACCCCTTTGTCACCTTTGTCACCGACTGAAATAAAACCCCCCGAGGTTTTAGTGACGTCTATCACTAACGTCGGTACTTTAATTTTCTGTGCATGAGGAACCTTCCTTTCAATACTGGTTGGATCTATCGTATAAGTTTTCGTCTCTGTAATGAAACGGCTGATTCCAGGTATATCAGTTCCGATACCAAAAAGGTCACCAATACATACCTATACTCTCAACCTGATATTTCTTTCGACTCTCGACTTCTTAACTACGAAAACTTGACACCACAACCTCTTCTGAGAACTCTCAGGGAACCTGACGTCCTTCTAGGTTCGTCAGGTAGAATTTCCTCTAATCAAGACCCACAAGTAACCTTCCTGACTACAACTTCGACTTCGAGGTCATGAAACCGGTGGACTACGCTTCTCGACTGAGTAACCTTTTCTGGAACTACGACCCTTTCTAACTCCCGTCCTCCTCTTCCCCTGCTGTCTCCTACTCTACCAACCTACCGTAGTGGTTGAGTTACCTGTACCCAAACCCACCTGAGACCCTCAACCACAACCTGTCCCTCCGGACCGCACGACACCAAGTACCTCAGCGTTTCTTGACCTGTGCTGACTCGCTGACTTGACTTGACTTCACTTCTTGGATGATATATCGTGTCCTTTGAGATGAATGTACCCTGAACTACTGAATGTACCCTTCTCTTAGATTTCTTCTCACCCATATACATGTTAACTAAGTTAAACGACATGTCGTTTTTCGTTGTGTTGTTACATTTAATTGATATAAGGTTATGTTTAATTAAAAATTTCAATTGGAATGACCTTCTTCCCGTTAGGTTTCGTTCATTCTTACAAAACGTGATTTTTTACCACTAGACTTGTAGTTCTCAGTCCAAGACTGGTACGTGTGTCTTTGGTTACGAGGGATGACAGAGGAAGGATTGAGACAGAGACCCGAGAGCAAAGTAGTGAGACACCGAAAGAAGTAAACTATTAACGAGAGACAGGAAGGTCGGTGTGACATTGGTAGGTCAAGTGGTATCGTATGGGTCAGGAGTCGTTTCTACGAATCGTGTACGGTCCTCAACTCTTTCAATATCGACTTACTTGTGTCTTCACTTACATGAATTAGGAATAAATGAGACTTTACTCAAGATTGAGTCTGCGTGGGTGTTGCAAACGTTAAGACCCACGTTCTCATCTTTCTTTAGAGTCTTTAGTTTACAGACTTATAAACTTTCAATGGTTCATACGATTTTTCAATAAAAACACTTTACGATAGGGAGAGGGAATTGTTTATACGGAGACACTGAAGAAGTGTAAGACGAGACTCTGCTCCACCATATCCTGTCCGACAAGAGTCAGAGCAAAGGGAGGGGTCGGACCGAGACGAAACGTGAAATCCTGGGTGTGTGGGGTCCCCACAGGTGTGACAGGGAGTTCACGACGGGAACCGATCGGGAACATAGAGTCTATGTGTAATGTCCCTACCGGACCGAAGTCTCCTGTCTGGGTCCCTACCCTGGGAGTTTCCGGACCTTTGTCCTAGTTCCTGAAAATGCCAGAATATTGTCCCGTATCAGATCTTTCGCTCCATACCTAAGATCAACCTACTCAGGGACATCGAACGTGAGAGGAGTGAAATACCCCTCCTCTTACCGGTCTGCTCCCGGTCCCCCTTCGTCCCCCCTCAGGGGAGTTCGGATCCAGACTTGGATAAGTATTTCAGGGATGAGACATGACCAAAAAGAAACCTCAAACTTTTGAGTAGTCACGCCTTTCTCGGTCTCGTCACCCAGTGGACCTGTGCACCCACTCTCACTTCGGACTACGAGGAGTCACTGTTAGGGGAAGAGTCCGTCGTCACCCTTGGGGAGTGTCTGGTGTCCACATGAACCAGTCCTTGCAGATCTTCGAAGACAGAGAGGTACAATAATGACGGTAATTCACTCCCACGAAGTCTTAGGGGAACCTGTCTGGGTCCACCCACCCCTCGGGGATTCCCACTACCACTGTGATGTCAAGAGGGTCAACTCGTTTTAGTCGCCGACCATGAAATTTCCTTCCTATAAAAGACGTGCCTACGAAAGGTTACCCGAGGACGTCTGTCGACCCCGGTTCGAAAACTTTATAAAGATCGGAGACACAAGGACGACACTTCAGAAAGCTCTTTGTCAAATCCTCACTCCTCGACAAACGATAAGACCCCGTCCCCCGTACGTCTACTTTCCCGTCTACCCAACCTCTCCCTATTAAGGGGTTCATGGGTATTTTAAAAACTAGAAACCGGGGACGACATTTCACAAAGACCCTTACGGCCAGTCTGTCCTCTCGGTCCGAGACGCCTGGATCTCGAAGGGCACTGGAGGTAGACCCGTGGACCCTGTGTCAGAAACAGTGAGTCCCGTGACTCTACCCCTGAGAGTGCCGAGGACCTCCGAGGTCTCCGGACAACCGTTAGTCTTCTCAGAGTCCGGTCTACTGTGACTCCCGATCCCTTCTAGCCTACTCTACCGTCTTGGGACAGATCCATGATCTAAGTTTCTTCATTTATAAGTGGTTCCTTTACTTTAAGAAATAGGATATTTACACAAAACCGACTACCAGGTTAAGAGACCCCGAGTCCACTCGGTTTCGACACACCATTGAATGGGGTGTCAATTCGCTGGAACTCAATTGGGACCCTAGACAGTGGAGGACCGACCCTCTGACCGGTTTAATAAACGGGAGGGACGGAAGTGAACGAAACGTCGAGTTTCTTCGCTTCGAGAGAAGAGTCCTCACCATCTCAGGTCACCTTTACAGAAGTACATAAGGAATGTAAGTCGACAAAAGGACTAAAGGGAGTAAGAAGTCTACTGTAATAGTAAATTTGACCCAACCCTAAAACTCAAAACCTCAGTCTAAATTTGAGTCGGGGTCGAATCAGAATCTTTTACTACATTGGAACCCACACACAACCAGTGGAGAAACTCGGAGTTAAAGGAATAGATATTTTACCTAACCATAGTGAATGAAGAGGTCAACAAACCTCTTAATTTCCTCTATTATCGGAACCTACGACCAAGTGTAAGAGGTGGAGACGTCCAGTCGTAACGGGGACCCCAACCGTTCAGACCCGTCGAGTGGTTCCTGGGGTGTCCTCACACGAAAGACCTGAGACTCACTCAGGATGTCCCTGGTGACAACTTCACCCGTGTCGAGAAAAGTCCGTCTCACAACATCAAAGGACCACCCCTTGAGACACCAGTCATGATCTACTTTCTTTCCGTGTACCGGATTTTCTTCCCGAATTACTTCGTCCGAGGTAACACTAGCTCCGCTTCCGGAGGACAGATCTTCCATACCATTCTGCGTTTCACTATCTCCAATTTTCCAAATAGGTCTTGTCCTCCGAGAAACCAAGTTACCTTTCTTCGACCTAAACCTCATTTAACCCGACCCTGAGACAAATTCTACTGATACACAGGGACCAGGAGTTGTTGTATTGACAGTAAGTCGACCTCGATTTATTCACGTACGAATTACTTACCTCCTCCCTTCCCTTCTTCCTTCCTTCAACCCCCTCCCACGATTCGAACTAAAGAACGAGTTAAGAACCATTTTATACCTATTATTATAAATGATGTGTCCGAAACAATACTCCTAAGTTCCGTTGTGAACACAAAAGTAGACATTTCACGATGGGTAGATACTTCCTATGGTAATAGTATAGTATTGTCATAGTAAACATAATCTTGACTATCAATACCCTTTATTCTCTTTCACTTGTACCTCTAACTCCACCTACAGTCAGTCCCACTTTTATAGTATTAGTGACGGAACTTTCGTTACGGTAAAAATACTACTGGTTGGTTGGGTAGTCCTTTTCCCGAGGGTTAACATAGAGTTGAATTGTACCCGTAGTTGAGATACCTAAGTAAAAAAACGGGAGTTAAAAATCCTTTTTTCTCCGTTTTAGTGTTATTTTAGTGAATCGTTCATAAATAGTAGACTTAAACTAGACACGTACACACGTACGATTCTGTGAAGTCAAGTTTCTCAGCACAGGCTGAGAAACACTGTGGTACTTAGCGTCGTGCGGTCCGGAGGGACAGGTAGTGGTCGAGGACCTCAAGTGTGTCTGAGTGCAGGTAACTCAGTCACTACGGTAGGTCGGTAGAGTAGGAGACAGTCGGGGAAAAGGAGGACGGGCGTTAGGGAGGGTCGTAGTCTCAGAAAAGGTTACTCAGTTGAGAAACGTACTCCACCGGTTTCATGATCTCAAAGTCGAAATCGTAGTCAGGAAGGTTACTTGTGGGTCCAGAGGAAATCCTACCTGACCAACTTAAAGGAACGTCAGGTTCCCTGAGAGTTCGTGGTGAGAGAAGAGGTCGTGGTGTCAAGTTTTAGTAGTTAAGAAACCGTGAGTCGAAAAAAGTGTCAGGTTGAGAGTGTAGTTATATACTGGTGTCCTTTTTGGTATCGGAACTGATCTACCTGCAAACAACCGTTTGATTAGAGAGACGAAAAATTATACGATAGATCCAACCAGTATTGAAAGGAAGGTTCCTCATTCGCAGAGAATTAAAGTACCGACGTTAGTGGTAGACGTCACTAAAACCTCGGGGGTTTTTATTTCAGACTGTGACAAAGGTGACAAAGGGGTAGATAAAGGGTACTTCACTACCCTGACCTACGGTACTAGAAGCAAAAGACTTACAACTCGAAATTCGGTTGAAAAAGTGAGAGGAGAAAGTGAAAGTAGTTCTCCGAAAAATCAAGGAGAAGTGAAAGACGGTATTCCCACCACAGTAGACGTATAGACTCCAATAACTATAAAGAGGGCCGTTAGAACTACGGTCGAACACAAAGAAGGTCAGGTCGCAAAGAGTACTACATGAGACGTATCTTCACTTTATTCGTCCCACTGTTATATGTCGGAACTGCATGAGGAAAAGGATAAACCTTGGTCAGACAACAAGGTACAAGTCAAGATTGACAACGAAGGACTGGACGTATGTCTAAAGAGTTCTCCGTCCAGTCCATCAGACCATAAGGGTAGAGAAAGTCTTAAAAGGTGTCAAATAACACTAGGTGTGTCAGTTTTCTGTGAAGTCAGCACAGGTTGAGACACACCGGGACACTTGACATCGGGAGGTCCGAGGAAACAAGTACCCTAAGAGGTCCGTTCTTGTGACCTCACCCTACGACACGGGAGGAGGTCCCCTAGAATGGATGTGTCCCTAACTTGGACGTAGAGAATTCAGATTGGACGTAATCGTCTACCTAAGAAATGGTGATCGCGGTTATATCATTGAGTTGGTAGTTAAGAGTAAGACACCCTATTTCTGTGACTCTAAGTGTGAGTAATCGTTGTAGGAGTTAGTACTTTCTCTATAAGTTCGAAGGAAGTGTTTTAAACACAAAGTTCCGTTCTGTAAATCGTCAAAACAAGGTTCACTACATACACATTTAGAAGACAAAAATTGTCGCGACGGAATGAAGTAAAAACAGTGGGGTGAGGGTCCGAATCGGGTCATCAATCAGACACGGTCCCGGACCCCAACGTAGTACTCTTGTTCTGTGTCCAGAACGGGAGTTCTTCCCATATCGGACTCCATCTGTCTGTTTGTCGTCCGTTATTACTATCATTATTAACGAGTATATTGTACGAAGTAACGAAAACCTATTAGTAACTTTAAGAAACACAAAGATTCAACAAAGTATCGATCGGGTTAGTCATCTCGGTCTCAGTTTCTCCTTTTATTTCATTATGACTCGAGGATAAAACACGTATACACACCCAAAATGTGTATACAGTAAACTCCACAGTCGTCGTGCAGTGGGGGTAGGGGTACGAGTTTTCCCTGTTCATCATATACAGGAAAAAAACACTGTCCTCAGTAATTCTGTCTTTTCAATCGTTATTGAAAATCGCGTCCCAGAATATTACTAATTCTCCCCAGACAGAATGTGACTTTAGAACGAGAAAGTTGACATGGTGAATACGAACTTACTACACGGGTTCATTTCTCTTTGTCCAAAGTGGGTGGATAATTTACGAACACCGTTAAGGTCTCCTGATCTCACTCTTACATAAGTCACTCCGTGAGTCTACACTCAGGTTCGGACCCCGTCCAGACCGTCAGTACGAATCCAAAAATAGTCTTACTCGGTCGTCACAATGGGGGGTTCGTAGTGGATTCTACTTCACTTACCAGACACCACAGAACCGTCATCCCTCTTCACCAATTACCATGTAAACCGAAGTTGTCAGGACCAGACTCAACATTTAGACGGAAAATTCAGATACACTAAAACTCGTTTAAGGAGTAGCCTTTTCACCCTTAACGTTACTGGATGGAATATCCTGACGACATAATTTAGTCTATTACAGATTTTTCACGGATAATTATAATTCACCTTTAGGACCGTCACTGATAATCGAAGGAAAAACATAAGAAATCTGTAAAGGTTTCGATCTCACACTACGACGTCCTAGTTGACCTTTCCGAGTTACACCTCACCTGAACTTGTAATCTGTCCACTGGAGACTTCCCAAGTTACGTGGTGTAGTTGTCTGGAACACGTGTCCAGAAAACCTTCAGACTCCTGAGAACGTCCGGTAGAGATCCGAAAGAGTCAAACATAGAGTATCACGGATCGTCTTTCACGATGATCATTAACTTACCAATTCTCGAATATCATAGTTATATCGTGAAATGACCTTCATGTTGGGGGTTGAGGGGTCTTAGTGTCAAATAATCCTCAGGGTCAAGGAATCATAGAACACTATGGAGATTCTTCCATCAGACCGACCCATAGGTTCCCCTGACAGGGAACTCGCACTTCACTCGAGAGTGACAAAGACAAACATGATCTGAGAGTGGGTCGTCTCCGGTTGTAGGACTGAGGTTTTCCTAGGAACGTCTACAACTGAAAGGGTTAAGGGGGTCAGTCAAGACCAAAGTCACCGAGAAAGGTACGTTCGATGTACACCCGACACGTACCTGACTGTTCCTTGGAGATAAGTGGTGTAGTCAAGACTCTGTAGGTCCTACGGTGATCCCTCGGTCAATTAATTTTCGTACCGAGTTGTCGTTTATACAGGTTTGTCAACAAGATATAAACTTTTTTATTTCATCCAAAACAACGACAACAACGTTAATCCATTTTAGTTCAAAATTTAGAATAAGATTATGAAAACAGGTGGGAGGTAACTGTATAAATAAAATAACAAAAATCTCTCATCGAACAGATTTGTCTTTACTAATGAATCTCACGAAAAGTTTTTTGAAAAACAAACTATAGTCTCATATCGGTCAATTGTTACAACACTGTCAAAGTCCATGTCTCATTTCCCTGAGTTCGGTATGGACATTTCCATAGATAAGAGGCGGTCCGGGGATAGGGTAGGTCCGACGGTGTATTGTAACTCGGTTCAAGGGACACAATATGTCGTCCAGGAACCATCAATAGGTAATATTTATATCGTCACACATGTACAGGTAGGGTTTGAGGGATTGATAAGAAGGGGGGCGTAGTAAGGGGGACCATTGGATAAATCTCACGAATTGTCTTCGTTACATTATGACCGAATTTGTTAGTCTTTTAAGTGATAACGTATCTCGATCTTAAGTCTTCATCCCACCTGAGGTCCTAACTCAGACGTCGAGTCATTTCAGTAACTCCTCGGGTAAAGAGACCCGTAGAGTCGAGGTGGTTGGAGATACACAGTCGAAACGTGAGTACGATTGAGGAGAGTCAGTCTTTTGAGTTTCCTTCTCTTTCTATAACAAATAGAGTACGAGTACATAAAGATGGAGTAGTCGACCGTTTAAAGGGGAATGTATAATAGCCGGTCCTAACCCAGGGCCGAGTAAGGGTTTGTTTAAGGACCGTTCTCCCTACCCTACTGGTGTTGACCGGATTTACTTACGAAGTCCCACCCTACCCACAACCCAGTCCTTCAGTACCCGTGATAAAGTTCGTACCTCAAAGTCCAATCACGGGTGAGGTCATGGTACTTTCGTTATCCCAAGAATCGTGTGCCGACTCTCATTACCGTCTTTTCTTAATCTGAAATGGTAAGTTTGAACAAATTGAAACGACGACGTAACTCGAAGGGGTTGTTGTATCAGATCGATTAGTGTTTATCTGTTTAAAATTCCTGAGGTGTGACAGACATTTGAGTACTACGGGTAGTTACGATATCGTGTTTTCTTCCTTGGGTCCTCACCGGGTTTCGGGTCGAGACGTCAAACCGTCCAGGTGACTCGGACAGCAGGTATAGGGAAGGACTTCAGTCCTACCTACCAATCACGTCCCGACCGAGAGAGTTGGGTCGAGTGCGTCTCTCTCCTTAAGGGTTCAACGTAAACAGACCCGTCCGGAAAGACGAAAGGTGCCGCAACAATGGGTGACTAATCGAGACTTATAACTTACTCCGGCTCTGTTGTAGTGATACCAGTAACCTTATTATTTTAGCTCAGTAAGGTAGTAAAGTGAAAAGGAAACTCCCCTTTTTTCGAACCTTATGTTCCGGGTAGTTCCGGAAAGGACAAAGACTACAGAGATAGTGTCTGAACCGAGATTTCCAATTTACAAAACCTAATGTTTTACATGTAATATACTCCCAGAAGGATATTTAGTTGTTCCGTCCATACAATTTGTGTCTTTTTATAGATGTCGACAAGAGAATGAGTAGGACGAACAATAAATTGAGTCGGACCCGGGATTCCTTGTAAAAATCAACATGACAGTTGTCAAAGTTTTGTTTCTTCTTTGACGTTGACCGTTTACTCCTTGGGTCGACCGGGAGACAAATCCGAGGGTGACGTATATGAAATTAGGACTGTGGACGTTCGATAAATTAGTCCTAAATGTTAACTTGTACTTCCTACTCCCCAGGCGTCCCGACACAAGAAGCACAAACCTAACGTTTACTACCTCTTTTTGAAACAATAGCCTACAACATCAATAAACTTCAACCCACGGGAGATTGGGTGTCCCTTGAGCCGTAGTAAATAGTGAGGGGTCTTTTTTGAGTCGAGTCCGTCTGCGACGGGGAGTGTCGGATTGTAAGATAAAAACGAAGAGGACATAAGATCTCATTTGTTTGATCCTTAAATACTTGTTACTCTTTTTATTAAAGGCCTCCTGTCTACCGTTCTCTTTCAAGATTCACTTTATTCCTTTCGTTCAGACCTTAAACTGTTTCGTTGTTCGTCTGTTCCCGTAAACGCATGTTGTACCAGTTCCGGACGTCACATGTTTCTCAAGAGATGAGTGTTTACATGGGAAAGTACCTTTTCTCGTTTCAGAACTCGGTCTCACTTTCATACCGGTAAGACGGGTTACGAAGTCTATCTTAAATTCCAACGAACATTTACGTGTTTCAAGGATATGTATATTTCTCTTACGTGATTAAGACCTGAATCTTTTTAAGGGAACCCTGATCGTGAAATCTTACCTTTGAGGGACAATCAATTCTTAGAAGATTTTATCTCACTGACTCTGTTCGGGTCTCCTTACCGATACTAGTTATGAATAACCCAGGGGTAACCGGACTCACCAAACCTCCACCTGTTTCTTTGTCTTCTGTGTCCAGGACGGGAGTCACTCGAAGGTCAGATGAACTCCCCTCTTTTTCTGGGGGTGACTTTATTATTATCCTATCTGACTACACGTTATCTTTCTTAAAGTCTCTTCCCTACTAATGACAGGGGACCTCATCAGTTTCTTTTGAAAGACTTCTTGAACCTCCAGACTCAATTTTTACATTCACCGACTCCGTTACCAAGAGTTGTATAAAATCGTGTTTCATGGGAGTTACTATCAAGGGGTTGTACATGTAAATCTTAGATAAGCGACTCTTTATGAATTGTTTTTTGATACTTAAACAATGGTAACTTTCTACAAACATAAAAAAGTGGTATCGTCATAAATGTACAAAAACTTTTTGTCATGTGTATCCACACTACATAACAGTTACATGTTCTATACCAAAGGTACACCGGAGTATAGAGAAGGAACATTATCAAGACGATAAAGTCGGGTCACCAGACTACAGATGTCCAATCATTTGTGACCGAATCTGATTGTACAAACTCACGAATACTTTGACGGGAGTCTCGTATACGGATTATTTTAACCTGTCTACCGGGAGACAACTACGGAAGTCTTTATGAAGTCCTCGTCGCCCCCTGAACCCACACCGAAATCACCGTTGGAAGGAAGTTGTAGAGACGACCGTTAAGCCATGGAACTTACTCACGAGAGAGGAATCGGGGACGACGTTGCACGGATCCAACCACTCACCGAATGCAAGTATCCCTAGATCGTAGTTCCAATCTCCACTACCCGGTGTAATACGCAACGGAAAATGACCTGGGTCTGGTCGAGTCCATCTTTTAAGGAGTGTACAGTTGTTGGGTACACAGAAAATTTCTGGTCTCTTGATCTAAATTGTTATAGAGAGTCTTTAAGGAACAGGGTCACTTATTTCTTGTGTGAAAAGAAGTGTAAGTTCATATTAGACGAACGAAAAAACCCATTTACAGGTTTTGTACTTTCACTTTCACTTCAGCGAGTCAGTACAGGCTGAGAAACGCTGGGGTACCTGACGTCGGGTGGTCCGAGGAGGCAGGTACCCTAAGAGGTCCGTTCTACGACCTCACCCCACGGTATCCTTTCGTCTATTTGAGTCAGTCATAAGACAACACTAGTAAAACCGTACACAGGAATTGTCAAATAAAAATTACATACGTAAATGTATATACGTGTTTATAAAAGTGTTTTGACCTTAGTAAGATGTGGACGGTAAGATATTAGACTAAAAAAGGACCATTACATAACACAGATCAAGGGAACAGGTATGTGTAAAAGATGTAGGACTGAAAAATTACTGATATATTATAAACTAGTACAGTGAAAAGGTTAGTAATAAATTAATTAGGAAAAAAAAAAAACCAATTTGTAAATCAAACGAAGGTACAAAAGATTTGGAGGTTTGTTACACCACTACTTATATAAATATTTTTAGAAATACGAATGACGTTTCTTTTACGTTGAAGTTAAACTAATTCATAGAACTTAAGATATCAAATGAGGGTCTAAAATGGTAGAGTAAAACCGTAAAAGATGGTCAAAGTCTGAGTCAAACCCTAGAGACGTAAATCAATAACCAGCTTCAGGTGTCTTATGTTTCGTCACTCCACCAAAGAAAGGTCTACTCAACCCTCTTAGTCTCTTCATATTCGGAATAAGAGTGGGATGAGAAGGACCTCCGACTTCTCCATCTAGTGGAATGTTGTTAAATTCACAACATTCCACACCTACCCTCTCCTTAAACTTCATCTTTCAGGGGCGAACCTGTCGTTCCTTTCGAGTCCCGTCCTGTGTCATGCATTTGAGAACGAATCTTCTCCTTCGAACTCGACCCGAGTGGTACCATCCGATGAAAGGATGGGTCACCGTCACCCCAACCTCGGGTTTTTACACTACCACGAAAAGAGTGAAGACGTAGAAAGAACATATCGAAAGGAGTGATGTCTCGACTATAAAATCCCGTTCGTAATAACTTCTTTTTAATAAGGACAATGAACGATTTCCTTATCTTTACGTCTGTATTTCTTGTGTGAAACCTGTGTCACCCCTTTCCTCTTCCACCCTACTTAAGTCTCTCGTCGTAACTTTGTATGTGCTATAGTTTCTAGTCTGGTTCTCACCCTCTAAATATAATTTGATTGAATCGTCCTAAGAACAATACTTTATTCGTCCGGTTCCTGTCTCGGGTTCCAGACTCGGATCAACCTTTCTCCTGAGTCTCCTCGTACTAAGTTCCTCAGAAACAGTTGTCGACAAAGGACTTCACAGATTAGAGAGTAACACTACAAAGAGTCAAAAAGGGGGTACCTTTATTACACTTGAGGTGAAAATCCTTCTGCAAAGGCGAACTACGAAACGTCAAGGGAAAAGAGAAAGACAAAGAGACGAGACGAGAGAGGAGAGGAGTGGGGTAGTGAAGAAGGATAGGATGGTGGAGGGTTTGGACCCGGAGAATGGGTGCGGGAACCGGAGAGCATGGGTAAAGGGAAAAGAATGTGTAGAAATTCGTGTCTGAAGTGTCTCAGTAAGCGAGTCAGATAGTGTCACGAAGAAAGAGACCGTGGAGACCACCTCCCTTCGTAGTTACAGACTATTTAGTACCTAGAGTTACTGAGACGGAAGGGACACCGTAGAGGGGAGAATTAGAATGTATGGACTGGGTAATTAAATAAGAGTCGGAAGTTAAATCTTTTAAACAAATCTTCTACACAATTAGTTAAATCTTCTAACCAATTAGAGTGATGTAATGTGCCAGTCTAAATCATTCTGTTAAACAAAGATTTTCTCGTGAAACTCTCATTTTACTCCATGATGATAATTGGAGTGACGTATTCAACTCTGACAGAGGTCATTTGGGTCAATATGCTAATTAAAACGGGAATGAAAGTAGGGATCAGAGACGTTCAAGTGGTAGTTTACCTCAGTTCTTGTTTAATAGTAGGATTCTTAAAATTCTTGTTTTAAAACTTTAAAAATAATTAGTCAATCTCTACAACCCGATTTAGTCCAGTCGTAACCCGATGGTTACTTCTTTCCAAACCAGTTTGTTTGTCGTATTATGTCTGAATATCTTCTTGGACCCATTGTACCAATATATCACTAGATTCGTCTACCAGTTTACTAAAAGTCCGAATTATTGGCAATAGTAAATTCAAAAGATTAAAATAAAAAGAAAAGATAAAGTCTCTTCCGTTACCGTGGGGTGAGGTCATGAGATCGGACCTTTTAGGGTACCTACCTCCTCGGACCACCCGACGTCAGGTACCCCAACGATTCTCAACTTGTGCTGACTCCCTGTAGTGAAAGTGAAAAATGAAAGTACGTGACCTCTTCCTTTACCGTTGGGTGAGGTCACAAGAACGGACCTCTTAGGGTCCCTGTCCCCTCGGACCACCCGACGGCAGACACCCCAGCGTGTCTCAGCCTGTGCTGACTTCGCTGAATCGTCGTCGTCGTCGTCGTCGTCAACCAGACAACGGGTTTGTCTAAGTCAAAATTTTATTAGGTAGAGTTGATGACCTAACCGGGTTTTCAAACAAGTCCAAAAAGGTATTCTAGAAATCCTTTTTAGGTTTGTTTGAAAAAACCGGTCACGATAAGATACCGATAACTCCATATAAATACCTTTAACCAGTGACTACTAATTCTTAATAAATCCCGGAGAGTTTTATCCACACTGATACCATCGGGATTAAATTCTGTTTTAATTTCTTTACATTGATAAAAGTTCTTCTATAATCAAAGGAAACCGAAGGAAAATACTTTTTTGAAGGGTATGTAGTTCGTATAAGATTTTATACAATAAAAAGAGAATAGAGAAAATAAAACTGTAAATGTACTACTGATGAGGAAGTTTTATAAGTGGGTCGGATGTTCGTCCTTCAAAACTATGTAGTTTCTAACATCTTCTTTACCTTTTTACAACGATTTATTAATGAAAGGGTTTTATGTGGTCTAACTGTTAAACGGTTTAAATTCGTAGTTTTTTTTTTTTTTTTTTTTGGGTGTTTTTGAGATATCTTAAGGATGACTCTTTTCGTTTATACTTTTGTAAACTTTTGAGTAAAATTTTTTAGTATTAAGATTTCATTTTTTAACTGTTTCGAAATTTTTTAGATATCTGGTTAAAACGTACAATAATTTGTACATTTTTAGGACAGATCAAAATACCATTTTTATTATGTGTCTTACAAATAAAACAATGGGTCCTTAAGTACCTACCATACGTCACCCCTTTAGGTCTTTATATTTAATATGTCATTATCCAGTTTCTGATTTCGTAAACGAGTTATATAGACGAGTATGTAATCAAGTTATACTAGTTATCCGTATTATTGACTTATAGGAAAGACAAATTTTTAAAAGTTATTTGAACCATATCTTACTATAAATTATGTTGAAATTTGAATGTCTATGTGTATGTGTGTATGGGGAGAGAAGGTTTAGTTATCAGTACGTCGTAGTAAGAATTGGTACTTTATGATCTCCGTTAGAGTAATTTTATCTACATGATAGTGTCGATAGTTATGGATGTCGTAATAGTTAAGGATCCGTTATGACATTCAGTTTTGTCTTTTTTTTTATTCATAACGATAAACTTTCATGACACTAAGTATATCTGGTCTCCACCCGTTTGATACCTGATTCCCGGTTTAGATCGGTCACCTGACGAAAACATTCATTTCAAAATAACCTTACATTGATTCGGGAAAGTAAATGTACAACAGATTACCAACGGACACTTGATATTGTCGTCTCAACTTATCAACACTGTCTCTGTTATACCGAGTGTTTCAGATTTTATAAATGATAGATCGGGAAATGTCTTTTCTTAGACCTCATGAGGGATTTTAGTTAATTCCTTAGTAATACCACCGGTCTATATTTTATATGGTTTATATCAATATATTATATGGTTCTTATTATTCAATATATTTTATTTTTGGGTGGGTTTTGTCGTATAAATTTGTGTGTTATCCGTTCGAGATAGACTTCTTTTAGTAGGTCAAAATTTATTTTTAGGATTTTCTTACACGTTTATATCTTACATCGTATAAGAACTTGACCTTTTAACTTGTCGTATATATAGTACACGACACGAATCAGTAAGTCAGTACAAGCTGAGAAACGCTGGGGTACCTGACATCGGACGGACCGAGGAGACAGGTACCTTAAGAGGTACATTCTTATGACCTCACCCAACGGTACGGGAAGAGGTTCCCTAGAAGGGTTGGGTCCAGAGAACGTCCATCTAAGAAATGGTGGACCCGACGGTCCCTTCGAGTTATTTATTAGGGAGGGTATAATATTTAAACTACGTTAAAGGTATTCTTAATATTAAACTCCTCCCTTGGTTTACAAGTTCTTAACATTTTTCTTAAACGATGGTCCATCCACTTCGGAGTTCATATGTTAGGGTCTGTAATATCCTCAATTAAAGAGTAAGTGTACTTCATGTTACATTCGTAAAGTCTACCCGGTCGTCAATGGAAGGTTTCTCTCTCTGTCTCTGGGTCCGAGGAAGGTTAAACATCTGGGAGGAAGGGTGGTGTCCCGAAGGTTCCAACAGGACCCTCGGAGAGTCAAGATCCGTCGACTATTCCCTCTGCTCGAGTCTCTTAACGGATGTACTCCAAAATAAGAATATCCGTAAGGACCTCCACGGTGTGCTAAGAAAAGAGTGGAAGATAGTCAGTATAACATTGTCGATTGACGTTCCCTAGTACCCTTTACATCAGGTCAACAGACGGGTCTTCATTAAAAAATTTTTTCCTCAAACCACTTGTCAAACATTTCAAACGGTATCGTGATCTACCCCTTTAGTTTTTTGTCTGGTGTCGTATGCAGTCTGAAATATTACACCGTTCATTACCGTAAAGTTTAGTCACTCCTTTAATGTCAGTTAATTGTCTCGATCCTGTTAATGACTAATATAGAAATGGAGTATGATATGTTATTTTATTTAAGGTCTACATGATGTAAATTCATGTATATATATATATATACTTTGAGGATTTTTTGATTTTATTTATATTAAACTATAAAAACCACCCTTTCCGGAAGAATTCATTTTCTACTTTATTTGACATTTCCTTTTAACTATCAAACTCATGAATTTTTAGTCATTGTAGAGATACTCTAATCTTTTTTAATATTTCAGGTTCACCGTTTTCTTTATAAAGATGAACTTTCAGTTTTGTAATTATAGGAATTTTTTAAAATTATAGGAATTATTCAAGGATTATAGCTACACTTTTTCTACTTACATTGTCAATCTTGACCTGTACCTTGTTGTCTGACCAAGGTTTATTCTTTTCCTCATGTAGTTCCGATATATAAAAGTGGGACGAATAAATTGAAGATACCTCTCATGTAGTACTCTTTGTGACCCGACCTCCTTCGTGTCGACCTTAGTTCTAACGGCCTTCTTTATAGTTATTGGAGTCGATACGTCTACTGTGGTGGGAATACCGTCTTTCCCTTCTTCTTGATTTCTCGGAGAACTACTTTCACTTTCTCCTCTCACTTCTTCAACCGAATTTCGAGTTGTAAGTCTTTTACTTCTAGTACCGTAGACCAGGGTAGTGAAGTACCGTTTATCGACCCCTTTGTCATCTTTGTCACAGTCTGAAATACAAAACCCCGAGGTTTTAGTGACGTCTACCACTAACGTCGGTACTTTAATTTTCTGTGAATGAGGAACCTTCCTTTCAATACTGGTTGGATCTATCGTATAAGTTTTCGTCTCTGTAATGAAACGGTTGTTTCCAGGTAGATCAGTTCCGAGATCAAAAAGGTCACCAGCACATACCTACACTCTCAACCTGACACTTCTTTCGACTCGTGGCTTCTTAACTACGAAAACTTGACCCCACAACCTCTTCTGAGAACTCTCAGGGAACCTGATGTTCCTCTAGGTTGGTCAGGTAGGATTTCCTCTAGTCAGGACATACAAGTAACCTTCCTGACTACAACTTCGACTTCGAGGTTATGAAACCGGTGGAGTACGTTTCTCGACTGAGTAACCTTTTCTGGGACTACGACCCTTTCTAACTGCCGTCCTCCTCTTCCCCTACTGTTTCCTACTCTACCAACCTGCTGTATTAGCTGAGCTACCCAAACCCACCTGAGACCCTCAACCACTACCTGTCCCTCCGGACCGCACGACGCCAAGTACCCCAACGTTTCTCAGCCTGTGTTGTCTCACTGACTTGACTTGACTGACTTGACTTTTTGTCCTTTACTCTACATCTACCGGTCATTTGATTTTTTATTTAGAGTCATTGTTCCTATCGAATCTTCATCATACTGAAGGTTCCGGAGACTTAGGGTCAAAGAGACAGATACTTTAGTCTTATTACTATTTTTGAGAAGAACTTCTGTGTCTACACATATTACCTGAAAACCTGAGTCTCCCTCTCCCTCTCCCACCCTACTAAACCCTCTTACTGTAAGATTGTACATATGATAGTACATTCTTAACTTAGCGGTCAGATACAGACTACGTCCTATGTCGTACGAACCTCGACCACGTGCCCCTACTGGGTCTCTCTACAATACCCCTCCCTCCACCCTCTCCCCAAGTACAAACCCTTGCGTACATTCTTAATTTCTAAAATTTCTTTTTTTTTTTTGAGAAGAACTCCAAAGACGAATTAATTTGTTCTATTACATACAATTTACACGTCATTTGTGTCTAAATTTTTTTCCGAGTATAAATAAGTCACAAATACTACATAAAAATTCACTTTTTCCTTTCTAAGTTTTACATATAAGTCACTCTACAGTAATTTTGTATGTGAATACATATGTGTGTGTGTCCTTTCTTTGTCTGGTCCTAAAATCGTCCCTAACAGAGAACCAACACTGGAATCCTTATTCATAATAAAAGGGGAAGTTTGTAAATAAGTAAAAAATCTTAAGGGTGTTATTCGTGCATAAAAATAAAAATATTAATTTTTTTCATTCACGATTAGAAATTTATTAATAACTTACTAGGGTTTACCAAAGAACTTAAACAGACCCTAACTAATCAAAGACTTTGGTCTTAGACAAAAGTTTTGGTGATCGGTCTCGGGACTCGTTCCTTTTTTTAGCGGTTTATTCGAAACGAAGTCAAGTCGGGTTGTTGTCTTAGAGAAAGAACGAACAGGTTTACTTCACACTTTAGTCATGGGTCCTTCCTAAGTCTTACAATTGACTTTGTGAGACTTTTTCGACCGAACATTGTTTGATTTCAAGTCTATCCCGTTTCGTTGTCTTGATTCCCATACCAACCCAGAGATACTGGTGACCACGTCCGCGGAGGGGGTCGAGTCAGGACCACGAGAAGGAACCGTGACACAGGTCCAAGGCGAGTAAGTTAGGGGAAGGAATGGAAAGGAAAAGAAAACACCCGTAGGTAACAGGTGACGAAGATAAAACTCCCCTTTCAACGAATTGGGTTTAGACAGAGGAGTAGACGTTTTACTCCACTCATTATGGAAGGATTACTCTAACAAAATATATTTCCTGAATCATGTTATGGACTGTGTATCATCCACGAGTTATTTAACTACAATAATAAGAGATTTACCTGTATCATGAGTAGGAATTTTACAGTGGTCCTTGAAGGGACCACCAGTCCATCAATTCTTAGATGGAACGTCACGTCTCCTGTACCCAAGTTAGGGACCAGTCCCTTGATTGTAGGGTGTACGACGTTTCGTTTATTCGGACACACGACGTTGATGACTAGGGTGTGCGACGTTGATTCTGGGTTACTCCGGTTCAACTAAAAATTTTTTACAACGGTATATCTTAGTATATAAGTGGAAAAGATGAAACATGGACCTCATTCTTCATTTCTTCCTCGAGACCTCAAACCCACTTCGAGTGGAAACGGGTATGGACCTATTCAGTAAAGATTTATCGGAGTTAATTTGTTCAAAAGTAACGTATAACAGTATTGAACAGGGACTGGAGTTGTTCAATCATTATACAGTAATTCTTCAGATGATGTCATTCTCATCTGGAGACAACAAGATCGTCTTTACGAGAGGACCGAAAGACGACGGGGTCCTCACTAAATAGATTACATTTATTTACATTATTTTATAATTATTTTCATTTATTTTTGTGTAAAGTAAATAGGTAGAGGATGACTACTTTTATATCCATCAAAAATCAAAAAGTTGAGACGACACTTTTACGAGTAGGTACAGGTAAAGACATGTACTTCCTCTCAAAAGACAACCCATAGATTGATTTTTATGACAGTTCAAGGCAGAGACTCTCTAAACTACTCGGATCGACGAAAAACAACATAATCTAGACGACCCTAGTACCTCTTCCGGAGATTATATGTCGTGAAGAGAAAGGAGGGGTTTAAGACTTATTCGGTTTTTATTTTACGTCCCTGTTATCTTTGGTCATCTAATGGAAAATAACGACCCTCTTAGATCCAACCTCCTATTTCGTCATCTTGGTACGCCCAGATCATTCTCTTGAGGTGCGAACCCGTCTGATGGTGGGTAGTGTCTCTCGATCCTTAACCCTGTCACAGGGAAATGGAGACAGGAAAGTCGGTGGTCACCCGTTGACACCTCTTCGTCGTCTTACGTGCCGGGTGACCTCTGTCGGATGTGAGTTCTTGTAATCTATTTAGTGAGGACCCCGTCGTCTTTCGGTCCTCTCGTAAAGACGATCTTGTTGTCTTCAGATGAGAATGACATCATCTGAAGAATTACTGTACAATAATTGAACGACTAAAGTCCCTGTTCAACACTGTTATACGTTACTTTTGAACAAATTGACTCCGATAAATCTTTACTGAATAGGTCCATACCCGTTTCCACTCGAAGTGGGTTTGAGGTCTCGAGAAAGAAACGAAGAGTGAGGTCCATGTTTCATCTTTTCCACTTATATACCATAAGAGACATACAAAAAAGTAAATATATTTATAATAGTGTACTCGTCTTAAAGGAAAAACTAAGATACGGTACTAAAAATATATATAGGTGTAGGTTTGTATGTCTGAATCAAGTAGAGAAAATTGGTGACGTATATCTACCACTTTCTGTACTTTCGGACCGTACGGTGTCAGGTACCCCAACGTTTCACAACCTATACTGACTCACTGATTTGTTGTTTTTGTGTGTCTCTTATGGTATATGTTAAATGCGGTATATGTATACCGTATATGGTATACTTATGGTATATGTTACATACGCTCTCTTGATTGGTAAATGTAGTCTTGACTAACTCTCTCTACAACTAATCAAGTCCTCGACGACGACGATTCAACCAAGTCAGTACAGACTGAGACACGTTGGGGTCTCGGGTGGTCCGAGGGGGCAGGGACCCTAAGAGGCCCGTTCTTATGACCTCACCCAACAGTAAAGGAGGAGGTTACGTACTTTCACTTTTCACTTTCACTTCAACGAGTCAGCACAGACTGAGCATCGTTGGGGTACCTGACGTCGGGAGGTCCGAGGAGGCAGGTACCCTAAAAGGTCCGTTCTCATGACCTCACCCTACGGTAACGGAAGGGACATCAAGTCCTCTCCCTCTCTCTTTCATCCCAAACCAACCGGGTTTTCTTAAAATAGATATTATAAAATGAAAGGTTTTCTCCCAAATTTGAACTACACGTTAAAACTATTCTGTATGTGTATCCCTTTTTTAAACCTACGTTTATACTATTGTACGGTCAACCAACATTGGGACATCCCCCTTTATTCACATGATATAATAAATAGTACGAAAAGACGTTTATTTGGAATAGATTTTGGTTTTACTTAGTTCTACTCCCAACTAGAACTTCCTCAGAAGGTCTCTGTCCTTCGTGTCTCCGACCTGTCACAGTCCCCATTGTCGACCCTCTGACTGGACACCACCCTCCTTACCGATCCGGTCTACCTCCGGTGCAAGTTCGACCAGTCTTCTCTCGGCTCATTCAGTCACGTGTCTCCCTCTCTGTGTCGTCTCTCTGACCCTGGTCTCTTTCTGGTGCACCGGGTATCCTCTCCCCTCCCTCACCAGTCCTGACCTCACAAGAGGTAACGACTGGATCAATCGAGGTAAAGTCGGGTATAAGAATTTTATTTAGGAGAAAACAGACCACTATCGAATTCACGTTGGTTTGTTCGACATGTCTTGACGATAAATGTATAAGGTTCAAGAGAATTTGCTTATGAACTCTAGGGTGTAATCGAGTACAGAATCTATAAAGACTCTTACTTACTTGGGACTCTTAAGACTTGACTACACTGGTGGTTACGATATCGTAACTACCCGAGAGAAAGGAAGATCGGATGGAAAAAACCCCCTGGGTGGTGTTTTTACATAATAATAGCTACAATAAAAATTTTTATTTTCAAATTATTTAAATTTTATAAATTTAGTAAAATCTAAATGTCTTTTCACCGTTTCCACCTAATCTCTCAAGTGCACATGGAGTGTACGTCAAAGGACATCATAATCGTAGAACACATGCTTTCCGGGGAAAAAAATGTTAGTCGGTTATGACCCTGAAGGGACCGTCGGGTCACCAACTCTGACACGAGGGCTACGTCCCGGGACCCACCCTATGGACTAGTCCCTTGATCTAAGACGTACGGTGTTGAGTCTCAAGCTCACGACGATATTAGGGTGTAGGACCTTGATTTCTCGGACGTGTCGGTCCCTTTTTTTTCTCGGTTATGACTATGGAGTAATACTTGGTTTCAGGTGTCAAATAAGTATAGCGGAATCGAAACTCGTTGGAAAAAAAACGACAACGTCCTAGGGTAGGTTCTAGGTAATATTAATGAACTGTATAGAGAAGTTCGGGGCGAACCGACACTGTCGAAGAGTGAACAGAAACAATGAGAGCTAACAAAACCCCTCCTGTTCAGTCTATAAAACGTTCTACGGGTAGTCGACCCTAAACAGAGTACAAGAAGAGTACTAAATTGCCCCCAATGTACAAGTACTCTCCTTCTCGTGACTCACTTGCACTGGAGAGTAGGACAGGATAGTTGTGTCATAGTGAAAACTACACTGTCAGTAAACAGTAAACACCGGGACGAGTGAGTGTCCACTGTGTAAAATGTTCAAAAAGATCCCTGAGAGAACTGGGTTCCTCACTGAGAATGTCTCCCATCCTCAGTAGAGTTTCACGTCTTATGTTTGGACCGTCCGACGGAGTCAGGGGTGACGTCTTTACGGACCGAACCAGACACGGGGTCAAAACGTTCAGAGGAATCTGTCTTCGATCCTGGACGAGGGTGGAGACCAGTGATCCCCGAGGTTCGTTCCTCACTCTGTGAAGGGTCCTAATCGCAGACAAAAACCTCGTGTCTCCTTCGGTGAGTACCTTTGGTCTAAGAGGAAAGAGTTCGTTATGTCTTCCCATAGAACTCTCGTACTCATAAATGTAATTATTTATAAATTTCTTTTCTTGTCTGGTAAAGGAGATCGACTATTTCTGGGTTCCTTTACAAACCCGGGGACGATGAAACGTCGTTAGAAAATCACGTAGGATCGACTGAGGGAACGTCTGGGACGTCGAAGTAGAGTTTCCAAAAAGTCGAAAGTAGGTGGGAATCGGTGTGGGTCTCACTAGAGAATTGGAGTCCTTTAACACATACAAATCTTTAACGAGTTATCACAGGTTGAGAAACGTTGGGGTACCTAACATCAGATGATCCAAAGAGACAGGAACCTTAAGAGGTCCGTTCTTATGACCTAACCCATCTGTAAGGGAAGAGGTCCTCTAGAAGGGTTGAGTCCCTAGCTTGGGTCCAGAAGGAAAGTATAACGTCCACCAAAGAAATGATGGACTCGGTGGAACATACAAAGGATAGATTAACCCTCCTCCTTTCGGTCCACAGGAGTCGAGGGTGTTGGAACTGTAGGAGGACATGACTAGAAGAGGGAAGAGAGACACGGTCCTTACTTCCGGTTGGGAATGAGGAGACTAGTTGGGGTGCCTATACCGGTAGAGGTTATTGAACCGGTGGACAACGTTTCTTGACTGAGTGACCTTTTCTGAGACTACGACCCTTTCTGACTCCTATCCTCTTCCCCCACTGTCTCCTACTCTACTAATTGTCCCAGCGGTTGAGTTACCTGTACGAACTCGTTTGAGGTCCTCTATCACTTCCTGTCTCCTTGGACTGCACGAGTCAGGCAGTCCAGCGTTTCTCGACCTGTGCTGAATCACTAGTTTGTTGTTCTTGTCTCGTGGAATATTGGGACAGAATCGCGAATAGAGTGTCATAACTTTGATGGACAAATAAAGATAATAGAGAGTGACCTAATATCCGAGAACTATCCTCGTCTCACATAGAACGAGTAGTTATATAAGGAGTTTATGACCTGAATTATGACTCGAGTTCTTATCGACAACTTAACTTTCTCGTCAGATCGGTCGATGAGGATGGAATTTGGGAACTCACAGGATGGTGATAAATGTGAGGGTAGTGGGTATGGAGTTTGAGGAAATAAACGGAGACCCAGTCGGTGGACCACTCTACAAGATCTATTTAAGGATGTACATTGTCGGTTACCAGGGTAGAGTCAAGGACCAGGTGAGTCGGACAGAAGTCCGACGTTACGAGCTCAGGTTAAAAGGGAAGAATATTAACAGAGGAGGGAACTAAAGACCCTATGACACCAGAAGACTCAGAGGGACTGAAGACACTGAAGAAAGAGTCTTAGGAAGTACGAGAAGATAAGAAACGGGTCAGTGGAGACAGGAAAAGAGAAGATGGGAACGAAGAACAGAAACGAAGGGATAAAGATACTTATCGTCATAGGAGGTACTGGTCGTCCCCTCCGACTCTTTACGTCCCTACGTACACCTGTGCGTATACCTGTAAACCTGTCGTGACGAGACGGCTCCGAGGAGGTCATTCCCACCGGTGGTCAAACGGACCGTTATAGACCCAAATTGTAACCGCTCAGAGCGTAGGTCCTTTTAGGAGTTAGGACCCGGTCGACTCTTCCAACCCGTGAGAAAGTGGTCGGGAACTGAACAGGGAAACATGTTGGTACAGTACGAACAAACAAAGGTGAAGTAGATCCAGATCTAATGTCTGAAGGTCCTAGTGTATCTAGAACAGGTAAGGATGGTTCAGACATAACTCATCTATTGGTATATAAACGTATCTCGAAATTTTACAGAAACCAAAAACTAATGTGCCCATTATAGATCAGTTACACTTTTTTTTTTTTTGATTTTTGTCCACTCGTTTGTACGTCTTTTGTTAAATTTGTAAAAGAATTAATTATCGGGAGGAATCTTTAATGGTAAATAGAAACCCGCACGTGTGTGTGTGTAAGTGGGCTCACTTACACGTGTGTACGAACACACATTCATATATTTCATTAACCTTTTCTTTTGATCCAGTACAAAGTGTCCGACAAGACATGTAAGAAAAAGAGTGACTCGTTATATAGAGTAGTTACAGATGTCTTGATTTAACTTTTACCATATTAATCTCCTGAGTGTAAGTAACCCGAGTGTAATATCATGGACCCTTACGACCATACTAATCGACATAGTACAAGACATTGAACCGTACGACTGGTAAAATATTAACTGACCAACATGAAGGAGAAAACTTCATTTATGTAACTACATTTAACAAGGTCTTACAACTTTTTCTACCCGTCGAAAGGTCAAGTAATGTATTTCGTTCGTATTAGAACCATGGGTCCTGTCTAGTTGTGTCGCAATGTTCTTCTTTCTTTTTGATGCCCGGTTCAAGGAAATCCTTATATCCAAAATTTAACTGATGTTCTTTTATCTCATATCATTCTATTATTGTTTTTTTGAGTAGGAATGTCTCCAGACACAAGGTCCTTGATCAGACTCACTTAGTGAATGTGACTAAGTCTTAGTAGGATTGTGGGACACATCATAGAAAAAAAAAGAGGGGTTTATCTACTTCTTTGTACATGTCTCTCACATTGAACAGGTACCATTGGGATGATCATTGTAGTTCTGGTGTATGTCGAAAACAAGGTCGGTAGGTACCTATCTATTCTTTTAGGTTATATTATTTCATGTTGTCCAAATTGTTCCTATTGTTCTAGTAGGACTGTCAGATTTTTTCCGTAAGTTCTTATTTATTACGGAGAATTATTTTGATAATGTTTTTATCCTCGTCTTACCATAAGTAAAATTCTCATATATATAAATTTTAGTTATATAAAGACAATTTTTTAGTCCAAGTTTCAGACCTAAGAGGTGAAGATGAATGATCGTTGGTTTTTATACAGGGAATCCTTATGAAATATCCTGCATACTTTCAAAGGAGGAAAGTTGTTTTTCTTAAACAAGAAACTTTCCAAATCACTTTTTCGGATCTTTTAATGTTACTGTTAATTTTTGAAGGGAATTTTGGATACAAGACTCTGTTGAGGTCGTAAAAATACACGTATATGAAAAAGGAATGACTTAATCCTAGTGTGTCAATGATAAAACTTTGAACAAAAGAAAGGGACAAATGACCCTAGTTACAGGAGACAGTAAGTACTTAAACTTACTCGTATACACGAGTTAGTGAGTCGACACAGACTGAGAAGACCTGGGGTACCTGATATCGGACGGTCCGAAGAGACGGGTACCTTAAAAGGTCTGTTCTTATGACTTCGCCCAACGGTCAAGGAAGAGATCCCCTAGAAAGGTTGGGTCCCTAACTTGGACGTACAGAATGCAGAGGACGTAACCGTCCACCTAAGAAATGGTGATCACGGTGGACCCTTAAACTTATCGACGTATCACAAGTTGGTTCTCATCGTAGTATTAAATTGGAGACGATGACCTGTAGATCCTCCAAAAGTTGAAAAACCGATAATATTTATCTTCAGTTAATTGTGGGAACAAGGATTTTGGAGAAAGTGTCGGGACTTCAAATTAAGTCCAGTTTAAGGATTTTTTCACAAAGTTTTTACCTGAGTTGGATGGTTTAATGGAAGGATCTTATAAAGGGTCTAACGTCTACTCTGCACGTACCACACATACTTCTTTGACGTTTTGAAATGACTCTCGTCACTAATAAAACTTATGTAGGTAAATAATAATCATCATTAATTGACAACTTGTTTAACTAAGTCATTCAGGTCTATCCTT
This sequence comes from Capra ibex, assembly GCA_006410555.1. Classification (NCBI taxonomy): domain Eukaryota; kingdom Metazoa; phylum Chordata; class Mammalia; order Artiodactyla; family Bovidae; genus Capra; species Capra ibex. The sequence continues at coordinate 39,674,693 of SJYO01034137.1, forward strand.
GACCGTCTACCCTCACACCTCCTTTACCGTGAGAGGATATAATGACCGTCTTCATAACTGAGTATGTCTATGAGATCCTTCCATCACGTAACACGAGGACTCATCCTACTTATACACGGTACCTCGACAGTCAAGGAGGGGTTTATTAAACGTTTAGATTAGGTCACTGTTGTTCCTTCTCAAACGAATTCACTAAGATTTTCAATAGACGTTCTCAAACGAATTCTCAACCGGATTTACTAAGATTTTCAATAGACCTTCTTACTCATTCTCTTTGTACTTTATACCAGTTTCTTCTTGCTCCCCGCCCCCGAGAGTAGTGTAAACAGTCTTCGTCGTATCGACTTCGGTGTCGGCACGTCTAGGTTCGTGTCAGGGAAGAGTGTGCACGGTTCGAAGAGAAGACGAGTGTAAGCGACTACCCTTTTCCAAAAGAGTGGTCGACTATTTTGACCCACCTTGAGTTCCAACATCGTTTGTGAAGTAAGGAATGGAAATTCATTCTCGTCTTTCTTTAGGTTCAGATTCAAACAATAAAAGGTGTTTCGGAACGAAAGACACCCCTTCTCGGGGGTGAACAATGATCGATACGATATTGACCCAGATTAACGGAGAAAGAATAGAACATCGAATAAATTATGCTATTTTGTCGATACAAATACAACGTACAAATTGAAAAATTACTTGAAACGCCATGTGAACGTCCTGACCCTCCGTGCTGGTACCGAGGTCTACCTCTGACACTTTGATACCCTTAAGAACACTGACTGGTTCCCCCTACACCCACATGAGGCCGACGACAACCGAGATAAACTCGGACGACTAAATTTCTACCCTTTCACCTCGATAAACACAGGGGTTTGGGTCTATAAAATTTATGGTCCCTAATCTGAGATAGGGACCGAAGAGAACAAATTTTGTACCAGGAGACTCTTGTGCACCAGTGACAGATATTTTTGTATTCAAGTAAACGAATTTGGGTAGACACCCTTTGAAAGGGTATATCACGACAAGGTGTCCGGAAAGGTAAATTTCTTATTAAATTTTCTTGTGGTTGTTGTGTATATGTCTCNCGGTGACTATCTTGGGGTGGGGGTGTGTCTACGAGTGTATGTCAGTTCAGTTTGGTCAACTATAACTGTGGGTTCGGGAGGCTCAAGTTTCGTTCTTGGTGGAGTCTCAAGGGTGGTAGACTTCTCCTGGAACCGAAAAAGGAAACTTCATAAAGGAAACTTCCAGTTCCATTTTCCCCGGTACAACTGAGTTCTTTAACGATTAGATATCTTTCTACACCGGAGACGAGGTAGTGTGTAAACATTACAAGTGTACTCCAATTGTTTTGTTTACCAAAACTGACTTTACGCACTCGAACCTGGTCGGAAAGAAGAGTTTGACAGGGGTAGTATCCTTGTAAAATAGTCCTATTCCACTCTTGGTCCTCTTGGTTCTTATGTGTTCCTAGAGTTTATTCAATAACTTAAATTAAAGTTCACAGAATTTAAACACCAGTAGGTCAGTCTTAACTTTCACTTTTCACTTTTACAATTAGTGAGTCAGTACAGACTGGGAAACACTGGGGTACCTGACAGTGGGCGGTCCAAGGAGACAGGTACTTTAAGAGGTCCGTCCTTATGACCTCACCCAACGGTAAAGGAAGAGTTCCCCTAGAAGGGTTGGGTCCCTAATTTGGAAGGACGTAACGTCCGTTTAAGAAATGGTAGACTTGGTGGTCCCTTCGGGTGAATCGTTAACCGATGACAGATGGTTCTACTCTGACCTTAACCTCCTGGACCTAGTCTAGTTTCAGGGTTGAGGAGACAGGGAATAATTCGTCACAGTAAGGACTGTACAGAGAAGTCAAAAAGAAGAAATAGACGGAGTCTGAATAAAAGACTTTTGAAAGGATCCTGTTCGACTTTTTAATTTTACACGACTCTTTGAAACTCATGTCATGGGTCTACATCCATCCTGAATGTTCGACTTAAGATTCTCCGTCGATGGAACCACGTATTCTCTTTAAGGTAGTGACCCTATCCGACTCGGACCCGTCTTAAAATGGTCACATTCACGGACCCATCGTTTATCGGATTTGAGAATATGAGGTTTTGGGGAGCTACTACGTTGTTCGTAGCGATCCGAGAAACGTGGTCTACATAGTAAATAAAACCAAAGAGACCATAGATCGTAACCAGGTCTGTATCACGATCAACTTAAGTCAAGTAGTCCCTTAAGTCGCACAAGAGAGGTGGGAGTAGGGATGGGGTAGATGTGTCTATAAACCGGATTTAACACTCGTACATAGTATTTGATTTGGATTTTCGTGAAAAGGTACACCTCTTTTACTCAACAAACCATCTCAGTTTTTTTATCCTTGTAGTCTTTTGATTCTTTGACTAGTTTACAAAACAAAACTCCAGCTACGTCCATCTTTGAGGAGGAGTTGGGGGGGGGGGTTCGGGTGGGGACGTGATTATTCCAGTGAGTACCTTAAACCTTACCTACAACGTACACGGTCGGTGGTTTACCGGACGGAGTCTCGGGGTTTCCCAGGATACAAACCTATCTCAGTGAGGTCGGAGAGACAACTACAAATAGAGTTCAGAAGTAAGTTCCCTCGAGAAGGTAGTGAAAAAGGAGGGCTCCTTTATGGTGGGTCTCTCGACTCTAGTTGTTGTCTCTCACATTCCACCAACCCCTACCCGACATAATCAAATTGTTCCATTTTCTTGTCCGTACGAACCTCGATCTTATCGTTAAAACCGACGGGGTTCTATCCTAAAATGAATATTTATATATATATATATCCATATGTATATTTATTGTATATATGTGTGTGTGTATATGTATGGATGTATATTCAGGTAGTTTAGATAGTACATAGGTACAGTCCACAAGGATATAGACCTAATCAGTATATCCCATATATAATGTAAAATTGTCGATACAACTATCACCCGGTTTTTTCTCGGTCAAAAGGGGTATAAGTATTGTAATATAGAAAGGTCTCATAATTCAAGTAACTTATTAGTAGTTTGAAATATTCTGCCCTCCGACTTTTTACTAGGGATACACTTCCATTGGATATACCGGTCCAGTGACACCTTCTGACCTATAGAGGAGTAGGTCCTGACCCTGACCGAGTTGGGGTTGGACCTACGAGAGGGGTCGGGGAGACACCAGAGCTAGTAGCTCCTCCCAGTTCTTACGGGAAACAGGGTAAGGAGGTCCACCAGAAGATTCACCCGCCATCCGAACAGTGGGACGTCGGGAAACCCGGTCGTATACTTACGTCCGGGGATGTATCTGCGGGAATCCTTTGGACAGCCCCCTTCCAACGACCGTAGGTTCACACCTGTGACATATACGGTCACTACGTAGGTGGTAAACCAGCGGAGTTTTCTACAACCAAGTCGACGAAACCCTCCCTACCCTTACTATAAACCTCTACATCCTGGTCTCAGGGTCTAACAAAGACTCCGGACCAAACTATTAACACTAATTAACTCCTCTACCTCCGCCTTGTCAAAACACCCTTACTTTCTTTGACTACAGAAGTTCTGGGTCCTCCCGACTTGGTACTGAAGACAACTGTTGGTCGTCACCGAGTTTGAAAGTCTTGTTTCCCAACGGTTCTTCACGAAATACAAGTAAAGGGGAAGTCAGATAAAAGACATAGCAATGGTCTTCGATTGGTCTGTAAGAGTCATACTGGAAGTAGTCTAAAGAAGTTGCCCGTCTTACAATTGTCCTCGAAAGAAATCCATCATCTTATGATCTACCAAAGAAAGGGAGAAGAAAAGTAAAGACAAAAAACAAAAAAGTATAACAGACACTTTTCGTTCATAAGAAAATCCGGGGAAATTTACGTAACCAAAGACACTAACATCAAAAGTAAGACAGACGGGATACTCCCTATTCCTATTCTCCGAATACCTTCAAAGGACTACCCTCTCTGACTGACACCCCCTTTGATCCAGAACAAGACTACGTACTCCGACACGAGTCATTTAGAAATTAGGTTAAAAGACAACTACCCGCCCCAACGCAAGGGAGGCACAACAAACTGGACTCTAGTTTGACACCACCTCCATTACTCCTGTTACCGCTGGAGAAGTTTTCCAGGGTATGTGTGTGACGGTGTGAGTCACGGGGTGTGAGTCGTCCGGTGACGGTTGGGTACGGAAGTGACCTCTGAGGACCTGTGAGTGTCCGTTCAGACCCAGTCAGAGAACACCCCAGTGACGAGGAAAGTACGTTTCTACCCGTGTTATTTCCTTACTTGGATTGTCTTCGTCTTCTATAATTCTTCTCCACCGTTCTTATGTGTCTTCTTGATATGTTTTTTCTAGAAGTACTGGGTCTACTGGTGTTACCACACTAGTGAGTGGACCTCGGTCTGTACGACCTTACTCTTCAGTCCACCCGGAATCCTTCGTAGTGATACTTGTTTCGATCACCTCCATTACCTTAAGGTTAACTCGATAAAGTTCAGGATTTTTTACTACGACACTTTCGCGACGTGAGTTATACGGTCGTTTAAACCTTTTGAGTCGTCACCGGTGTCCTGACCTTTTCCGGTCAAAAGTAAGATTAGGGATTCTTTCCATTACGGTTTCTTATGAGTTTGATGGCGTGTTAACGTGAGTAGAGTGCACGATCATTTCATTACGAGTTTTAAGAGGTTCGGTCCGAAGTTGTCATACACTTGGCACTTGAAGGTCCATAAGTTCGACCAAAATCTTTTCCGTCTTCTTGGTCTCTAGTTTAACGGTTGTAAGTAACTTAGTGACTTTTTCGTTCTCTTAAGGTCTTTTTGTAGATGAAGACGAAATACCTGGTACGGTTTCTGAAACTCACACACCTAGTGATGTTTGACACCTTTTAAGACTTTCTCTACCCTTATGGTCTGGTGGACTGGACGGAGGACTCTTTAGACATACGTCCAGTTCTTCGTTGTCAATCTTGACCTGTACCTTGTTGTCTGACAAAGGTTTGACCCTTTCCTCATGCAGTTCCGACATATAACAGTGGACCGAATAAATTGAACATACGTCTCATGTAGTACTCTTTGCGATCCGACCTACTTCGTGTTCGACCTTAGTTCTGACGGTCCTCTTTATGGTTATTGGAGTCTATACGTCTACTGTGGTGGGAATACCGTCTTTCACTTCTTCTTGATTTCTCGGAGAACTACTTTCACTTTCTCCTCTCACTTTTTTGACCGAATTTTGAGTTGTAAGTCTTTTGCTTCTAGTACCATAGACCAGGGTAGTAAAGTACCGTTTATCTACCCCTTTGTTACCTTTGTCACTCTCTGAAATAAAAGAACCCGAGATTTTAGTGACGTCTACCACTGACGTCGGTTCTTTAATTGTCTGTGAACGAGAAACCTTCTTTTCGATACTGGTTGGATCTGTTGTATACTTTTTCGTCTCTGTAATGAAAAGGTTCTTTCCAGGTAGATCAGTTCCGATACTAAAAGGGTCATCAGTACATACATACACTCTCAACCTGATATTTCTTTCGACTCGTGACTTCTTAACTACGAAAACTTGACCCCACAACCTCTTCTGAGAACTCTCAGGAACCTGACGTTCCTCTAGATTGGTCAGTTAGGATTTCCTTTAGTCAGGATTTATAAGTAACCTTCCTGACTACAACTTCAACTTTGAGGTTATGAAACCGATGGACTACACTTTTTGACTGAGTAAACTTTTCTGGGACTATGACCCTTTCTAACTGCCGTCCTCCTCTTCCCCTGCTGCCTCCTACTCTACCAACCTACCGTAGTGACTGAGCTACCTATACTTAAACTCGTTCGAACCCCTTAACCACTACCTGTCCCTCCGGACCATGTGACGTCAGGTACCCCAGTGTTTCTCAGTCTGTACTGACTCACTGACTTGACTCGACTTAGATCAACCCAATAGAGTTCTTGTATCCTTCAAAGGTTGTATTTTTTTAATTAAATCGTATAATTAGAAATTTGTGTGAGGGTCCAACCAATTTATATTTTAGTTCTTCTTATTAAATTTATCTTAATCTTTAGATAAAGGGTTTTACTACTTTTCATGGTTAAGATTTTCCTGATTAATCGTAATCTCTATACTTTTGACAAAAACCTTTATAATTGCTTAAAGGGAAATCCCCCTTCTCAGATGGAGGATTTGGTCTTCTACCTATAAACTAAAGATGTGGACTTGTATCTTCACGAAGTCTCAGAAAGAAAAGAAAGGAAAACCATATTTTTCCTTAGGTCGGTCCGACCGACAAGAGTCTTAAGAGGGTGTCTTACAGTCGACCCGGTACCCTACTACGAGAAACTATCCTCTACTGTCCCATTCACTCTCGAATACAAAGGTTGAGTTCCTATACCTTCCTTCTTTCTCCCTTCTCCCCTCTCTCAAACTTTCACACCCTCCAATCTCTGGACACGAGATCGGAGAGGAGAAAACCGAAACTTCCGACCCTACTCTTTTCGTCCCTGACTCACCACACCCGGACTCCTGAGAACAAAACCGGAGACCTCCGTCGACGGACGTCCACCAAGGAAGGAAATGGTTGTGTCCTCTCCCTTGGGACCGAGTCGTGTGAGACCCTCTACCATCTCCGAGAGAATCCCTTCTTAGACTTGTCTCACCTTAACTCTCGGTCCCTAGGACGGTCCCTGGGGGAAACCCACTGATATCGTCTCGACCTCCTCGGTTTACGTTGAGTCCCAGATGTCCAAGATTCCGACTACCAACAACCCAGTAGTCTGAGACTAGTTCGGCAGTTTCGTTGGTCAGTGTCGGGAGTGGACGGTTATAGACGTTCTAACCGTCACTGGTCCCTCTTCTCCCCGTCAAGTAGTCTCCAAACACTCCTGAGGTGTGTACAGACTCCAGAAGAAAAAGTGGACGTACTGTGTGTTTATTGGTGGAGTTCTAGTCACTGTTAGATATCACAATAGGATATCTAACGCACTAGGACATCTAATTGTCGAATAGATTAATCACGCCGTTGGTCAGTATCCAATTAGTGTAGTGCAGGAGTCCAAGTACTAAAAGCGCTAAACTTATAAGTAAAACAATAATAACTGACCAATTTCTCGATTTGAAATATTATTTTTCATTTATCTTCTTATAAGTTAACGAGGTTCCTATGGTTGAACACTCATGTTCTTTATTTAAACCTTCCTTTGTTAACTTTTGAGGGGAATCCGTTAGATTCTCGAAGACGGATTATTGTCTTTCCACCTCGAATTTTTCAGAATTCTCATATTATGTCTCTCCTCTATTATGTACATTTTGCGTCATTTGCGAATCTTATTTTTTTCCTTTACCAAACGTAAATAAGTCACAATTACTCCTAGGAAGGAACTGTCTTCTTTAAAAGATATATTGTAAGGATTGTAACACAGATCACCATTCTATAATCAATGAGGGTACTTTCTCTAGTACATCTATGAACGAAAATAAATTGTAAAAATTTTAGACACCTATCATGTTATATCGTAATTAATTTTTCTCTACATCACTAACATTTACTCTTCTATGTTAATGACAATAAGTAGTCAGTCTACTATGGGAAGTTTTGTCTTCTCTTAGTCGTCCTTTAGCAAATCTCACCACCTAAGGTTTTAAATGGATATTGGACCTTAGCTGTCCCCTTACAGTTCGAGGCTTCGAGCTCGTCTCGGAGTGGTGTGTCTTACCCCAAATGAACCAGTCCCCACCCCGGACCCGAACTCTTAAAAATTTCTAGGGATCCACTAAGATTGTACGTCTGTTCAAACCATTACTGACGAATATTAATTTTTCGTTCGGGTCATCTATCCGACGTAACTTCTCTTTATATGTTTTTACTTAAGAAAGGATAGGGTCTTTGTCTTCTGTCTTAGTTTATTTTCCTAGGATGAATGTTATCGTTTGTACCTTCTATGGACTCTTAACAAAGTCGTTCTTTTTACACACTTCACTTAACATTGCAAACGTGAAGGATCAGATCTGTATTTTCGGATCTGAACTTTTTGACTCTCTGTGACACAAAGGCCTAATTAATTGGCCACATTACTTCAAAGGTCTTCCTAATCCTTCTCTCGTCGATTTTTTACCTTAGAATTGAAACTGTAAACTCATTTACACACAAATTTTTCGATATTGCTAAACTTTTTATTCTCTTATAGACGGATTGTTCCATAATTTCACCTAAATATTTAGCGAAGAAAGACCAGGTTCGTATTTTTCTACTTACCTTGTCTTGTGTCAAGTCTTTCACTGAGATCTTACAGACCCTCGAATATATACGACTGATTTCATACTATTAAGTCATCTCTTTCTTTATACTAATTTATTCGTCACAGTATCTTTGGCTATTTGATGAGTTTAAATTACAACTTAAAAGGGTGAGAATAGTCTACAAGTTATTTAATTCCTTATAATTTTTTATTTCAGTCCTTTGATCTTCTTTTATATCCATTTACAATAACTATACTGACCTTCCCAAAAATTAGAGTTTTCATTACCCCTTTTCAGGATCCCGGATCTTTTTTAATGTGCGTTTAAGTTTTTAGTCCTACATTCTTCTTTATTTTGATTTTCCTAATTGATCTTCTTTTGTAAACATCGTTTGCTGTTTCTTATAGGAATTAAGAACTTTTCGAGAATTTCAGAGTTTTACTTTTAGTTTTCCACTTGTAATAATTTGTATAAATATCTATAACTATAAATATTATATATATATTAAAATATAATATATTTATATATATGAATTTTATATTATTACATATAATATTAAAATATTTTTATAAATATCTATGACTTTTATAAACGTCGAAGTGATCATTAGATTCTTTACGTCTAAGATTGTTATACATGGTAAATGAATATATTAACCTTTCTAATTCTTTTTTAAAATGAGTGACGTCCCGTCCCAAAACACTCTGTCGGTCTATTTGGGACTACCCTAACATCCAACTAGAATCGAAAGACCTTAAGTTTAGTCGTTACATATGGATCTTAGATGTCAGTTATAAGATATGAAACGTTTGTCCCTTCCTAAATGTAGGTTCTTATCAGACTTTCTATAATAAACACCATTTGACCCTCGGTGGATTTACAAATCGTGACCCCTTTATTAATACTATGTAGGTATACCACCTTATGACAAGTTATATGTGTAATGAAAACGGTAGTCTGTTTTGATAAATGTGTTGAAAATGTTTATTCTGTTTCTGTACGATTTTAAAGTCACCACTAAACACATGAAAAAGATTAAAAATTACTAAAATTGTGTTTATAAACTAAAATATTTCACAATCAAAAATACTAATTCCTACTTTTCTTCATTTTCTTTATTCTGGTTAGTGATTATGACACTTTTTGGAGATGAATATTTTCATAGTCCGAAGGGACCACAAGATCACCAATTCTTAGGCGGACGATTACGTCCCCTGTACCCAAGTTAGGGACCAGTCCTTCTAGGGTGTACAGGACCCCCCAGGTAGACGGTGTTGAAGATTTCGGGGCGAGCAGGATCTCTGGTACGAGACTTTGTTCTCTTTAGTGGTGTTACTCTTCTACCACGTGTCGTTTCTTTTGAGTCAGGTCGGTTTGTTTATTTGGTTTTTAGTCTTAGTTATCTAACTACTCTTTTCCTGTTTTATTAAACGTATTTTCTTTCAATTACAGTATGTCTAATTTTCAATAAGTATAAGTTGAAACGTCCATTATTTTTTTTAAGTTTAATTTGGTTCAGTTCCATGGCTAAGTACTGATTTAAATTTAAATTTTTTAATAAAAGTTACAACTTGTCTAATGTCACATCAATATCAGAGTTTCCTAGTACAATCATATTTAATTAGATTATCGATATATTTTCAAACTAAGATGTGTTCTGACCATTATTACAAGTATAAGAAACTTTTTAACTTAAAGTAAAACCTTACGAAGATTCCTTTAATAACTTATCTCTTTTCTATTTAGAGAGATGACGTTAAAATGAATTTTATAATTTAACCTTACATATCAATTCTCGTTCTATGTAATACCATGTTAGACTATTTGAGAACAATACTTTTATTTTCTCACCCTTTATGTACGTCTACCGTTTGAAATCCGTCCGGATACAGTGATTTTTTATCTTTGATTCTTCCTCCCGTTCTTACACAATCCCTCCACTTTAATACTCATTAAAAAACCTTAAATTAGAACTATATTGTACCAGGAATTGTTACGTGTTTTTAATCTCCCTTCTTCGTAGTACTCCTATTTCACCCTTTGCTATAAATATGTATCAATAGATATGTGAATTAGTCAACCACTGTCCCCGGAAGAATGCATATGTGGCAGTTTTTCCTTAATAAGAAGAAAAGAATTTACTCACTTTGTCATCGGAATTCTCCGTTTATTGAACAAACGCTAATGTCAGTTTAAGACCTTACTTTTAAAGTAGAGTGAACTGAGGTACTACGGTGGACGGAGACTTACACATGTGCGATGACCAACGATTGGAATTACTCAGTGTTTGGAACAATTCGTCCTACTATTGATGCTTGGTAAAAAGGGTCTTTTTATGGTGTTCTGTGTTAAACGTATGAGTGGTGGAAGATTCCCCTAGTAGGTTGTGGTGTCAAATACGGATAACAAGACGTTATTAATTGTCTCCGTGGAAAGTGAGAGTTTTAACAAGACTAACCCTGATGTTTAAGAAACGAAAACAAATCTAAATCCGGTCTGTATAAAAAAGGAAACAAGGGAAAAGGTGTCAGAGTGGTCAATTCCACTGGGAATTTACAGTGGTGATCACACTGAAGAAATTTATTTCGTTGGTTTTACCTCGTAAAGAAATGGATGTCACACTCGTTCTGTGAGGACAAGGTCGCTAGTTGGTAGACGGTAGTCGGTTGTGGAGTGGAACATGATACGTTCATCGAGTGGAACCCTTCAACTTTCGTCTAGGGGCTTTTTTGATCTGTCGTCCGTCACCTTATCCAAAACCAACTCATTCCCTTCCAAGACCCGTATACACGTTGGAGACCAGTCCTGAGTCATCGACGACGGTGTCTGGGACCCTGGGGTTTATAGACCACTCCTAATCCTCTTCCACTCAGGATTCTACTGTCCCGTTCGTTATACCGTGAATCTCTTCCAGTGGGTCGTTTCCCCTTTCAGAAGTCTATGGGGGTAGTTCGAGGTACCGGTCCGAATCAGAGGGAGGTTTCATCAGGGAAATTTCTATAAATCCGTTTGCGGTTTCAGTCGTGGTGCTAGGTAACTGTACCCTTCCCCAGACCTCGTAGTTTGTCTCTCAAGGTCAGGGACTTCTCGGTCGTGACTCATATGGGTTCGAACGACCCAACCGTCGTCTGCCCAGATTGTAGAGGGGAGGTGTTTCGTCAGGGGTCCTACACACCGGTGACTCTAAGGGTGTGCTTACTCTGTCTATTCGTAGAACAAGGAGTGTTAAGAGAGTTTACGATTAATTTCCAGTTATCGTCTCTAGTCCCCAAGTCCCTCTAGACATCCTGGTCCAGATGTAGTAAACAGGTGTAGTCTTTTTCGTCTTCTTTGTCTAATCTATGACCGAAGTCTCCTTAACACCGGTAACGACCCCTCGGAGGGACAAGAGAAGTCCGACAACTCCACTCGAAGGACGAGCTTTGGGTTTCCTTTGACCCCCTTTAGTACTTTCTATAATGACTCTTCGTGACAGAGGTCCCTCATACATCATCTAGTATTCCCTTTTCGTATATAACTCCTTTTGCGGATAAAGACAAACCAAGGTAAACAGGTTTAGTTTAGAAGAATTAGACCCCAGACACCGGAGTGTACTCTTTTGTTTTAAGAATAAAAGGAATTGGAAGAGTACTTTGAATAGTAAAGGAAGGTATTTATACCCATTCGTTGCTGTCATCATCCTTGTCATGGACACTCAAATAGTGATTGACTTTAGTATCGATGAAAGTACGGTACAAGACCAATAATGTTTATAAAGATTCATAGTAAATACGGGTAAGTAAAAACTCCTAATGTCAAAGATCCAGACGACGATCCAAAAAAAAAAAAAATTTGGTAACTTCCGATGGGTATACTATGAGAGTCTTTAAACAAAAAAGTCTTACTTATAAAATCATTGATAAGGTCATATTAACTAAAGGAAATAGTATGATGTATAAAATTAAATATATAAATTCTTGTAATAAGACTTTTCTGCAAGTACCCGAAGTGGTATGAAGGTCTCTCCAAGTGCGAGATTCATCACTCCTTGGCGACCTTTCATTTTTATAGTCCGTTCAGTCAAATGAACGAGACCTCCTCCCGTGTCGTTGGGTGAGGTCATAAGAACGGACCTCTTAGGGTGCCTGTCTCCTTCGACCGTCCGATGTCAGGTAACCCAGAGTGTCTCAGCCTAAGTGGACTTCGATGTCATGTGTGTGTGAGTCAAAAAATCACACTCAACGGGGTCACCGTAAATACATTATAAAGATAACACCTAACTATTCATTACACCTTTTCACTGATTCGGTATAGGACAATCCGCCACAAGTTGTCCACGGAGGTCTCTTAGATAAACTATTATAAGACGACGATGACGACGACGACGACGACGATTCAGCGAAGTCAGTACAGGCTGAGACACGCTGGGGTATCTGCCGTCGGGTGGTCCGAGGGGGCCGGGACCCTAAGAGGTCCGTTCTTGTGACCTCACCCAACGGTGAAGGAAGAGGTTACGTACTTTGACTTTTCACTTTCACTTCGGTGAGTCAGGGTAGACTGAGAAGCGTTGGGGTACCTGATGTCGGATGGTCCGAGGAGGCTGGTACCCTAAAAGGTCCGTTCTCATGACCTCACCCCACGGTAGCGGAAGAGGCACTATTATAAGATCGAAGTTGAAAAAAACTCTTGGGGAAAGGGACGTGATTACACTTAAGAAAATGAAAGACCCGACATATAGAATGTCAGGGTTCTTTATGCCCTGATGAAGGTCGGATACCCGGACTGTTTGTAGAATCTAAACTCCTACAAGTAAAGGATGGTCAGACGAGGAAGACAGAGGTGGGGTGGTATCCTTCACCCATGATGTACTCCTAATGAATATAAACCTTCACTAACGTATTCCACTACTCGTTTATGGGATCCGAGTCTGAAAGTCTCGATATTCCTTATACCTTTCTCACGTCGAGTAACCATTTCTTAGACGGACAGTTACGTCCTCTGTCCCAAGTTAGGGACCTAACCATTCTAGAGGACCTCTTTCGTTACCGATGGGTGAGGTCATCCGATCGGACCTCTTCGGGTACCTGACTCCTCGGACCGTCCGACATCAGGTATTCCAGTGTTTCTCAACCTGTACTGACTCGTATGTAAGTGTACCTCTGTATCTACTATTATGATTAGTTATCGTACAATATCCGATAACACGAAATATATTGAATAAAGGGACATATTAAATGAACATAGAAGACTAAATTAAATATCTTGAAGGACTTCATCAATAATTATATATGTAAAATGGTTTCACCTTTCACTCCGTGTTCCTTCATTCCTGTAAGTCTCTCAGGAATTTCAGGAACTTGAACTATTTCAAGTTCAGACTTAAGTCGACAAGAGTATGGAGTACAGGAATTGGTACGACTGAACGGAGAGAATCTGAACCTTTAGAAGAGGTTACAGACTATATATATTTTCGTTTCATCTTAACTTCTTATAATAGATACATTACGATACCAATTTTTTCAACGATTTCTTTATTTTCGGGTTCGAATCTTTTAACATTACCCTAATAACGGGTAAATTTTTCTTAACTGATATCCACATGGAATTTACGATTTGAGAAACGAGTTTATTTAAACTGTTTCCTTCAGAATCCCTGTCTTCAATCTTTCTATTTGGAGAATTTGTGTCCAGTGGGTTAAGTTTGGTTTGATTTTTGGTAGTCCAAATAGAGGAAGGTGGAAGTCCGTTTGTGGATAACCTATTTTGTCAGAAATCTTTTAAGGACAAGGTACATTCAGGTGTGAATGGTTTATCTAAATTAGTTTAGTGTCCCTTGTATATTTCTTAAGTCAAACTTCATCTACTTTTAGAATATCAATGGTTGTCACTTTAAAAACGTCAGAGGTGGGGAACGAGAGTTTAGATGCTCCTATAAACTTAGACCGGTTAACATATACCACTTAGACGATAATATAGATCAAGTCCTCAACGAGAGGGTCTTCAAGAAATGGTCCAAAAGAGACTCGGGACCCGATCCGACGTTTCTGCTCCCCGTCATGTGAGTGAGTAGAGAGAGGGAACGGAACACACACGAACTCAGGATCGGGCACACACAAAACTAATCTGTCACTGTCTACCTGTACTCACGAGGTACAAACTCCCAGTGACATCGACATTTAGGATGTGACCCGTAGTTCGCCCCCATAGGAACAGGGATCCACACGGTCAGGAGGAAGAGGGAAAAGGAAGAGGGGGACGGAGTGCCGGCCCTGACATAGATTTAAACGGAAACAAACGGGTCAGAGTCGAACCACGGACCTGGACTAATCCTCACTCGACGTAAGTTCTCAAAGGACATCGTGTAAAACACAACAAAAACAACAACAATAACAACAACAAGTCAGTGATTCAACACAGACCGAGAAAACGCTGGGGTCCCTGGCATGGGACGGTCAGAGGAGACAGGTACCTGAAGAGGTCCGTTCTTATGACCTCACCCAATCAGTCAAGGAAGAGGTCCGTTCTTATGACCTCACCCAATCAGTCAAGGAAGAGGTCCCCTAGAAGGGTTGGGTCCATACCTTGGACGTAGAGGACGTGACCGTCCCCCCAAGAAATGGTGACATTATGTGTAACCTTATTTATTTCGTTCTACGCAGACTGGACAAATAGTTTCCCAGATGTCAACTCCAGTGTTACCTTTGATTCCAATGGGTCTTGCGTCATGTGGTTTTCTTGGTTTTTGTGACAATAACCTAGAAAACAGACCTGAATCGTTCAATTCTATTTTACTCTTACATATTTCAGTATGACACTGAACTTAATACATGGTGACTGAGGAACCAGTGACTTTGTAGTATAACTGGCAGTATGTGTCGGGACTGATGTCGTGCTAACACTTCAGTAGAACCGAAGAAGGATAATCTAATAACCACTTTGGAATAGTTTTTCAGTGTCCCTCCCACAAAGAGGAGCTGAAGTCGAAAGACTACTCATTCCTTTCGAACCTTCCTTTTCCTTAGTGCCTGATGAGACAGAAATGAAAGTCACAGTAGTAAAAGTCGTATTCGTCAACCGATTAGGTCCCTTCTTCGTACTTGTCCTTATATTGTCACAAGGAGTTAGTAAAAAAAAAAATTTTCTTGTGATGTTAGACAAAACAAACTTCGTTCAAGACCAATAACCCCGATAGACGTGTTATTAACCAGTCAGTATGTCAATGTGCAAATCCCGGAGGGACAACCGAGTCACCATTTCTTAGACGGTCGATACGTCCCCTGGGCCGAAGCTAGGGACCCAACCCTTCTAGGGGACCTCCTCCCGTACCGTTGGGTTAGGTCATAAGAACGGACCTCTTAGGGTTCCTGTCTTCTCGGACCGGCCGCTATCAAGTACCCCAGTGTCTCTCAGTCTGTGCTAACTTCGCTGATTCGTCGTCGTCGACCCATTGTACAAATGGTACCTGGGGGGGTGAGGTGTGAGTAACACCCCAGTCTAAAGGTATGACCCTCCCGTCCCGTGGCGTGATTGCGTTTGTCCTTCAGTAGCCCACGTCTGCACGTACATTCCACAGAAGAGACGAACAAGCGTACGAGGTAGGTGAGTGACCTGAAGTAGGTTATACATGTTGTGTTTTCTTTTATAAATTCTTGAACTTGTACCGTTGTCATCTAGTAATTTGGTTCGAGTACCAGGAAGAGTCGTACACTGACGTGTACAGTGTTTGGGTCCTTCGACCGGGATTGTCTCCGTACCTTCATCTTCTCATCTAAAGACCAAATCCCCTTCAACTTCTTAGAACAAACAGAACGTGTATTCTGTCTTTTTGAATCTCTTTCTTTGACCTGGTCTAAGATGTGTCGAAACTTACGATATCGGTCTTCAAGCCCGAAATAAAAACACACGTCGCTATCCCTACCTGTAAAGTTCACCTTCTCACTGTATTAGACCTCACCGAAATACCTTTCCTACTACCGTCGTTGAACATTACACGTAGTCTCTTCCACTGTAACAATTCACCCTTCCGTGACCGGCACTTCAGTAGGACTGTCACATCTACTCCTGATCTTATCTCCGACGCCGACCCTCAGTCCTCTCTCCGAAGTCTGTTTCTGTATGAAGCTCTAAGTTAGATCTCGACAGAAAGACGTGATGAACAGACCAAAACAAAAGTTTGAATTTTCAAATAAAATTTTTATTCCGAATGAAGAGGGAAACCTTAAGACTTCAAAGTGTACAGATGCTTTTTTAATGAACCCAAAGTCTTTAAATGAAACCTTCGAATTCCGACAGTTAGTCAAATCTTTGTCAAAGACCTCAGGACCACTGAGAGTCCCGACGGAGGGTGGGACCTTCGTCACGATTCTTCCAGGGTCACGGACTCTACAATCCTTTGGTATGAAATGGATTCCTCCTAAATCTTCAGAAGGTGCGATTTATTTAAGGAAAACAGATAAAGTCTGGTCTGCCTTTACTACATCACTCCCATTTTATTTTTTAGATTGACTTTTGTAGGAAAGACCTTACTCTCCTAATTCGATCAGAATAGTCTGGAGACCTCCACTTGGACGCTTCTCCCTAGGAGTCGTCACCCCGTCTCAATGTAAGACCGCTCGATACACATTCGATCAATTTACCTTAAACCGGGACTAGATTGAGGGTCATGGTCTGTCCCGTCTCGGTGTAGACATAAACAAATACACAGGTTTTCTGTGTACGTTCCCTTCTCCACCCGTCCCGAAAGATAAAGTGTGGAACAACCCTTATAAGGGACTGTTACCCACCCGTACTTGTTTCTCACCACCTGACGGTTCACGAAACGAACCAAAACGGGGTAATTGAGTTTTACAAATGACTCCGGGTTCATGGTCTCTGGAGAGTTTTATTCCCTAAATAATAAAACCGTCTACCTTTTAAACGGAACCAAAACTCCTTCTCTTCGTAAATTTATAAAGTGGGTATTGAAGTATGTTCCCGTTATACGAACTACATTTCGACATTATACCAAGAATTTTGTATAGGACTGAGATTTCTGTAGCATTGACAAAGTTGTCGAAACAAAGAGACTTCGGTAACTAACATGATCCAGTAAAGGAAAGAAAACAAAGGCTGGGTCGGGAAAGATGTCTCCACCCGAAGAAAAATATCATCCTAACCAATCACCAAGTCGTCTGTCTATGAGATCCGAACTTCTCCCGTATACGGCCACGGATCTACACTCTTCGGTCGTCCTCGTGGTAGTCCCGTGTAACGTCGTAGAACGTCCCGAACCTCCAGGAGTCCCGACCCCTACGCACTGTCACGTAGATAGAACCATTTCGTTCCTAAGAGTTGTTTTCAGTTAAAACAGGATCCCCTGTAAACTGTTACGGAGCTCCATATAAACTAGCAGTTCTGACCATAACTCCCTATACAATGACCATAGATCTCCAATCTCCGACCCCTAAGACGATTGGGGGGAGTTAAGTATCCCGTGGGGGGTGTTGTTCCTACATATGGTAGGATGTACGATCACGACGTGACACCTCTCTGTGACCACATTTTATAGGTCTATAGGTAACTAATTTCCCTTTCTTACAGTAATCAGGACTCCTAGGGAATTGGTAACGTGGTTTAAGACTTCCCACGGGATAGACTATTTTGACTACTAGGTACACCGTTCTTCCGTTAACTGTAGACCTTCCCACTACTCAGAAAGTTCTTACGGAAGAAGGGATATGTCCCCTTACGCACAAATTGGTTGGAGTGCACAACGATATCAGCTGTGCACAATGAGAAACAGACAGGTCACAGGAAAGAGAAAAGGTGGACCCCTCTCGTAAAACTAAAAGGAACTCGTCACTGCGAGGGGAATCGACTCGTACTTATACCTCGGGATTAGTGTCGGAGAGTCTTAGAAATGGGGTCTTCCTTGTTGTGTTCCTACCATTTATCTACCCCCTTTTTACCTTTGTTACTTTCTGATAAAAGGACCCGAGGTTTTAGTGACACCTACCACCGACGTCAGTACTTTAATTTTCTGCGAACGAGGAACCTTCTTCTTGATACTTTTTGGATCTGTCTTATAATTTTTCGTCTCTGTAGTAAAACGACTGTTTCCAGGTAGATCAGTTTCTATACCAAAAAGATCATCAGTATGTGCTTACACTCAACCTAGTATTTCTTCCGTCTCGTGGTTTCTTAACTACGAAAGTTTGATACCACGACTTCTTCTGAGAACTCTTAAGAAACCTGTCGCTCCTCTAGTTTGGTTAGTTGGGATTTCCTTTAGTTAGGACTTATAAGTAACCTTCCACTACTTATACAACTACGGTTTCGACTGGGAGGTTATGAAGCCGGTGGACTACGTTTCTCGACTGAGTAACCTTTTGTGGGACTACGACTCTTTCTAACTTCCGTCCTCCTCTTACCCCACTGTCTTCTACTCTAACAACCTACCGTAGTTACTGAGTTACCTGTACTCAAACTCGTTT
Organism: Capra ibex; assembly: GCA_006410555.1. Taxonomy (NCBI): domain Eukaryota; kingdom Metazoa; phylum Chordata; class Mammalia; order Artiodactyla; family Bovidae; genus Capra; species Capra ibex. The sequence continues at coordinate 39,693,363 of SJYO01034137.1, forward strand.
GAGGACTTCTGTCACTTCCTGTCCCTTCGGACCTCACGACGTTCAAGTGTCCCAGTGTCTTCGTCTGTGCTGACTCCCTGACTTGTTCCTGCCGTTTTGGTCATGTAGTGGACCTCGTGGACTGAGATACTGGTCCGACTGGGTGATTTTTTTGTAGACACACCTCTAGTGCCCGAGTCTTTTTATTCGGGAGTGTTCGTGTTTTCTTGACCCTTCTCGTTAGACTTTATGGAATCTGGAGAAGGAGGAACAAATGACTTGTCAGTAAAATTCATTGATTCCCTTCACTGATAGACACCTCCTATTATAATTACGATACTCAACGTACAAACTATGAATCTCTATGAAATGTCACTTAAGAGGTTTTCACTTGCTTTTATAGTACTTTAGAGAAGTTTGTTAAAAAATGATACGTCGTAAACAGAAAATAAATAAATTTTTCAGGAGACCCGTGTAAATAAGTAAACAAACACCGACACTTCCCAGGAACACGGCGCACACCCGAAAAGGGACCAACGCCACTCGTCCCCCACGAGAAGCGACGCCACGTGTCCGAAGAGTGCCACCACCGAAGAGACCAACACCTTGTACCCGACATCTACGTTCCCGAAATCGTGAACGCCGTGTACCCGAATCAACAGGGTCCCTTGCACCCATACATAGAAGGGTCCGGTCCCTAACTTGGACACAGCGGGACGTAACCGTTCGTCTAAGAAATGGTGACTCTGTGGTCCTTTCGGAGACAGAAAACAAAAATTGTGTTTTTTATGAAAAATACACTTTGTACACTTTCGTCTAGGGAAGAAAGGAAGGAGGAGGAAGAATAGGTAAGGGACCTTCGTATTAGTGTCACTTCTCGGACCATATATTATGTGATATATAGTAGGGTCTGTCGAAAAGGACGGATCCGTTTGTGTCTCAAACAACAAAGGGAACACTTAGTATTTTAGTCCTATCGTGATATGTATAAAAAGTCGTGAAAAAAGAGTGTATATAGGACCTGTAGGAAGATACAGTTATGTATATTTAGAATGAAATAATGAAAACAAACATGAAATAGTCGTGTACTGACCAATTAAAGACTTAGTGAGTATTTTCGACTAATCTTGATTACCACTAAGGTCCTGGTGGAGACCGATTAGACACAAAAGGAAGATCCACTTCTAGAGGACCGGACGACGGATACTATATAGTAATGACAACAATGCTTTCTCGTTTTTATACGAAGCTGATAAAGGAAGTTGGTAGTTTGGAAGTCCCGTCCTCCTTTCTGGGCCTACTTGACGAGTCGTCTCTTTCCATCTTACAGGACCTTTACGTAAGGGTCCGGTTTGCTCTGGGTCTCTTTTATTTCGCCGGTCAAAGAGGGTGTGTAGGGGAGGGGGTTTGGACGTTAGTCGTTATTAAAACCTCTTTATTTCGTTTACCTAGCGATGTAAGGATGTGCAGATAATGTGAACTGATAAGAAACGTCCTCGACGAGTCCTGGTTTACAAACCTTTCCTTCAACCGACCGGTGTCACGGAAAAAAAAAATTTCAATAAGACGACGTCGACGTTTTATGTTTTTCTTTTTAGATTATGGGAGGGGAGGGGTTGGTTTATGGAAAAACCCTTTTAAGAAGGTCAAACCAAAAAAAAAAAAACTCTTCAAGAACATATAAATGTGTAAACACGAATGTGTACGACTTAGAGAACTATTACATGGTTCCGGAAAATTAAAAAAAAAAAAAACTTCTTAACTCTTTAGATAACAGAGTGTTTACTTATCAAAAAGGTTCAGTTCTAAATTGACAACTTAAAGAACCGAAGAGACATCGGGATTGACTCGAGGTTTCTGTCGAACAAAAGAATCCCTAATCAGGGAACACCCAGGGTACGTTGTCATTATAACTAGTACTGTTTCACGAAAGGTGTTAGACGAAGTCACAAATACAAGACGTATTCTTTTAAACCGGAAGGGAAGTCAAACATAGTAACGACCGAAGATAGACTCTTTTATCATCGTTCGTAGTATAATGTCCCATTAAATAAGACGAGAGGATCGTACCGTGACGGTTGGGAACCCAGGAAGGTTTAAACGGAGAGGCAGGAGACCGGAGTAGATGGTGTGAGTCTCTTATGACCCGGTAGTAGTGAAGGTAGTAGTGTCATAGCCTGGAAGAGGTGGACTTTACGGGAATGAAAGAAGGGACGATGGACCGTTTCAGTAGGCACAGGAAGGTCCGGGTCTAGTTCCCGGTAGAAGATTGAAGTGAAGATGGAGAATCGGAGGTATCCGTCTACTTCGGAGACGTCAATCTACTGTATAACAAGTTTGAGAATGGTGGACTTGTCACATTAAATAGTAATAATAGTTATTATAAGGATGGTGACATTAAATTTTTTTTTTGTTGTTTTTGTCAAAATTCAAGTGATCGATGTTCTTTGACTGGATTCCAGAAGTTACTCCAGTAAATTTAGAGAAAACTGAAAACAGGGTAAAATGTCTCCTTCTTTACTAATAAGCTTCTGTAATTCAACGGGTTTACGTGTGTGGTTCGTCTACTGTTTCGGTTCGGGGACGATCAGAACTCAGGTCTCGGACACCAGACATGGGGCCCCGGTACGTCACGTAAGTACGGACTGTGGAAGAGTAGTAACCCCACCCTCAAAGTCGTTTCAAGTTAAAGTAGACGTAATCACAAACAACAAGGTCTATATCGTCCGGGAGTTTGGGAGGTCGTGAAAAGACAAGATCACGTAAAAGAAGGTCTATAACTTCTGACTACTCGTTTGTCCAAGTCCTACCATAAAATGTCCACCCGACTTTGGAGACTGTGACGGTCGGTGGGAACCCCTGTCTACACACACACACACCCTGCACGTCACCCCTCCTCTTTCCGGTGACATAATCCACGTCGGTCTATCCCTATCTTTATTCGAACTTCTGTGTGTTTCCACCCCACTATCGATTCCGTTCAGAGAGTTGTTGATTCGTAGATGGTACTCAATCAGAGGACTAAAAAAAAATGTAAGGAAGGGTAAGTCAGAAGACAAAGGGTAGAAGTTTATCTTTTACCTTTAAGTCTCCCCCGATTGAACAGGTTTCAATGTACTGATCATTCACCAGTTTTAGGACTAGGTCCGTTTTAAGGATGGTGACCCTATTTCATACAAGTAAAATCAGACTCCAGATTGTGGTGACATAACAGCGAAGGACCCGACTGTTGAGATTTATGTTACGACGTAGAGTACCTCTTTCTTGTAGTCGTTATAAATGATATTGTGAATCGTCACCCACCCCTCCCTTACGGAACAAGACGGACCCCCAACGGAGACTTAAAATGGATCGTGTGAATTGATCGTTCCTTTTACGAGATCAACTATAACAAGGGTGCCCTGTGACCCTTAGATACCAACTCGCGACACCGATACGGGACGTTTACCACTGGCTCCACCCCTCATCTGACACACCTCTTGTTTCTAAGAAACTTCATGTAGGTTAGATACGTCGGGAACCTACCCCATACCCCTTGTGGGTCCCCACTCTTCTTACCGATACAGTGGAGAGTCGGACCGGAGGGTGTGGAAACTTCCAGATTGAGAGGGGAGCACAAACGTCCTGAGTGTGTGGTCCACAGATTTATAAATTTTCAATAGTTAGTTTAGTTTTGACAATTTTCTACAAGATAGGAGGATGGACCTGTGTGGATTGATACATTGTTGCACCTTCCGGTCCGATCTTAAGTGTCAGGAACCCGAGAAACGACCTTGTTCCACCATGTTCCTCTCCACTCTAGGAGGATGGTGCCTTTCGGTGCCCACGTGTTTAGGGTCGGGTACGTAAGTCTGAAAACAGGTCTATGAAGTCGTCTACCGACAGGACACCGGTGGGCCTCGGATCTAGAGGAGTAAACTCGTCCGGTAAGAACTCCCGTCCCTGGACCTTACTACGGATTTACCCCGAACTATCGAGGTACGGGTCACACGTCCCCACTCCGACCTTACCTCAGTCTCGGTCCGGTGGGTTTCCTTGTCCCGGTCCGATCCCCAGAGAGAACAGACACACATGAGATTTCTTTACTTACGACTAAAAAATTTTTCAACGTAAACACTTATCTTCGGTTCCTGTCTAAGGACCGGACAGAACTAGTCTCATCGGGTGCTTCAGTCCTATCACAAATCGTGTGTCGTCCCCGGGTTATTTAGTACGGACTTACTTAACGGAAACATCTTCGGTTCTGCCCAGAATTCGGTGACCACCAATCTTAGTCTAGTGACACATGCAACTGCAAAAGACTTCACTTCACCCTAACCCAATCGATACCTAAGAATGAGGGACACACCACCAAGAGAGGAAGGATAAGGGGCGGAAACCTGTTGAGATTAATGACTTTTATTTACTATAATTTTTACGGACGTAAGAAACTTTTGAACACGACCTTTGTACCTACTTTTAAACGGAGGAAATCCTTTCAATTGTTAAAACATAATATAAACCCATCTCTTTGATTTAAAGACATAATTTCGGAAGGATACAAGTTAGGAAGGGGTCGACCTTCCTTTGTTTCCTTAGTACGGACCTGAAGAAGTGTACAAATGTCGACAGTAGTCGGGTAACAAGGGAATTCTCTTCAAAACTCATGGCGTAGAAAGTAAACCCCAACAGTAGAACATGGGAATTAGGACCTTATTATCGACGGGTCAAGGTGTGCACATGTTTACTTTACCTCGGATGGAAACACGAGAAGGCAAATACTGTCGTTAGAAAGAGTACAGTACATACCTCGAATTAAAACAGGACAACTACAACGGTACTGGGTCGGACACACGGATCTTAACGTAAAGGGAATTACCGTTCAAACTAATCCAAAGTCGTTTCGTATACTGATTTTGATTTTCCTTCCGTATCTGAAGGAAAACCTTCTTAGGTGTGGCTACTTGAATCAACAGATGTAAAACTTTAGATAAAAGTCCGGTTTGTTAGAGATCAGAAAGGGTAAAGGATCGAAAACAGTTTCAAGTACATTTTATTGACTTGAAAACAACTTACTGTCGTACCATTAGGTTTGGTGTTCAAAACTCTCTATCCCTTCCCACCACACTGCAACACTAAACACAACTCTGTATAAATCAGAAACAGACAAAGACCGTGTCTCGAGGATTTTGGGAATCTTAAAGGACACCACTATCAGACCCGAACGTTCACCATACAGACACAACAACACCCCTACCCCACCTTACCGCACATGTCAGAACACCCTGACTTTGAATCGGACACCTTAGACTACGAGAGAGGTCCATTTATCGCAGACTTGACTCAATTTAACATTCTGTGGAGGGTCACAATTTTAACAACCACCACCCCCTTATAGAGAAGAGGTGAGTAACCTCAACCCATGTCTTGGGATCCATCTACTCAGTTCATTCCAATTTACTATTTCAAAGAAAAAAACTGTAGTCAAGACTTACACGTTCTTTGAACTTTAAAGATCCATTTTGTCAGGGGAACGACTCTGATATAAATTGGAGATATAAGTTTTGAAACAAGGGTAAGAACAGGAACAAAGATAAAGACCTTCTTACTCCTCATAGTTTCTTTTCCCTCAAAGTTCGACTTGTCCTGGGACACCCCGGGAGAGTCCATATTTGGGAAAGGTACAGGACAAAGAATAAACATCCATTATCCGAAGTAAGTCGGAGAAGTCGGAAGGTTTCCCGTCTAGTTTGTCAACTTATAGTCCATTCCCTCCCTACGTCCCTCACGTCTTTGTTTCCTCCTCGACAATTCTTTGTTCCCCGCTATTATATGACATAGCCACAAAGAGAAAGACTGAATGAAGTGAGACATATTATCCGAGTTCAAAGTAGGTGGAGTAATCTTGACTACGTTTACGTAAGAAAAATTATCGGTTCATTATAAGGTAACACGTATACATGGCGTCGAAAGAATAAGTAAACAGTCAGCTACCTGTAGATCCAACGAAGGTGCAGGACCGATAATATACGCTCCGTCGTTTTCTCTGTGTCTACATTTCTTGTCTGACAACCTGAGGCACCCTCTTCCGCTCCCCTACTAAAACTCTCTTATCGTAACTTTGTACATATAATAGTATACACTTTATCTAGTGGTCAGATCCAAGTTACGTACTCTGTCCCACGAGTCCCAACCACGTGACCCTACTGGGACTTCCTACCCTACCCCTCCCTCCACCCTCCCTTCCAGTCCTACCCCTTGTGTACATATGGGTACCGACTAAGTACACTTACATACCGTTTTTGGCGATGTTATAACATTTCATTAATCGGAGGTTAATTTTTTTCTTTTTCCTTTGTACGCCGTTCCAGGACGAAGGAGGAGTTCCCTATGAATATTGTTATAGAAACTCACGAAGACGTCCTTGAGTTTCCGAGGAAGGTTCAACTTCTACCATTGAAGTCCGACTCGTGTTCTAAGGACCTCTGACGGGACAATGGAGTGGTTGGTTAGTCTTCTTTCAGACGTGTGTCACCTACTATTGTTTCGGAGACTTGGAGAGGGGTTTACTAAGAAGGAAATTCTTGAAAGTGCCAGTTTGTGTTAGAAACTTCAACCAAGAACCTGAACTCAGGTGAAAGAGGGGTCCAACAATCGGAGGAACATATTTCGGTAGAAAGGAAAGGTTATTTGTGAACAGGGATCATTACCGAAAGTTCGTCGTTCGTCGGTTTGGTCCAAATCATTGTTTTTTCTCTCCCTCTCTCTTTTCATATTTGTCACGACCTCCTACCTCTACTCATAGTGGTTTATAATTTAAAGACCTGTCATCACTTCCGCCTTATTACAATTACCGTCGTCTTTTTTCTTTCAGTCATAGGACCTTGTCAATATCCTCTCAGAGGACATGTCCACACAAGTCGGCGAGTCAATACAGGCTGAGACGACGGGGTACCTGACACCTGACGGTTTTGGGAGACGGGCACTTTAAAAGGTCCGTTCTTATAACCTCACCCCATGGTAAAGGATGAGGTCTCCTAGAAGGGTTAGGTCTCTAGATAGGCAGATGACGTGGAGGACGTAATCGCTCACCTAAGAAATGGTGATCGTGGTGACCCTTTGGGAGACATGACCCTTCCCACCGAAAAAGGTTCGGACCGGTTTGACTTCTTGTCCAGGTACCTAGTCATGGACCCACCATATTAATCCCTCGATCTCCCGACGGTCATTGTTTTAGGAGTACGAGATAACAGTGAGATTTTGATGACGGGAGAAGTGGATAACAAGTTTCCCCAACCGACCCAATTCATCTCTTTTATCAAGAAATTCGTTCTTGTAAGTACACACTCGAGTCGAACCTCTCTTTCATACCAAGAATCAAGATACTCGTCTCCTATTTCTGTTTGTCATTTCGGTGCGGGTCCTACTGACCTTTTCACACACACACCTCGTGTCTTATTGACAGGGGATTTCATTTCCTATGAACTCAAAAAAATCTTTTGAAGGGACAAACCCAACGTTGTATTGAGGGAAGACAAAAGGGTTTGACTTCCTTTACGAGGTACAAAAACTTGACCTTAAATACACAAAGACTTCCTCCCTCCACTACTACAATCGGAGCTCATCGTCTTTCTGTTCTTGTCCTATCTAGTTTCCCTTTTCTTGAATTAATAGAAGTCCTATAAACACTTACGTAGTATCGGTATTTTCGTCTCTTCTCAGTATTTTAATGAGTCTTTAAAATTTTTACGATGGGTTTCATTTAATTCAATTTTCGGATTAGACCTACACCGACTTCTTTCTTATTAAACTTTCTATTCCAGTTCTTACAGAGAACCTTGTGTCATGTTTTTAAGACTCCACTACAATCTTACGATTCGTAAGCTCTCTTTTGGTAGTTGTGAAATTCATCTGTAAAAATTTTCTTTTTAGTTCTTCAATTTATTCCTTTCTTTTTTTTCAAGCATATTTTCGAGGTCTAGTCCTCATGCGGGGAGGGGTTGTGTATGTGCGTGTGTGTGTTATACACCAGGATAACTGGTGTCACGTCACTTTGATCTTTAAGAAAATTTCCCCCTTTTTTATTGTGAACTTAAAATTTTGAGATAACCCAATTTATTTTATCTTTTAACTTTAATCTGACTTGTGACGTCATTTACATTTATTCCGACCCAGAACCTTATTCAGTCTTTTATATGGGACATTCACAACTTCTCGTCTTTACCGTCTCTGATTGATTATTCACGGTCACCCCTCCACTTACCCCAACAAGATTTTCTAAACTATGGGACATTTTAAAGGTAAGTTTATAAACTCCAGACCTTTTTCACTACCGGGCACTTTTCTTTTAATGAATTTGATCAAACTCTTCCATAATTTCATCGTAATTTATATAGGGGCAGACACAAGTCTGAATTGGAATTCTCACTAACGAACTTCGGAAATTCCTTACATGAACAGTCCAGTAAATTGACAAGACGTCGTAATTGCACACAAAGGGACCCGAAGGGACCACCGAGTCTCCCATTTCGCAGACGGACGTCACGCCCTCTGGGCCCGAGTTAGGGACACAGCCCTTCTAGGGGACCTCTTCCTTTACCGTTGGGTGAGGTCATGAGAACGGACCTTTTAAGGTACCTGCCTCCTCGGACCATCCTATATCAGGTACCCCAGTATTGTGTGTGTGTGTGTGTGTGTGTGTGTGTGTGTGTGTGTGTGTCTCGAAGACTTTTACTTGTGGTGGGACACCCGGGTACTCCCTGGGTTCTCGGACACAGGAGAAAAAGACACTGGGGACAAAGAAGGAACATCTTTTTCCGAAGATGGAGGATCTGGAAGAGACTCTAGGTTTCCCGTCCGAAATGATTAACCCCTTCACTCCTTTACGTCTCTGTTTCGTTTTCGTTAGTTCTTTGTTATCATGTCGCTATCTTTGTCTCAAGATCGAGGAGGAGTTCCTGACATGTGTCACGAAAACTCAAGAAGACGTCCTTGACTCCGGGGATGCGTCCAAGTCAAGTCAAGTCAGCGAGCCAGCACAGGCTGAGAAACACTGGGGTACTTAGCGTCGTGCGGTCCGGAGGGACAGGTAGTGGTTGAGGGTCTCAAGTGAGTCTGAGCGTAGGTAGCTCAGGCACTACGGTAGGTCGGTTGAGTAGGAGAACAGCAGGGGAAGAGGAGGACGGGGGTTAGGGAGGGTCGTAGTTTCAGAAAAGGTTACTCAGTCGAGAAGCGTACTCCACCGGTTTCATGACCTNGAAATCGTAGTAAGGAAGGTTTCTTTAGGGTCCCGACTAGAGGAAGTCTTACCTGACCAACCTAGAGGAACGTCAGGTTCCCTGAGAGTTCGCAGAAGAGGTTATGGTGTCAAGTTTTCGTAGTTAAGAAACCGTGAGTCGGAAGAAGTGTCAGGTTGAGAGTGTAAGTATGTACTGTGACCTTTTTGGTATCGGAACTGATCTGCCTGGAATCTACCGTTTCATTGCAGAGACGAAAACTTCTATGATAGATCCAACCAGTATTGAAAAGAAGGTTCCTCATTCGCAGAAAATTAAAGTACCGACGTCAGTGGTAGACGTCACTAAAACCTCGGGGGGTTTTATTTCAGACTGTGACAAAGGTGACAAAGGGGTAGATAAAGGGTACTTCAATACCCTGGCCTACGGTACTAGAAGCAAGAGACTTACAACTCGAAATTCGGTTGAAAAA